>CM067375.1:37819714-38347214 GCA_034401795.1 Chaetoderma sp. LZ-2023a | reverse complement strand
CATCCATTGCAGCTACCCACAGAACATCCATGCCGTCTACACAATACGCCACCACCAGTCTAGAGACCTACACCTGTCTATGGACCTGTGCGCAACATCATCGACGGGAAATGCCTTCACAAACACGGCACCATCAGTATCTTCAGGGACACCGATGGGAAACACCACCAACACCACCACTGCCACCCACACGCAGACCAGCATCCGTGTTTTCATCAGTCTCCCGAGCACCACCACCAGGATTTGCGCCTATTACTTCACCATATAGACTTGGCCGAGTCATTCTCCCGCCTCCCACACACACCCTCACACACTTCCATCCCCCTGAACTTAGCGGGGAGAACGACTGAGCCAATTCTAAAGTTCTGTTCGAAATCATTAGCCATACAAACCAGTGGACTAACGAACAAATGGGAGAATATCTTCCCGCGAAACTGTCTGGAAAGGGCCTCCAAGTCTTGGCATACCTTGGAACAACATACATGGAACTGGAAAGCGTGTTGTCGGAAAGATTCGGTGACACTGCTCTTGGGTAAACCATTTGGCTTCAATTGAAAAACTTATGTAAATGTGCGGGAGAAACACTTCCGGAATTAGCTAGTCGTATTCGTCTGTTAGTGACCTGCACATACCCTAGTACCAATCTCGAGGGTGTTACACATCTACACCTGGACGCATTCATAGATGCGTTGAGCAGAGAATCTGCATTGAGAGAAAAACTATTTCTTGTGGATCACAGCAGGCTGCAACGACTAACGGCAACCGTGGTTTGAATCGAAAACTTCTTGGAACGGGAAAAAAACAATCGCCGCGAACTTCATCCAATTAACGAAATGAATGACATCAATCTCGCCACAACTACCGACAACACCACTGCACCTACACAAGCATCAGCAATGGATCAACACGTGCAGCAAGAACACATGACAACTCGGAATCACGTGCCTAGAGGAAGGGGACAGGGCCAATCCCACCGGGGAGGCCACAACAATGCCCCAGGATGCGAGAACCAGCACAACGACAACAACCGCCAAAACATGCACAATAGGATAGACGAGATCACTAAACAGATCTCCGCACTCACCAATCTAGTCACCACCCTCAGTACAACAATCGTGACATCTAACACCAGACCAGCAACCACCACCACTGCTTCAGCACCACCACCCAATACATGTTTTGGATGTGGTCAGCCGGGCCACTGTTGGGAACGGTGTCCTAACTGACCTCCGTCAACAACTCCAAACGCTGACCGACGAACCCTGCAGCTGGAAAATCCATTAAACTAGCAAGGGCACCGATTAGAGAGTCACTTCGGTGCCCGTCCTCCTAATCTGGCACAACTGTGGCCTCCATACAACAACGTCAGGTGGCCTACACTAATGCTCACCCTCAAGTACTATTGCACACCTACAAACACCTGGCTTCCAATATGCCGGTACCAATGATGTACTCCGCATCTGCAGCACCGGCATCTCCTTCTAGCGGAAATTGTGACCCCGTGATTTCCGCATATAACAAACCTTCTTTCCTATGTAAAATGGCAGTGGTAGGTTGTAGCAAATCCACTGAAACAACGTTTCTTCAAGCACCACATCCCACCACCACGGCACCGAACCCTCGGTGCCACTTGGTGGTATGCAACACCCTGCTCCATACATCATCATCCTCTGCATCTACCAGCAGCAGCAGTGATTCGGAGGGCAGCATACATTCCGCATCATGGATCCGAAAAAGGAAACACCACCACAAGAATGAACGAATCCTGCGACGTCACTGTTTCTTTTGTGCATCCACTAAACACCCTATGATGCACTGCAAGAAGTACCTCGCACAGGTTGCGCTTATCCGTGATCGTGACAATCCCATCTGCACTGCTGTCTACACCAATTCAGCATATACAGAGACAGCATCACCGCCATAACCACTGCTACCCCCAGCTCCGTCTTCGCCTAAGCAATTACAGCAGCAGCGACGGCGGGCTGGCCCTTTCCACACTCAGCCACCAACAGCACTCAAGGAAGCTATCCAGAAACAATCCGACTACATACAGAGTGATGCCGCACCCAAACCTCTTTTTCAGATGGTATCATTGGAAACTCTTCTGCAGGTACACCGTAAAGATATCTAAAGGTGTGCCTGTCTGTTTATCGCAGTGCCACTGTTGACACTGGAGCTTCCATCACTGTTTTTAACAAGCGCTTGTATGAGAGCATCCCACCTCATAAAAAGCCACCCCTTAAGCCTACAAACATATTTTTGCAAACAGCTACATGAGCTGATGTGCCCGTGGCTGGTACAGTAAACCTCGTCATACAGCTAGAGGAGATGCAATTCATTCAGTGAGTTGTCATCGCCGCTATCCAAAACGATGCCCTGCTCGGCTCTGATTTCCTCAGTGCCAGCGAAGCCGTCATACATTGCAGACAACAGGAATTGAATATACACGGCTGACGGATACCTCTTGAACTGGAATCATCACTGTATGATACATGTGCGGTGATTTTGGCAACAACTGCCACAGTTAAGCTGGGACAGGAGAAAAGCTTGTGGGCCGCCGCACCACAGTTAGGAGACAACACTCACGCGGCCATGCTGGAACCCGACCCTGAATACATGCTTGCCTCACAATGCACCAGTCCCTGTATGATCCTGGACACCACCAGCAAGGGTCATATGCCGTTTTGGGTATTCAATGGCACTGCGGACCCAATAACTCTTGAACCGGGAGTCCGTTGTGGCCATTTTGTGGATGTGATCTCACTGGAAACTGCACCCACCGCACCCACACCAACAACAACTTCTGATGATTTGACAGAATATTTACCTGACTTATATTTGCGTGCCACAGTTGGATTGATGTAATCTCAAAAACATCAAATATGGAAATTACTCTACAGGTACCGCGATAGTTTCTCAGCCAGTGACATGGATCTGAGTGAAACTCTTGCATGGCACTCCATCGACATTGGAAACAACAGACCCGTTCGATAGCCAGTACGATGTCTTCCCATACATAAGGAGGTGGAAGCATACCAACAAGTGAACGAAATGTTGCGGACGTGCATAATAGAGCCATCAGCATGCCCCTGGGCCAGTCCCATTGTACTAGCAGGCAAAAAGGATGGATCTTTGCAGTTTTGTATAGACTACTGCCGTCTTAATGATCTACGTGTCAAGGACGCGTATCCGTTAACACGGATAGATCAGGCCTTAGATTCCTTGTCCAGAGCCAAGTGGTTTTGTACCCATGATTGAGCTAGTGGATACTTGCAGGTAGCCAAGGATGAGGCTGACATGGAAAAGAGTGCATTCGTCTCTAGAGACGGTCTTTTCCAGTTCCGCAAGATGCCCTATGGCGTGTGCAACACTCCTGGAACATTCGAACGTCGTATTGAGCAGGTATTAACTACCCTGCAATCGGAAATCTGTCTGTGTTACATCGACGACGTAATCGTCTTTGGTTTCTCGTTTGAGCAAATTTTATCTAACCTGGACACCATGCTTTTAAGATTCTGCACGGCCAACACAAAGCTCAAACCCAAGAAATGTCATCTCTTCAGACAGAGCAAGCATCGAGTTCCTGGGACACGTCATATCCGGTGAAGGAGTGGCTACTCAGCTGTCAAAAACAAAGACAGTAGCAGAGTTGCAGACGCCCCTTTCAGTCATGGATACTCGGAGTTTTCTTGGTCTCTGCCAGTACTATTGCAGATATATCCATCATTTCAGTGAGATTACATCACCCCTATACCGGATGACCGAAAAATACCGACCATTTGTGTGGATGAGTGAGTCTGAAGGTTCCTTCAGGGCGCTGAAGGAACTCTTTACGACTGCCCCAATTCTTGCTCATCCCAACCATAACCTCGATTTCATCTTGGACACTGATGCGTCGGTTTACGCTATCGGCGCAGTTCTATTTCAGGTCATGGAAGCTGGAACAGAGCAGGTACTGGGTTATGGCTCACGTACTCTTAATAAATCAGAGAAATGTTACGTGACTACTAAGCGAGAATTACTTGCAGCGGTACACTTTGTCAAGTATTATAAAAACACTTTCTGTATGGTGCCCATGTACTCTAAGTACAGACCACGCCTTACTAGGCTGGCTCAGAAACCTAAAACCTAAAAAATCGGGAAGACCAAGTAGCGAGGTGGCATGAATCCCTGCCGACCTTCAACTTCAACGTCGTTCATAGACCCGGAAAACTGCATGGAAAGGCCAATGCCTTGAGCAGAATCGGGCTCGAGGATGAATGCGAAGTGGCCGCCACCGTGACACATACTATACAGCCATCTCCAGAGTTCCCTGAATTTCAGTGTGCAGATTGGAACGTGGATACAGTTGCTCAGGAACAAGCAACAGATACGCAAACACGAAATATATATGTGCGGATCCAGGAGGGGGTACATCCTCCCAAGGAATCTGTTACACCATTATCTGCAACAGCAAAAATCTACTACCAGCGGTTTGAGGAATGGCACATAAATGAATGTACCAGAGAGGGATATGCTCCTCGAATGGGTGGCTTCAACAGACGGCAGTGGGCTCGCAAGAGTCTGTGGCACATAATATCATGTGCATAGTGCAGAGGAGATACTGAAGGCCTCCGTCCCTAATGAAGGATGAAATAACATCCTACTGTGGTACCGTCTAGTTGGTGTATTGTTCGGACTGCTGAGATTCTGGTTCATCCTCTCTCAGTAAGTGGACATGCATGGTAGGAGGCGACAAACCTCACCCAGGGCTAGACTCTGCAGATTTTCCGTGTTGGTCTGCTAGAGGTGCCCTGCAGGCAAGGCCAGGGAAAACGGTCATTGTTTGTATGCTGTTGGCAGATAGATACGGATCAGACCATCGGTTGCCCCTGAGCGTGAGCTCAGATGGTGATCACTATCGACTGGGTCGCCAGCCAGTCATCTAGATCATGTCCGTTCATCAACCCTTTTCTGGTTGCGTGTGATCAAGATAGCTCAATGTACAGTCAGACCATGGCAAGCTTTCGTATTGTGAGCCATGCCTCCCATGATCAGAGGTCATGAAAAGTGATTCTTCGGGAAGCAGGAGGGTATATGCGTGAGAGGGCCATCACATGAATGGATGGTGGACTATAATCCATAATCATGTTTCTATGGGCATGGTTCTCGATCTCATGTTAGACTAGTGTCCCATAGGCTAGGCTCCGCGATCATGTCTTTAATGAGCATGGGTCTCTATGGCCCGCTTATGATCATGTCGATAGTCACTTTAGGACTGGCAGTACGATCAGCGAACGAAAAGAAGTAAAATGGGCCATATCCCCCAATTATATTTCTTATAGGCATAGTCTTTAATCTCATACGCATATATGGGAAAGGCACCCAGCTTAGGCTGCATCCCTGTGTGAAGCGTGGGGCAACGTTCCGTGACGGAAACTGACCACACACCAGGAAGGCCAAAGGGTGTATAGTGGTTCTCTACATCAACAACTGCATAGTGATTCCCGTGAGTTATCGAAACATTATTCTACAACAACTCCACGATAACGTGGGTCACCTAGCTGTTGACTGGACATTAACATGGATAAAAATGAGATTCCACTGGATTGGGATTCGTGATCGTGTGAAGGCATGGGTCGCCAAATTCGTTCCATGTCAAAGACGCGCTGTTGGCCAGCACCATTCCGCACCTCTTCAAATTAAGATTCTTGGTGCACCATGGGAGCGAGTGGCTATTGATGTGCTCGGACCCTTGAATATGACAGATAAAAGGAAACAAGTACATCCTCGTATTGCAAGATTATTTTATGAAGTGGGTAGAAATGTGTGCTTTGCCGAACCAAGAGGCATCCAGAGTAGCAGAGGTCTTGGCAAGTAATGTGTTCTTCCAGTTTGGAACGCCCTACGAGCTGCACTCCGATCAAGAAAGTAATTTTGAGAGCCAGCTGATCTCCGAGCTCTGCAAATTGTTTCATATCGTCAAAACAAGGACGAAGCCATACCATCCGAGAAGTGACGGAATGGTGGAAAGGTTTAATCGTACCGTAGCGGAGATGCTTACTAAAGAAACATGATTTGATTGTCGAGATTGGGATCTATGACTCCCATATGTGCTCATGGCATACCGCACTTCAGTACATTCCAGCATGGGATATACCCCTGCGGGGTTAATGTTAGGCCATGAATTAGCCCTACCCCTGGATCTGGCCATGCCCAGGATTCCGGGAGAGAAAAATTTGCCATCTCTCTACGTAGAGCTCATGCGGCAGTGGATAGAACAGACACATGAGCTAGTGTGAGCTACATTATCCACTGCACACCGGCGTCAGAAAACATGGCATGACCACCGGGTGCATGGAGATCCGTATGAAGCAGGAAAAATGGTTTGGGTTCATGATTCGCGAAGTTCTGCAAATGTGCTGAGTAAACAGAGTTACCAGTGGAAAGGCCCCTATGTGGTAGTAGGTAAGAAGTCAGACGTGACCTACCGTATCTGCGCTTCGGATGGCCTGACTTCAGTCATCCAATCTGATTGACTTAAACCTTGTGTCAGTGACGGGCCAGTGCGAGAGCTCAGGCTGGGTGTTCTATGTGACATCGGTACGCAGACAGATGTCTCTACGGAAACAAGTATTCCAAACGTTAGTCCAGAGCACTGCGGTGCCAGGTCAACGTCTCTCCTACCAAGCCAGGAGTCTGGTGAACCATCAACTAACGCTGAGGATGATGAGGAGATATGTACTCGCCCTCTCCCTCCTCAGTGCGGGTCTACTCGATCTGGGAAGTCGTATCTGAAGACTTTCTCGTTTGTGCTGTCCAAGGGGAAGGACGGAAAAGTTGTTCCGCCGACCTCTTCCCATTCCCACCCACTTCATGCCATTATCTCCATTATAGAGTTACCACAAGCAGAAGCTGATGCTTCCCTGGGCCATGCTTCTTGTGCGGTAGAACATGTAATGAATAGCATGGAAGTGAAGAGGCCAGATGAGGCCTTGGCATGTTTTGAAGAACAGCAAAACCATACAACTCGGTGTACCACAAAACCGCGAGCCCAATTCCTTCCCAAGAGGCAACCCAGTCTGCCGCATCACCAACGCCCCCGATCCAACTCGCGTCTCTCGTCTATGCACCAAGTTCAGACATCACCGGTCCTGTCCATTTCACACTCCACTCATCGTCTGATGACTGTCACTCTTCAGATATGAGGGAGTCCGCTGTTACAGAGGAGGTGGCATCTCACACCGCAGCAACCAACACCCCCCCCCCCCACCATCCGCAGACTCTCAGTTCGAATATTCCCAGTACTTAAAAATTATGACAGAGTACCAACCATCATGTAATGGGAGATCACCATATTCTCCATCCAAAGGGCACCCCAACCACCACTGCCCGACCAACACCACCCCACCTCCCACCACCCCCACCCTTCCACCCCACCACCACCCCCCCTCCACCCCCCCCCCCCCAACCGTGAACAGTCAGAGCATCACACCAGACACAGAAAAACAGAAACATACAGAACACACTTGCCCGCAAGGCTGGATACGTCAACTCATCATTGCACGAACATTACACGCACGCACGCACGCACGCACGCACGCACGCACGCACGCACGCACGCACGCACGCACGCACGCACGCACGCACGCACGCTCGCTCGCTCGCTCGCTCGCTCGCTCTCACTCACTCACTCACTCACTCACTCACTCACTCACTCACTCACTCACTCACTCACTCACTGCGGCCCTCACTAAGACGATCTTAATTGGCATCCAGTACTGTGGCCGCTTGGTTCGGGAGCCGGCAGGGTGTGCCTTGACTCTGTCCTGGATTATGTTCCCCTAACTTGGACAAGTCTTTATATCAGGCATATACGGAGAGGTACCTAGCCTAGGCTGCATTCTGTGTGAGGAACTGGGCGTCCGTCCTGCGTAGTGGGGACAGAGAACCACACCGGGAAGGCCAAAGGGTACAAGCAAATGGATTGATTCAAGCTATGAAAGCACCCTTCTTGGTCATACGCGGTCTAAAGTAACTCTGTCCCACCCCGGGCTCGTCCATTACAGAGTGAAATACATCATGTCCGATAAAGTTGACACCGCACCGCAGCAACTCACCCCACCTCTCAGCTGTAATAAAAACGTCACACTTCACAGCGCAAGACTCATCAACAGATAAGCAGCCACACGTATCAATGAAATTCACCAACACGACAGCAACATAGACACTCAGCATGACTGTATTCACAATCTCCATAAGACGGTATTGTAATTGTAAACTGTGTGCAGGCATTTTCCGAGCTGTAGTGTAATTACCAATGTGTGTGGTCTAGGTAGGGATGAGACGAGTCCTACCAATAGAGGAGGATTCTTGGCAGTCCACCCACCCGGAAAACACAGTCCAGCTTGGCGGAATCAGTAGCCTTGATTTTCTGCAAGAATCGAGCTGTTTAAACCACACAATAAATTACATACACTTTTACTGTCCTAATTTTGATTGAGAACATGACTGTTCTACCGCGTATACACATCATTAGCGCGCAGGCTGGTGAAGCAGCATCACAACTTCGACAGTATGAACCAGGGAGAATTTCAAATATACTCTTACCTACATTCCAGCAGCAAATCAACATGGGAAATACCTATTACAGACAACAAGTGACGCATGTATAACAACACGCACAATACAGTGACGCTGTTCCGAGGAACAGATTTGAAAACATATATTTCCGTTTTTCACACATGCTACAAGTAATCAACGTCATCAATACTCCGCCATTACATAAAGTTTGCCTGAGTTTCCGATCAACCACGTGTTTTCACAACAGGAAACGACGTGAGCTTCACTTCTATTTCGTGTAAATTGGATCAAACGGCTTTAAACAAAAGAACCGCCCAAAATGCTATCTACCACAGCGGGATGGAGGAGGCGAGAGATGGTGGGTAGGGGCCAAGGCCGTTGATGTCATCTCGCTCTCCCACACCCCATCAGGTGTTCCAACCTGAAATCTGAACAGGCGAGTGTATAAGCATCCAATCTGAATAACCGCTTTACAATAATTAAAAGGTGAGCTTCCGTGGGAATAAGTAGTTCCAGATCTTTATGTTGATCGGAGACGTGTTTTCTCGCCGAGTAAAGACGAAAGTGACTTTCCTTTCTTTCTATATTTGTATTTACTACGTTTCTACGAAAGGAATATTTCAGCAGACTCCAGGAACATTAAAACTAAAACTTTCCATATTGGCTGTGACCGGCTCATCCTACAACTTTCGGAAGGGAAAGGGAAGAACAAACATTAGGCCACTTTCGTGTCACAAACCAAGTTCTGCTGTTTTTCTTATTATTATTATTATTATTATTTCTTTAATATATTTGGCAAGGAAAGTATGAAGAGTTAGGATAACTAGAGTAGGTTAAGCGGTTCCGCGCAATCATCATCATGCGGCAATAAGATGTCACTTGCAGAAGACCTTGCCCTGTCCGACACCTCAGAGGATTCAGCACCAGCCAATCCTGGGAAGAAATATCCGTGAATGGCCTTACATAAAAACGGACAGCCATGTAAGTGTGCATTCTCCCGTAATTCGGACTTGACGCTTCATGTCAATCGTGTTCATCTTTTTCAACGTGCATTCTGTACGGACTGCAAATATTTATATACAGCTACTCACTACGGTGTGACACACGCATTAACAGAGAAACATCGTGTGCTAGTAGTGACATTGTGAACAAAGTGAAGATACGGAAGTCCTAGCTAGTAGATTTGAAACTAGGCTTCCACTTAATGTGCATCCTATGGAAAGAATGGCCAAGACGAAGCATACCAAACTGAGGCAACATAACTTTGCGCACTTCGTAATACCAACAGCAACAGACTCCGCGACACAGACAGCATTCAGCCACCGCACAGCATCAGTCACCATCACTACAGCATCATCAGCATGAACCACACCTCCTGCACCTGCAGAAATGGTACCGATATCACCTGCAGCTTCCACTCCAGCAGCACCTGCAACAACGCCACCGTCCGCATCACACGTCACCGCAACAGCAACATCCCGAATCGGCCAGCCCATGTCAGTGTTAATATCTACACCAGTACCCATATCCAAACCTGGGTTACAGGACATTTCAGATCGTTCCATATCTCCATGTAGCCTTATCATCAACGAGGAGATCTGCCTTACGGAAGCTGCAGCCATCAGCACTCCATCACAAAGCAGCACAACAGCCTACCCACGCAGCAGCACTCCATCAGACCCAGCAATCTGGAAAGTAACCACACCGGATCACCCTTATGCTGGGAATAGGCGAATCCCACATTCGGAAATCTGTGCAATTCCAAGGACGACCGCAAGCAAATTACTGAAGGCCATGAAGATCCCCAATCTGTTTGCCAGTGTCGCATCATCAGCAGCAACCACACACCGCCCGATCATCACCTTCACCACTCTAGGACCGCCTGCAACCCGCACCACCACCACATCTAAGACTACAGTCATGTCACCAGTATCAATGCGGCTCCCAGTTCGCACTTCACCCACCGTCATCTCTCTCACCACCAGCGCATCAATGGACATGTCCGCACCATCCTCCAGCTTTAGCATCACCGACCTGGGCAGTATAAGTTATGAAATATCGGCAGTGGAAGATCATCCACCATGTCTGTCCCATACAAGTCAGGGTATCCAGTTTAGCGCGGACCGATTGGACGGGTACTGACTGTCCCAGCAAAGCTGGGTGAGGAATGGCCACTCCGGATTCGCTCCAAGCACACACACCTGCACCTTTGGTAGGATAGTATGCATACATAGGACCTATGAGTGAGGCTTCTCGTCAAAATCTGCTAACAGCGAGAATTTCTGTGACGGAGGCCCACGCGAGGCAGCTTCCTCTTGTACCATCACAAAACATTCGGTGACAGAGGCCCACGCGAGGCACTTTCCTCCCACAGCATCTTTGTTCTCTCTGTGTGTGTTAGGGTATATTGACTTATATTAAGTTACTCAGTAATCGCACATTACGGATGCTTCTATTGCGGAGATACCTCTGTGGATTCAAGTATCTGTGTGGTACCTCTGGCGACATCACGTGCAATGAACACCAGCTGGCTCTATATTGTGTATTATCGTATGCTCACTTACTGTCAAACGATTGTCTTGTGTGTATAGTACTTATTTATATTTCTAGTATATTATTCTAATTGTTCCTTTCTCTAAATTAGTATGGATAGACACACCGGTGACACAAACAGTTGGGACGACACTGTGTGGTTCAATCTCGGGGGCAATGGTCGCACGGCCCCACTGAAACATCAGTGTTCCACCGGCTCTAGAAGTCGGTCTTTGTACACTGCAGAGAGATATCATATGGGATCCGCAACCCCGAGATAAGCGGCTAGCCAACCATCCCGGTCTATGTGCTCTTGCGGTGCGATGGGCGGATATCTATCGGTGGACCAGCATGTACCCATGCGAGCTACACCAGACTCGCTGGGGAACTTTACAGCGGACGTTTAAGGACACTATTGCCAAGGTTACACCAGGATTTATAAATAGGTGTGCGGAAAGCGGAATGTTTTATTATGTTTATTTTTTAAATACTTTTCTTATTATTATGTTTTTTAAAATTGAACCCCTCGTCCCTAGGCTGACTACAGTCATCCTACACAGCTGCGCAACATTCTTGCATAGCTGTGTCTCGCACAAAATAATTGCTGCAGATCCCTGTGCTGTAAACACGTCGTACACAATGCACCATAGCGAATATGTCCTATCACTGGCATGCAGTCAAAGATAGTCTTTTTCCTTTATTATTATTACTATTTGTCTTATTACTTTTCCTCCTGCGTCAGAACGCCAGGACGGATCCACAACAACGGGCCACATAATATATATATATATATATATATATATATATATATATATATATATATATATATATATATATATATATATATATATATATATATATATATATATATATATCACTGTGCACCCCCCCTTATTTACCCGGGGTGAACCTGTAATTTACACTGTTTAAACCTGTGATATGATTGTCACACTTAATATAAATCTTCTTGTGAGTAATTATAGTATGTTGGAGCTTGGGTGTTCTCTGCGGAGAAATAATTAATCGCATCCATGGGAACACCCATGCGAGCTATTGTACTAGTTGATCTGTGAACTGTATAATAAAAGTTAGCACACACTGAAATATTAAAACAGAACAAAAAAAAGAAAACCTGGAAAAATAATTCCAGGTAAAAAATCAAAACAAAAAGTATGCCTCCCTCCCCAAACTTTTTAGCTCCTCTTTGATAAATATGCATCTCGCGCGTCACTACTCCTCTCGGCTACACACCTACCCTGGAAGTCTATAATTCCCACCTAGCGTTCTTCCATGCATTCGATCAGCGATGCGTGATCATTTGCCACGCATGTCAAACTATGAGGGGGTGGATCGACCAGATGGGTACCGGCTGACCCAGCTAAGCCGGGTATGGAATGGTTGTCTCGGATTCACTCTAAGCTTACTCCCATGGGCAGGATAGTACATGCCCAAAAGGAGAGGCTGTCGTTAACGATGGCTACGTCCGTTAGAATGCGCAGTGTGCATGCGCGTGCGTCAGAGCTTCCATGACAACATGTGTCGAGATTGGGAGCGTGTATATACATATAGTGTACCGAAATGGTATGCGTAATTTCTTTAAACTGCACCTTTCCCGTCGCTCCCGGTACCGATCAGGACCGGAATAAGACGAGGACCACAGTACTTTTTGGCGTTTTAAAATCGGTCCAGAAATGGCCGAGTTATCGTCGAAGCTCCCCGATAAATTATACATAAACTATTGCTGT
Source organism: Chaetoderma sp. LZ-2023a (assembly GCA_034401795.1). Classification (NCBI taxonomy): domain Eukaryota; kingdom Metazoa; phylum Mollusca; class Caudofoveata; order Chaetodermatida; family Chaetodermatidae; genus Chaetoderma; species Chaetoderma sp. LZ-2023a. The sequence continues at coordinate 38,334,375 of CM067375.1, read as the reverse complement.
AACGTCTTAATCGTGTATATATATTAAACAGAATAGAGAGTGCTCTGTACATGTGATAATGTAGCTCGCCGGGTAGTGTCGGGCCAATCCGGTGTATTATGTCGACTCGCCACGCCACAAGTTCACGACGAGTGATGACGCTGGTTAGCATCCAGTGTCGGGGTGACGGACCTTGTATGAGACTGCCCTGCGGATAACAAAAACCGGCTCCTAAGGCCGGTGGAACTCAATCGTTCTGGTGGGGTCATGCGACCATCGTCGCGAACATTAAATACAACAGTCTCATTCCAAGAATTTGTGTCACCAGTATGCCTGTCCATAGCAATTTCGTGATCTATGGACTTACAAGATTTGATTTGGTGACCTAAAAATATAAGTCTATACAATGAGTTTACCTAAACAATTATAATATGCTAGATAAAACTACAATAAGAGCATACAAAAATACAAGACATAGAGACAGGTAGATGAACTTTTAAACATGGGCCCCCGGAGGTACCACACAGACTCGTAGGTCCACAGAGGTATCCCCGCAAGGGAGGCTCACGTACACGAGACGTAACCACATAACTTAATATAAGTTATTATACCTCTAAGCTGAAAGGAAGAAGGTTATCTCGGACGAAAAGTTAGGTGCCTCATGCGGGCACTACTCCTAGTGCTAGTTTGATTGAGGAGTATTATCCTGGCGTGGACAGTCGTCGCTGAATCCTTGCGAGAGGCAAGTGCCTCGCGCGGGCCTCCATCTCGGGAAGGTGTCGCCACCGCTTAAAGCAGGAGAAGAGTAGTAGGCAAAAATGGGCCGACTCTAATATTTCAACCAAAAATGTTTAGGAAACAAATGGCCATACCTAGTGAGATTATGACTAGAGGGTTGTTTGCTGTTTTACATGAAGACGGGGCAAGCGATTCCTGGTGGATTCTCCCATTACTGTCTTATGTAATTCTTAGTATGCTGAATTAGTAGTTGCCACTTTTATTTATGTGGGCCTTCTGCTTTGCTTAATTAGCTTTTAGTTGTTTTCAAAACAAGAACTATTTTAGGCCGCAACTGGCTGGTATCTACCTAGCTATTAGACACGGCCGTCACTGAGAACTGATGCCCTAAGACATCAATACTAAAGACAGCGCTCATATATGTTACATAGTGAGATCTCTGAACTGGATAAGAATCCGGACACCCCGCCCCGTAACCACATAAAACGTTACAAGACATAGGTTACTTTTCACGAAAGCAGTATTAGGCCATTGTCCTATCGTTATGGTGGGGGTGAGAGAGACGAATGCCCACCGTAAATGTCCTTCCCACAGGGGCGTGGCAGATCTAAATATCATGCCCAGACATTCTAATGGAATTCGGTGGGAATACGCATCTCGCCCATCTCCGGGTCCTATGGAACTAACCATTTAACCTGTCGTTAGGTTTATATACAAGTTGCCCTGTTTTGCACTGCGGTGCGGGGTGTTTGTTCAGTAAATAAAATAATAATTAATATGTTTTTGCAGTGCTTTCCTACATTGGCTGAAGTGCTAACTACTAAGTATCCAAAGATACACAGGGAATGTGTGTGACACGGCACCCTGGCCATCACCGCTCGGAAACCCCAACAGTTTCCCAGAGTCGGATCAGCCCATGGTCTAGATTATCGCACTGCCGGAAGAGAAGAGTGTATTACCGAGTAGGTAATGAAGAAAGTGTCTCCAATTTTTTTAACCTATCCTATCGAGCTGAATAGAAAAGGTTTAGTCGGTAGCATGCCGGGCAAAACAAAGTTATAGCATGGACAGCGACCTCAGTGAAAAATTGTTGATGGCGGGAGAAAGTGCTGTATATATAAATGTTGCTGTATAGCGTTTCCTATGTGCACTGCAGTCCTATATTTTCTATAAATAAGCAAAACATATGAACAGATGGCCACTGGCCATATATATACATAATCTAACCAGAACAATCAATACGGTATCAAATGATCAAAGTTTTTGATCATTTGATACCGTATTGATTGTTCTGGTTAGATTATGTATATATATGGCCAGTGGCCATCTGTTCATATGTTTTGCTTATTTATAGAAAATATAGGACTGCAGTGCACATAGGAAACGCTATACAGCAACATTTATATATACAGCACTTTCTCCCGCCATCAACAATTTTTATATATATATTAGTACAGACTAAGGAGCCTACTATAGTGCGGTTAGCAACACATCGAGGAAAATGAGAATAATTATAAACAGATACAGAAATTATAGCTAGCGGTCCTAAGACCGTTACGGTTCCTTTTAGTCATCGGGACCGTTCTTACGGTCTTTTGTTATAATTAACGAAACACATATAGAGAAATAATTAAACTGTGAAGTATAGTTACTTGAATACTTGGTAGTCATTCTTAAGTTAGGCTACTGTGTTACTGAAATTGATACGTCATTCCGTAGTTGACGTGCGATGATGCGTTTGCAAGAAGCTGGAAAGTTCCCGCAGGTTGGTTCCAGACAAGATTTCCACAAGAACACTCATGGCGGGACTACATCGCTCAGTACTGTAAACCTAATAGGATGTCTAATGAGCAGTCAGCAAAAGATACGATAGTACTACTGTGGTGAAGAAAGTTCCCGTACAATGATGGCACGGATGGAAGTTGTAAACAACCCGATCACAAGCGGGGGTTGTCAGATGCGAATGAAGATAGAAAATAAAGCTTCACGGTGCTGGGTACGTCAGCCAGCTCTGAAGATGCACTGGGCAGAGTTTACCGGCTGCGGTCGAAAGTTAGAAGCACCTACACGATATTAGTGCGGTGACGGTTGAAATACCACTTTTAGGCGTGGCTGGCAGATCCGGCGAGTCCTCCATCAAAGAACATCCTGCCTCTACATCTGTAGAATCATATATTCAGGCCATAAAGGCCTCACCGCAAATTCGTGTTCCGAAGTAGATATTGACATTCATGAACAATAATCAGAAAGTTCCAAATTACTCCCGTAAGTAGGGAGTTACAAAATTGTTTTAGTGCAGTGGGTTGGGCAACTGCCAGCTACGGGAGAAAAACCCGACACGTAGCAAAGTAATATGCGTATTGTCTGTTGTGCTGATAGTAGCTGGTACAGATCCAACCTGTTCGGCCCCTGGCCGAGGATGCTCTCGATCTCTGGATCGTGTCTCCTTTTATACTCCTCGTGACGTCACAGGCGCAGACTCCAATCAATCATCGTTCGAGCAACAGCCAATCAGCGCATAGCTAATAATAGCGCTGCCGAATGTTCTAGAACATTCTAGAAGTTCTGTGTCCACGTGGTTATGACGTCACAGCATAATTTTGAAGATAATCAAGAAGAGTGAATAACTCAGCCATTTCATAACCGAATTTGAAATGGTTAACGGGTTTAGAAAGCTCGTTGAATTCTGGTCTTGATCAATGCCAGATTTAACGGGAAGAGGCAATCACTAAGGATTACAGGGTACCATCTCGGTACACTAAAGGCGTCATCCTATCTTGGTCATAAATTACGTGCTCCATCAAAAATAGCATCTAAGCGCGTGCATGCGCATTATGTACTTTAACGAACTTAGTCGTCTTCGCAACACGATCTCTCTCATAGGCCCATATACGCTTACGGCTCACCCAAGGGAGGGCGTGTTCAGGGAACGAATCCAGGACGGGCAGAGCATACCCAGCTTAGCTGGTATGGCCGGTGCCTGGCTGGTCGATCTGAACTACACCACCCCCTCCTAGTTTGACATCCGTGGCAAACGATTGCACATGGGGGATCGATGCATGGACGTACGCTAGGCGGGCATTATAGACTTCCTGGGCAGGCGTGTGGCTGGAGACGAGAGTAGTGACCCAATAGATGCGTATTCAAGTGACAGAGCACATAGAGGTGCCAGGAGGAGGGGAGTGTCGTAATCACTACCGAAATCGGCTGACTGGCTAACACTGTCTTAGACACTATGGTTGTGGGTGTAGTAACCATAGGCGGATGGCTAATAACTGATGCAGGTGCTGCCGGACTGGATTTTGCGGGAGACTTTTGCTTCTTACTCCCCTTCAGGACCGGTGTAGATGAAGTAACTGGTTCCGGCGTAGCGCTTCCTGACATGGCTGTGGGCAGGATTTTACATCTGGCTGCCGGCATGTTGCTTACAGTAGCCGCGGGAAGACGATGACTAATGGGATATTTATGAGTAGTGTCCTTCGTGCGGGCTATTATCTCGGTCGGAAGAACTTTGACCGGGAACCGAGATTCGAAACGGGTGGCTAAAACTGCACGATCCTCATTCTCTTCTCCAGGAACTAATGTTACTTCTAACACATGGTGATGATATCGGAGTGCATGGGTCACCCCATAGTGGGTAGCGGTGTAGAGATACTGGCACGTCACACAGAAGGGTGACTGGAAGAGATGATCCTTATTAACGTGAAGTGTGCGATCGGATCTTCTAGTAAAAGTTCTGGTACAGGGCTCTCCGCTAGCTAATAACGAGCTGCACGGGAACCGTTTTGGAACTGGCACTGATTCTTCTTCAGACGAATCCGACAACGCTAAATCTTCAAGGAGTGACATCTCGTTCCTGCATGGTAGTTGGCTGCGGGAACCTTATTCAAAATCTAATGCCCTATCTCTTCATCGTATTTAACTTTCCAGGCCAAGTATAATAATGAAATAATAATAAATCAGCAGAATTTGGTTTGCGACACGAAAGAATCCTAATGCTATCTGTTCTTCCCTGGTGTCGAGTTTTGACGGGAAGACAAAGTTTCAGAGCGCGCTTCATCCTTTTATACTGTTTGGTGACGTCACAGGCGGCGGATGACCACACCTAAAAGTTTTAACAGGTGATTCAGTCATTCTTATTTGAAAGTTTCCACTTTTTCCGGCTTAGACGTCTAGGGATTAATTCTTCCCGTAGAAAGGGAGTACTTTTAATTATAGGACGAATGGCTCATTAAACTTGTCTTAGTTTCGTGCATTTAACAGCCTTCGATCAACATAGAAACGTGGTACTACTTTTTCTTGGCCGTGTCTCACCTTTTAATTAGCGTGAGGCAGTTCTCCAGATTGGATGCTTATAAACCTGCCTATACTAATTTTAGGATGGAGCGCTCGATGGTTTGTATGGGAGCCAGGTGACGTCAGCAGTAATCTACGGGACTCACCCTCGCCACTTTTCCATCACGCTGTGGTAGTCGCGTCTTTAGGCGGCTCTTTTGTTTAAATCGTTTGATCCAACTTTCTGGAAATAGCAGTAAATGTCACATGGCTCTAAAAAACCACGTGGTTGATCGGAAACATATATGCTGTTCATGGCGACGGCCAAAATGCTGTTGCTGAGGTGTAGTCGGTTATAGATGCGAGAGATAGAAATATATATGTTACATCAAGATCTTTATAATGCCCCCGTATTTGCGTGAGGTTATTTAACATGCATCTTGGTATGTGTCTGTAATAGGTAGTTCGCAGCCCGTGTTGATTATAGACTGGAACGCAAGGAAGAGATCTTTGAAATTCTCTCTTTGATTATACTGTTAAATTTTTTGTGCTGCTTTACTGGCCTGTGCGCTAATGATTTGTAGCCCGGTAGAGCAGTTGTGTTCTTAATCAAAAATTTAACAGTAAAGTTGTAAGTAATTTGATGTGTGGTTTAAACAGATCTATTCAGGCAGTAGATCAATGTTACTGATCCCGTCAAGATAGCTGTGTTTTCCGAGCGGGAAGACTGGCCAAGCATTCTCCTCAATGGGTAGAACTAGCTCCGTCCCGGCCTAGACCAGACACATTGGTACCATTTAATAATGGATAAATTACAGTACAACTCGAAAAGTGTGTGCCACATTTTTTTTACAATTTACAATGCCGTCGTTTGGAGATTGTGAATACAGTCAACCTGAGTGTCCGTGTTTCTGACATGTTGGTGATTTGAATCTGATATGCGTGACTGGTTATCTGTGGATGATACTTGGGCTGTGGTGAAGGTGACGTGTTTATGGCCGCCAGGTGCGGGAGTGGGGAGGGAGTGGCGGCGTGAATGTTAACTTTATCGAACCATGAGGGTATTTCACTCTGTAATGGCCGAACCCGTAGGTGGGACAGAGTTACTTTAGAGCGCAGATGACCTGTCGGATGCTGTCATAACTTTGATCAATCCATTGTCGAATTCTACTTTTCGGTAGCAAAATCCTACTCGTGACTGACGACAATGCGGACATCCTGCTCTCTTAATAATATCGACTGTTATTATGTGTAGATGAAGTATGTAGATTTAGATGTTTCCGTATGACGTCGGGAAAAGGGAGGGTGGGGAGGAGTGTTTGACAAACGTTCCTGCCATGACGCGTACTGTAGATGGTTGTAGTGCATTCCTTATATCAACATGATCAGTTCTCCCATAACTGGATAAGAGGGTGTGTGCGGGAGATTTGTCGGCTGTTGTCTGTTGATGATAATGCTGTTGTCAGGATGTCCGGACTGCTGTATGATGCTGATGTTATAAGCGAAGTGGGCGCATCCCAGTTTTCCACGCTGGTGAATGCCAACTCTGTTGTTATTTGCAAATTGTTCCATATCGGCAAGACAAGGACAACTCCATATCACCCCCAGAGTGACGGGATGGTAGAGAGACTCAATAGAACTCTCGCATAGATGCTTACTACGGAAAAACGGCTTGGGTGTAGAGATTGGGACCTACGGCTCCTGTATGCACTCGTGGCTTACCGCACTTCGGTACATTCGGCACACACTTTTCGAGTTGTACTGTAATTTATCCAGTCTTGAAGGCAGGTGTGTTCTTGTAGGTGTTGTGTAGTCTGCAGGAGATATTATTTCTCCCGTAATTTGTGCGGGAGCAATTTGTTGCTGGAATTTTTATGTCTCTATCGGGAATTAATTAACACCCGTAGGTGCTGCTAAATGCTGTTGTTGCCGATGTTGAATGTTATGCTGAGTATAACCGAGCAAGCATGTGATGTACGCGCAAAGACGAATTGGCGTATCCAGTCTTGAAGGCAGGTGTGTTCTTGTAGGTGTTGACATTCTGTCTGTTGTGTGATGTTCTGACTGCTCACGGGGGAGTATGGTAGGCCAATTGGATAGGGTGGCCTTTGGAGTGGGGTATGTGGTCCTCTCCCATTACACGATGGTTGGTGTCCTGTCATAGTTTTTAGACACCATGAAATTCGAGCCGAAAGTCTGCTGAACAGGCTGCCTCCCTGCCCACCGCGGGTGGGGGGGGGGGTGTAATGGTGGTCGGTGCGGTGTGGGATGCCACCTCCTCTGTTGCAGCAGTCTCTCTCATATCTGAAGATTGACGGCCAACAGACGACGAGTGGAGTGTGAAATGGACTGGGACGGTGATGTCCGAACTTGGTGCATAGATGAGGGACGCGAATTGGAGTGATGACGGGGGTGGGACTCGAGGAGAGGGTGTCCCTTGGGGGGTGTGGTTTCGCGATTTCAGGAGTTGGTCGGGTACACCTTGTTGTACGGTTCTGCGGTTCTAGACATGGTTCATCCAGCCTCTTCACTTCCATGCTATCTACCATATGTTCCACCCCACAGGAAGCATGGCTTGGGTCAGCCTCAGCTTCCGCTTGTGGTAACTCTATGATGGGGGGGGGGGTTGCATAGCGTGAAGTGGGTGGGAATGGGAAGAGATCGGAGGAACAACTTTTCCATCCGGTCCTTTGGACAAAACAAACACGAAATTCTTCCGATACGACTTCCCAGATCGAGTAGACCCACGCTGAGGAGGGAGAGGGCGAGTACGTATCTCGTCATCGTCGTCAGCTTGTTCACCCATGTTCTGGCTTGGTAGAACTGGGGCTGAACTGGCACCGCGGTGCTCTGCGTTAACTGTGGGAATACTAATTTCCATAGAAATATCTGTCTGGGTACCGGTGTCATAAAGAAAGTCTGAGCTCTGGTGCTCGGTCATCACTGACACAAGGTTTAAGTCGATCGAAGTGGATGCCTGAGGTCAGTTCATCCGAAGCACGGATATGGTAGGTCACGTCCGACGTCTTGCCTACTACCACATAGGGGCCTTTCCACTGGTAACTCAGTTTACTTGGCACGTTTGCAAATCGTCGTGAATTCTGTACCCAAACCATTCTTACTGCTTAATACGGATCTCCATGCACCCTCCGGTCGTGCCATGTCTTTTGCCAACAGTGTGCAGTGGGTAAGGTTTCTCTCACTAACTCATGGGCTTTTCTATCCTCTGCCGCAAGAGTTCGACATAGAGAGATGGTGGAATTTTCTCTCCTGGTATTCGAGGCATGGCCAGATCCAGGGGAAAAGGCTAATTCATGGCCTAACATTAACCGAGCAGGGGTGTAGCCCGTGCTGGAATGTACTGATGTGCGGTAAGCCATGAGTGCATACGGGAGCCATAGGTCCCAATCTCTACACCCAAGGCATGTTTCCTTAGTAAGCATCTCCGCAAGAGTTCTATTGAATCTCTCTACCATCCCGTCACTCCGGGGGTGATATGGAGTTGTCCTTGTCTTGACGATATGGAACAATTTGTAGAGCTCTGATATGAGCCGGCTCTCAAAATTACTCCCTTGATCGGAGTGTAACTCATAAGGCATACCAAAGCGGGAGAACACATTGCTGGCCAAGACCTCCACTACGATGAATGCCTCTTGGTCTGGCAGAGCAAATGCTTCTACCCACTTCGTAAAATAATTTTGTAATACGTGAATGTACTTATTTCCATCATCCGTCATATTCAAGGGTCCGAGCACGTCGATAGCCACTCGCTCACACGGTGCACCAACAATCTTAATTTGCGATGGTGCGATATGGTGTTGGCCAACAGCGCGTCCTTGGCATGGGATACATTTGGCAACCCATGCCTTGACACTATCGCAAGTCCCGATCTGGTGGAATCTCAATTTGATATGGCCAACAGTCCTTTCCATGGCCAGCTGCCTGGCGTTATCATGTAGTTGTTTTAATGTAATCTCACGATAACCTTTTGGGACTACCAAACGGTCATTAATATATAGAACGTTGTTTATTAATTGACATTCTTCGAACCGTTGGTAATAATATTTTGCGTGGTGGATAGAGGTGTTACCGATTCCTTAGGAGGACATACCATTTCCTGAATCTATATATATATATATTTCGTGTCTGCACGTCTGTTGTTTTGTGGTGTGCGATTTTCTCCGGATTCCACTCTGCCCACCTTAATTCTGGGAACTCCGGAGATGGCTGTGTTGACTGTGTCATGGTGGCGGCCTCTTCGTGTTCAGCTTCCACGCCGATTCTGCTGAGGGTGTCGGCATTCCCATGCAATTTACCAGGACGGTGAACAACGTTAAAGTTATAGACCTGCAGGGATTCCTGCCATCTCGCTACCTGGTCCTCCGGATTTTTCAAATTCCGGAGCCACCGTAGTGAGGCATGGTCTGTACGGAGTGTAAAAGGGTGCCTGTACAGAAAGTGTGTGTAGTACTTGACGAAATGGACTGCCGCCAATAGTTCTCGCTTGGTGGTTGTGTATCTTCTCTCCATTTTATTCAGAGTACGTGAACCATAACCCAATACCTGCTATGTTCCGTCTTCAGTGACTTGAGATAGAACCGCGATGATAGCGAAAGCTGATGCGTCGGTGTCTAAGATGAAATCGAGGTTTGGATTAGGGTGAGCAAGAATCGGGGCATTCGTCAAGAGTTCCTTCAATGCCCTGAAGGAGCTATCACACTCACTCCTCCACTCAAATGGTCGATCTTTCTCGGTGATCTTGTAGAGTGGTGAAGCAATCTCACTGAAATGTTGGATGTAACGGCGATAGTACTGGCATAGGCCAAGAAAGCTCTGTGTCTCCGTAACTGAAGAGGGCTGTGGCCACTCTGCTACTGCCTTAGTTTTTGACGGCTGAGTAGCCACTCCATCACCGGATAATACCATCCTAATACCATCTTCCCGGTATTTCCAATTGCGGCCATAGCGACCGCCTAGTAGACTACCAGGATGCAGCCTAGGCTTAGGTGCCAATCCCATATATGCGTATGAGATTAAGTACTATGCCTATAAGAAGTTATAATCAAAGTTGTAGGACAGCTATCTCTACTGAGACTATGGCTCATCGAAACATGATTGAGAACAAAGTCCACGGGACACTAGTCTAACATGAGTTCGAGAACCATGCCCAAGAAACATGATTGAGGAACATAGTCTACAATCTTTCATGTGATGCCCCTCTCACGCATATACCCTACCCCTTCCCAAAGAATCACTTTTCATGACCTCTGATCACGGAAGGCATGGCAATAGGAACACTTACCATGGCCTGACTGTACATTGAGCCATCTTGACCACACAGATGAATTGACATGATCAAGACGACCAGCCGTTAGCGATCACCATCTGAGCTCATGCCCAGGGGCAACCGACGGTCTGAACCCTTACCTATCTGCGTATAGCTTCTTGCAATGTTGTGGATGGCTGAGTGAGGAAAGGGCCAGCTCACCGTCGCTGCTGGGGTGAAAGCTGCAGTGAAGGCGGAGCTGGGGCTAGCAATGGTGGTGAAGTTGTTGCCGTTTCTGAGTTGGCTGAATTGGTGTAGATGGCAGTGCATACGGGATGACGGATAAGCTCCACCTGCACAAGCCATTTCCTGCAATGCTTCATGGGATGTTTTGGTGAAGCACAGAAGAAACAGTAATGCCGCCAAAGACGTATGTTTCTCTGTCTATGTCGGTGCTTTCGAATCCATGAGGCAGAGTGAATCGTTTCTCCTGAGTTGCTACTGTCTGTGGATGCGGGTGATGGTGCTGGATGGGGTGGTGTTCTGCATCCTTCCAGAGGACACTGAGAATCTAGTGTCTTGGTGGCGGGACGTGGTGCTTGCAAAAACTTCGTTTTAGTGGAGGTGCTACAACCTACCACTGCCGTTTCACATAGTAAAGTCTGGTTGTGTGCAGTAAAAGAGGGGGATGTCATTGATGCGGATGGGGGAGGCAACGTAGGCACTGACATATGTGATGCTGTGCATTTTGGTGTTGGTGTGAAAGCTGATTTCGGCGGATATGGGCACTGAGGTGGCTCGGTGTAATTCGGTGCCCGTAAGAATTTGACTGCTTCTCTGGTTGCAGTGTGTTGCAGTCAGGGGCATGCGTTGTAGAGGGAGGTCGGTTAGGACACCGCTCCCTCCAATGGCGTGGCTGACCACATCCGAAACAGGTGTTCAGTGGTGGTGCGGTGCTGGTGGTGTTTGTTGTCCTAAACTGCATGGTGACGAGGTTGGTGCTAAGTGTCATAACTAAATTGGTGAGTGCTGAGATTTGTTTATTAATCTCATCTATCCGTTCTCTCATGTTGCCGTTATTGTTGTTGTTTCGCTGGTTCCCGCACCCAGGGGCCCAGTTGGAGTTTCCTTTACGGGCATGCCACCTTCCTCCAGGCGCTTGATTCTGACTGGAATTCTGTATACCTGGTGGTGGTGATGTCTGTTCGGTTGGTGTTGATGACCTGGGGGAGCATTAGCGGGCGTGGCGATAGCTGCACCCGGTATCCCATTGATAGGATGGTGTTGGCGTCGGTTAATCTTCTCCCGCCCAGAAATTTCTCTATACGAACCGCGGTTGCCGTTAATTTGGCCAAACTCCCGTGGTCACCTAGAAATAGCTTTTCTTTCAGGGCGGGTTCACCAATCAATGCATCGATAAAAGTGTCAAGATGCAAATGGATCACGCCTTCTGTATTGGTGCTCGGATATGCGTGGGTGACTAGCCTCCTAATTCGGCTAGCTGACTCGGGAAGAGTTTCTCCCACGCATCGTCGGAGGTTTTTAAGTTGAAGACGACTGGTTTCTCAGAGGGCTGTCTCCCCAAATCGCTCCGTCAATGCTCGTTCCAATTGTGTGTAGGTGGGTGTGTAGTCAGTTCCCCAATCCGCAAGAACTTGGAGGACTTTTCCGGAAAGCTTAGTGGCGAGATATTCACCCATTTGCTGATCATTCCAGTGGTTAGTCCGACTTATGATCTCGAACTGTATTTTATAATTGGTCCAGTCATTCTCCCAACTAAACTCGGGAGGGAGGATGACTCGGCCAAAACCTCGGGAAGAATGAAGCGGCTGAAATCCGGGTGGTGCGAGTATCTGGGAATCTGAGGAATATGCGGAAGCTGGTCGGGGTGCAGGTGGTGGTGGTGTTGGTGTTACCCATCGATGCCAATGCCGAGGAGCTAGGACATGCATACTCCAATTCAATGAATCCGCCCCGTTTGTAGAGCCATAGTCCGGACTGGGTCTATGGACGGGAGGTGGATTGTTGTGAAGATTGCGCGGTCATTCTCCCCTAGGTGAGGACTGATATTCCTGATATGGTCGTGGTGTAGTCGGCTACCAGTCATGATGTATTGCGTGACTAATATACTGGCGAAATGGTGGTGCTGATTCCTCCAGCTGAAGCCGGGATGTTCCCCTTGAATATATGGTTGCGCTAGAGTGGGGGGGGGGGGGGCGGCGTAGGAGGTTGTCTATATTGTGGATTATTACCCAGCCATACAGTTTCGGCAGATGACACAGGTGAATGATAGTAGTCTGAAGGGCTGTTGAGATGCCCGTACTCGGGTCTTTGTTGGGGTCGTCCACGATTCGGCCCTGTGGTGGTGGCCCCATCGCGGATGTCCGATATTGTTCTGAACTCTGTTCCCGCTTGTGAGGCATCTCGAAAGGTGCCGTCGCTAACAGGCGAAAACAGGTTATAGTACAGGGTTGTTGATTCCGCTGAATTTCTGGCATAGTCGGTGAGCATATGAGCCAAAAATCCATCGTAGGACGCTACCTCTTGATCGAGGGAGTCGTCGCTAAATGGAGAAGGTATTGAACTAAGCTCACTGTATGGTGTGGGCGTGAGTTCGCTGCGTATGGTTAATGATGTTCTTGGACCCCCCACATCGGGCACCACTTGTAGATCACCAGGTAGTGTCGGGCTGTTCCAGTGTATTATGTCGACTCGCCACGCTGCAAGTGCACGATGAGTGATGACGCTGGATAGCATCCGGTCTCGGGGTGACGGACCTTGTACGAGACTGCCCTGCGGGTAACAAAAACTGGCTCCTAAGGCCGGTGGAACTCAATCGTTCCGGTGGGGCCGTGCGACCATTAAACACAACCATCTCATTCCAAGAATTTGTGTCACCAGTATGCCTGTCCATAGCAATTTCGTGATCTATGGACTTACAAGATTTGATTTGGTGACCTAAAAATATAAGTCTATACAATGAGTTTACCTAAACAATTATAATATGCTAGATAAAACTACAATAAGAGCATACGAAAATACGAGACATAGAGACAGGTAGATAAACTTTTAAACATGGGGCTCCCAGAGGTACCACACAGACTCGTAGGTCAACAGAGGTATCCCGGCAACGGAGGCTCCCATACATGAGACTTAACCACTTAACTTAATATAAGTTATTATACCTCTAAGCTGAAAGGAAGAAGGTTATCTCAGACGAAAAGTTAGGTGCCTCATGCGGGTACTACTCCTAGTGCTAGTTTGGGTGAGGAGTATTATCCTGGAATGGACCATCATCGCTGAATCCTTGCGAGAGGCAAGTGCCTCGCGTGGGCCTCCGTCTCAGGAAGGTGTCGCCACTGCTTAAAGCAGGAGAAGAGTAGTAGGCAAAAATGGGCCCACTCTAATTTTCAACCAAAAATGTTTAGGAAAGAAAAGACCATACCTAGTGAGATTATGACCAGAGGGTTGCATGCTGTTTTACGTGAAGACCGGGGCGAGCGATTCCCGGTGGATTCTCCCGTTACCGTTTTATGTAATTCTTAGTATGCTGAATTAGTAGTTGCCACTTTTATTTATGTGGGCCTTCTGCTTTGCTTAATTAGCTTTTAGTTGTTTTCAAAACAAGAACTATTTTAGGCCGCAACTGGCTGGTATCTACCTAGCTATTAGACATGGCTGTTACTGAGAACTGATGCCCTAAGACATCAATACTAAAGACAGCGCTCATACATATTATGTAGTGAGATCTCCGAACTGGATAAGAATCCGGACATCCCGCCCGTAACCATATAAAACGTTACAAGACATTGGTTACTTTTCACGAAAGCAGTAGTAGACCATTGTCCTATCGTTATGGTGGGGTTGAGAGAGACGAATGCCCACCGTAAATGTCCCTCCCGCAAGGGCGTGGCAGATCTAATATCATTCCCAGATATTCTAACAGAATTCGGTGGGAATACGCATCTCGCCTGTCACCGGGTCCTATGGAACTAACGGTTTAACCTGTCATTAGGTTTATATACTAGTTGCCCTATTTTGCACTGCGGTGCGGGAGGTTTGTTCAGTAAATAAAAAAATAATTAATATGTTTTCGCAGTGCTTTCCTACATTGGCTGAAGTGCTAACTACTAAGTATACAAAGATACACGGGGAATGTGTGTGATACCGCACCATGGCCATCACCGCTCGGAAACCCCAACAGTTTCCCAGAGTCGGATCAGCCCATGGTGCGAATGGGGACATCCAAACAATTAAGAAGCCACAAGGCTGAGTGGAACATGAAGAGAGACAAAACCTTGGAGTTATGAGTCTTACCGGAGTGCGGGGATAGATTATCGCACTGCCGGAAGAGAAGAGTACATTACCGAGTACGTAATGAAGAAAGTGTCTCTAATCATTTTGAACCTATCCTATCGAGCTGAATAGAAAGGGTTTAGTCGGTAGCATGCCGGGCTAAACAAAGTTATAGCATGGACAGCGACCTCAATGAAAGATTGTTGATGGCGTGAGAAAGTGCTGTATATATAAATGTTGCTGCATAGTGTTTCCTATGTGCACTGCAGTCCTTTATTTTCTATAAATAAGCAAAACATATGAACGGATGGCCACTGGCCATATATATACATAATCTAACCAGAATAATCAATACGGTATCAAATGATCAAAGTTATATATATATTAGTACAGATTAACGAACCAACTATAGTGCGGTTAGCAACACATTGAGGAAAATGAGAATAATTATAAACAAATACAGAAATTATAACTAGCGGTCCTAAGACCGTTACGGTTCCTTTTAGTCATCGGGGCCGTTCTTATGGATACAATATAATTAACGAAACACTTTAGAGAAGTAATTAAACTGTGAAGTATAGTTACTTGAATACTCGGTAGTCATTCTTAAGTTAGGCTACTGTGTTACTGAAATTGATACGTCATTCCGTAGTTGACGTGCGATGATGCGTTTGCAAGAAGCTGGGAAGTTCCCACAGGTTGGTTCCCGCAAGCTGTTTTCCACAAACAAGATTTCCACAAGAACACTCATGGCGAGACTACATCGTTCAGTACTGTAAACCTAATAGGATGTCTAATGAGCAGTCAGCAAAAGATACGATAGTACTACTGTGGTGAAGAAAGTTCCCGTACAACGATGGCATGGATGGAAGTTGTAAACAACCTGATCACAAGCGGGGGTTGTCAGATGCGAATGAAGATAGAAAACAAAGCTTCACAGTGCTGAGTATGTTAGCCAGCTCTGAAGACGCACCGGGCAGAGTTTACTGGCTGCGGTCGAAAGTTAGTAGCACCTACACGATATTAGTGCGGTGATGGTTGAAATACCACTTTTAGGCATGGCCGGCTGGTCCGGCGACTCATCCATCAAAGAACATCCTGCCTCTACATCTGTAGAATCACATATTCAGGCTGTAAATTCGTGTTCCGAAGTAGATATTGATACTAAATTGTTTTAGTGCGGTGGGTTGGGCAACTGCCAGCTACGAGACAAAAACCCGACATGCAGCGAAGTAATACGCTATTGTCTGTTGCGCTGATAGTAGCTGGTACAGATCCAACCTGTTCGGCCCGTGGCTGAGGATGCTCTCGATCTCTGGATCACGTCTCCTTTTATACTCCTCGTGACGTCACAGGCGCAGGCTCCAACCAATCATCGTTTGAGCAACAGACAATCAGCGCGTAACTAATAATAGCGCAGCCACATGTTCTAGAACATTCTAGAAGTTCTGCGTCCACGTGGTTATGACGTCACGGCAATATTTTGAAGATAATCAAGAAGGGTTTTCCGTGAATAACTCAGCCATTTCTTAACAGATTTTGAAATGGTTTACGGGTTTAGAAAGCCCGTTGAATTCTGGTCTTGATCAATGCCAGAGTTAACAGAAACAGCCAATCAATAAGGATTACAGCGTACCATCTCGTCATTCTATCTTGGTCGTAAATTACGTGCTCCATCAAAAATAGCATCTAAGCACGCGCATGCGCATTATGTACTTTAACGAACTTAGTCGTTTTCGCAACGCGATCTCTCTCATAGGCCCATATACGCTTATGGCTTTACCCAGGGGGGGGGGGGCGTTGTCAGGCAACGAATCCAGGACAGGCGGTGCGTACCCAGCTTAGCTTATACGGCCGCTACCCGAACGGTCGATCAGAACTACACCAACAACGTCACCACCACTGCAGCACGCTGATTTGCTAGTGCTCAACGGCTGATTGGCTGAAGCAACTAGCTCTGACGTCCTGAGGAGTATAAAATGGGTGAAAAATCGAGAATCAGGAGCATTACCGGCATGGAAGCCAGCCCGCACAGGGCGACTGGACCATCGGGATAGATGTGTGCAAGTGCAAACCTACTGTGATTCCTACTTCATCCGTTGCCATTCAGATGTCAGCTCATCCGTGGGTGGTAAGGAGCCCTTGCCTTCCACAGTTTTTGTACACCCTCAGACGGCCATCCGAGGGTAATAAACTAAATTTAAAGTTATAACTCCCGCATCCGAGCCTTCCTAAGGGAGTCCAGGCCCAGGATGTAATCCACCAGAATGTAGAGCCGATGGTGATTCTTGGTGGATGACTCACCGGATCTGCCAAGCACGCTGAAAAGTGGACTTCAACTTCCGCACTGCATCTCGTGTATGACAATTAAACTTTCGATAAGGCTAGGTGAACTTTGCCCGGTGTGCCACAAGAGCTATGCGACGCACCCCGCACCATGTGCCAGTGATTGTGCATGGTTTGTTATTATATACGGGACCCTCCCTATTAAAGCGTTACTCTTAACTTTCATATCCCCGTCACCGGACGGAAAACTTTACAACTTCTGCTGTGATCATGTATCTGCTATAAGACTATCTAGTAGACATTCCTGAACTGTTCCATTACCTGTCCTGAGAATGTACCATATCGTACCTGCCTGGAGAAGTTAGCCTGCAGAGACCTGCTTGTGGAGACCTGCCTGCGGATGTCTTCCTGCAGAAATCTTTCCAGCCCTGAGAACCTATCATCTCGCGCTATGTGTGTAATAACGTCTCAATTTCAGTAACTAGTGAACTTGTTCCGTACCGATGACCAATATAGGTACTCAAGTAGCTATACTATTGTACATTTAGTTATAAAATGCTTAATTATTTCCGTATAAAGGTACTGATGACTACTAGGTACCGTACCAGTCCTAGGACTGCATTCTTATAATTTCTGTTTCATACTGTGAATATTATCATTGTTTACTGTGGTGCTTTTAACTAGCCGCACCGTAAGGTCTAGTGATCTAGTGACCTGTGATACTTTATAATTATCATATTCATTATCTTCGTATCCGTTAGTTTGTGTATGGGTTAGTTGTGCATATGACAAGCAGCCATCGAGTTCATATGTTTTCTTTATTTATAAAAACTCTAGAACGCTGTATGCTAGGAAATACTATACAGCAACATTATATCTGCATCACTATTCCCGCCAGCATCAATTTTACACTGAGGTCACTGATCATGCTCTAATTGTTTGAGCCTGACATGTTACTGACTAAACCTGGATAATCAGCTCGATAGGATAGGTTTGAAGTCGTTAGGGACAATTTCTTCATTGGAGATGCATAGTGTACGCCTCTTTTCCGGTTGTTGTGGTAATGTAGCCCCACGCACTGGCAAGGTTGTGTAAAATTGGCCAAGTGACTTATAGGGCCTTATATATATAGTAAGTTATCGTCTCTTTCCGCACATTCACCAGCCTGATGGCTTATTAATTGTTTGGCCTCCCAATCGACACGTTGACCACATCTGACCCTGGGAAACTACCGGAGGTTTCCGAGCGGTTATAGTTAAAGTCATGATTTACATACATGCCCCCTTGTGTCTTCGGATACTTATTGGGTAGATTACCCTGCCAAAGTAGGAAGCAGTGCGAAATAATAATAATATATATTTATATGTTGTGATAACTGGCCTGCAGTGCATCTCTGGGCATCATGGAAAATAACCCTAACGACAAGTCAAATGTTAGCTCCGTAGCACGCAGTGATGGACGAGATGTGGATCTCCATCCAATTCGTTGCAGTGTCTGGATGAAGTGTTGTGTGACACGGATCAACCGGGTGGGTACTGTCCGTCCCAGCCAAGCTGGGTATGGGCCGCCCATCCTGGAATCGTTCCCATAAGCACACGCCCCTGGGTAGAGCAATAAGCGCATATACGCCTATACGAGAGGCATTTCAACATGAAAACGACTCGTTCGTTAGAACGCGTGGTGCGCATGCACGCGCTCGGATGCTTCATCAACAACACACATGTCAAGAATAGAGGCGAGTGTGTACCTCTAGTGTACCGATTAGGTACTAGCAAATACCTTTAATCTATTTATTTTCGTCGTTCTTGGTACAAATCAGGAGCAGAATTTGAGGAGCTTTTTAAAACCTCAAACCATTTTAAAATCGGTTCAGAAATGGCTGTGCTATCACCTATTTTCCCTGTCAAATTATGCTCAAAATATTTCTATGACTTCGTAATCGCGTGTATATATATATATATATATATATATATATATATATATATATATATATATATATATATATATATATATATATATATATATATATATAGCTAAATAGATAGTGATTTGTGTACCCGTGACCTACTACGTCACACTACACATCTATACATATAGTAATATATAGATAATTGTGTATACGTCACAGTATTCTAGCACGCTGATTGGTTGGTACAGCAATCTATACTTGATTCAGGTAACTAGCTCTGACGTCTCAGCGAGTATAAAAGGGGTGAAATTCGAAGATCGAGAGCATCGTCGGCGTGGAGGCCGAGAGTCGAGAACTGAGTGGAGGTGTGGACTAGACGAGTGGACCGGAATACCTGCGGATAAGAAAGATACAGCACATCCCCCGCGGTTCCTTGCGGCTTTCAGCTCACCCACACGTAAAAGCAGTTCTCGGCTAACCCGCACTAAATAATTTTGGATGCTCCTGGATGGCCGTCCGGGAGTGCGGGTATAATAAACTAAAATCATGGTTCCCATTTGCGAAGACCAATAAGCGGAACTTTCTGCGGGAGGGTCTTGTAAACTTCTACATAATGTAGAGCAGCGATGTTTCTTGGTGGATGACTCACCGGATCTGACGACCACGCGAAAGTGGAGATCAAACCACCGTACTAAATGTTGTGCGGCTACTTTGTAACTTTTTTACCTCAGCCAAGTAGACTTTGCCTGGTGCGCCGCAAGAGCTATGTGACGTACCCCTCACGTATGCCCCCAAATGTACGTGCCTAGAAATATTATATATAGTAGCCCTATTGTTTATGTTTAACTTTTATGATTGCATCGCTGGGCAGAGAACTTTCTTCACACTGTTTAATTACTGATTTAGTTTTAGAGATGATCTAGTAGACATTACTTCATTGCTTCTGTTACCATCATGAGTTTGTACCATATCATCCTGGAATCAGCATGCGGAGACCGATCTGCGGAAACCAGCTGCGGGGATCTGCATGCGGAAACCTTCCATCCTCAAGAGAATGTGTCAACTCGTGCTACTTGTATGTAGCGGCTCAATTTCAGTAACATAATAGCCTGTTCCGTCAAAGTAACTACTACGTACTCGAGTAACTATACATTATGTCTTATTGTCATAGATTTACGTCCATATAGGGTACTGACGACTAACAGGTACCGCACCGGTCTTAAGACCGCAATTTATTATTTCTTTATTAGACTGTCTATATTATCCTTGTTTACTTCAGGTGCTTTGACTAACCGCACCGTATTGGATTATTGACCTATATATACTCACTACCTCATCTAATCAAACTGTAGAAACTGTGATATTAATTGCAATGGTTAGTTGTGTATATGGCATGTAGTCAGCTGTTCATATGTTTTGTTTATTTATGTAAAACTTTATACCGCAGTATGCTAGGAAATACCATACAGCATCAATATACGAATCATTTATTCCCGCCACCAACAATTTTACACTGAGGTGACTGACCATGCTCTATATATTGAGTCCAACATGCTATCGACTAACCTTGCCTATTCAGCTCGGTAGGATAGGTTAAAAGTGGTCAGGGACAATTTCTTCATAGGAGACACATAATGTATGCCTCTTTTCCGGCTGTCGTGGTAATCTAGCCCCGCACAATGGCAAGGTTGTGTAAAATTTGCCAAATACCTATAGGGCCTCACATTTATTAAGTAATTGTCTATTTCCACGATCTACTCAGCCACAAGGCTTCTTAATTGTTTGGATATTTCACCCGCACGTTGTCCTGATCTGACTCTGGGAAACTATTGGAGGTTTTCGAGCAGTGATGGCCAAAGTACGGGTTTACATACATCTCCCCCTGTATCTTCGGATACTTAGTAGTTAGACATCTTTGCCAAGGAAGGAAAGCACTGCGAAAACATGTAGTTATTATTATTATGATAGGATATATTATTCGTGGCCTGCAGTGCATATTGGGCATATTGGAACACAAACCTAATGCCAGGTCAATAGTTAGATCCATAGGATTGGTGACGGACGAGACACGCATCTCCACCCAACTCGTTGCAGTGTCTGGACAAGATCTTGGAATCGGCCACGCCCTTATGGGAAGGACATTCGTGGTAGATATTTGTCTCCCTACCCCCACCATAATGATATGTTAGTCATTAAATTTGCTTGTGTAAAATGTAGCCATCGTCCAGTGATGTTTTATGTGATTATGAAGCAGGGCATCTGGAGTCTCACCCAGTTCAGATGTGTTGTGGAGTAACATATGCGCTACTATCCATGGAGGTAGATGCTTTCTAAGCCAAACATAACGAAGCGGGGCATCTGCACCCATTGAATAGCCATGTCTAATGATAGGTAGGAACCTCTGCCACTTGCGGCCTAACCCAGTTCTCGTTTCCAAAACCTAAATGGTAGGTTAGGAATGGCAGAAGGCCTGCATAAATAAAAGCGGCACCTACCAATGCAGTATCTTGGAATGACATAAGGCAGGGACTTGTGAATCCTCCGGGAGTCGCTCGCCCGTCTTCACGTAAACCAGTATGCATCATGTTAATTATATTTTTCACTAGGATTGTCTTTTTCCCTTGCATTTTTGTTGAACAAAAGAGTGGCCCTTATTGCCAGCTCTTTTCCTCCGCTTCAGCGTTGAAGGTATTTTCCTGTGATGGAGGCCTGCGCGAGGCACTTGCCTCTCACATAAATGAGATATCCTGTGGCAGACACCCGCGCGAGACTATTACCTCTCGCACTAACATGTAGCATCTAGGTAGCCAGAGCCCGTGCGAGGCATATCCCTCTCGCAATATCAGGAATCTTTGTCATTTGTATCATGATGGTATAATAGCTTATATTAAGTTAATCAGTGCCCTCATTGTGCAGATGCCTCCCTTGCGGGGATACCTCTGTGGATTTACGAGTCCATGTGGTGCAAAGTACATCAGCTAGCTCTACTTTATGTTTTATGGTATATGCTCATTTACTGTCAAACGATCTACCCTTGTTTGACAAAACTGTTATTTTCTTTTATACATATATATCATTCTCCATAGTTAAATTGATATGGAAAGACATACTGGTGACACAAATAGTTGGGCTGACACCGTGCTGTTCAATCTTGGCGGCAATGGTGGCATGGCTCCACCGGAACAATTGAATTCCACCAGCCTTAAGAGCCGGTCTGTGTACTTCGTGGATCTGGAACCCTGAGACTCGGAGCTAACCGGCCCCCTCGTTCATCGTGTACATGTGGCGTGACAGGCAGGTACTTCATGCTGGAATGACCCAAGGATAGCCGGCGAGCTACAAGTGATCCCTTGATTTAGAGGTAGCTTCGTATGATGGACGAGGAGCTCGCGTGCTCACCGACAATGTAATAAATTTCCCAGATGCGGGACAACCTGCATTTCAACCACAACAGTCCTTGCCTATAAGTGAGGGCACCTTCCGCGATGCTCCACAAGCGGGAACAGATTTAGTCACATTATCAGACATCCGTGATAGGCCAACACCAACAGGGCCAGACCACGGTTGATCGTGACAAAGACCCCTAGGGGGGCAACACCAATTCAACCCTTTACATTCCTATAATTCACCCATGTCATCAGTAGGTGACTCATGGCCAGGTGATGATGTACCCCATACTTTGTCTCCCCCTGTGAATATATCACCTTATTTTCAGTATGCGGGACGATGAGAAACGTAGGAATCAGTACCTCCTTTCCAACTTTACATCGATCATTCAACACACCATACACATCACGCCCATCAGACTTCAGCCAGTCTATAGACCTACACCCTTCTATGGATACGCATCAGGGCGGAGTTCAGTTGAATCAACTATGCGTCATCATCCAAGAGACTATCATTCTCGGACACGGCATCCTCAGCATTGCCAGCATCGCTGACAGGAAACCACCACCATCACCAGCACGTTGACCAACTTCAGCATTCATGTCAGTCCCCTGCATCCCCCCCCCCCCCCCCTCCACCAGGATTTGCACCCATCACTTCACAGCGTCGACCAGAACGGGTCATTCTACACACACACACGCACGCACGCAAGCACGCACGCACACGAATTTAGTGGGGAAGATGACTGGGCAAACTACAAGGTCGAGTTCGAGATCATTAGTCTAACTAATCGGTGGACAAATCAACAAATGGGGGAATACTTAGCCGTGAAGCTCTCAGGCAAAGCACTACAGGTTCTCACGGATTGCAGAGCTGACTATACACCCACCTACATGGAGCTGGAAAGTGCACTCTCAGAACGGTTCGGCGACACTGCACTCAGCGAAACGAGTCGTCTCCAATTCAAAAATCTCTGATGACGTGCGGGAGAGACGCTCCCGGAATTAGCTAGCCGCATCCGGAGACCAGTCACCTGTGCGTATCCCAGCACAAAACCCGAGGGCACATTTCCACTCTCTCCATTTGGATACGTTCATAGATGCGTTAAGCGGGGAACCCGCTCTAAAAGAGAAATTATTTCTCGCGGACCACGATAGCCTGTCACAATTGACCGCCACCGCGGTGCTGATTGAGAACTTCCTGGAGCGGGAAAGGAATAAACGCTGTCAACTACACCCAATAAATGAGATAAGTGACACCGCACCAGCCAGTACCACCGACACCAACACAACATCAGTCTCTGCATCCTCTGACACCTCACAGCAAACCCAACCCAACAGCCAGAATCACGGGCCTAGCATAAGGGAGCGTGGCCACCGAGGAGGTCACAAACGGAGCCCCAGGATGTTGAAACCAGCAGAATAATAACACAAGACCAAACGTACATGAAAGGATAGACGAGATAAATAAACAGATCTCAGCACTCACCAATCTGATCACCACCCTCAGCACAACAATTGCAACTTCCAACACTAGTACCGCAACCTCTACCACCTCTACACCGCCACCAAACATATGTTTCAGATGTGGTCAGCCAGGCCACTGGAGGGAACGGTGTCCTTACCGACATCTGTCAACCACTCGACCACTGACCAACGTACACCACAGACAGATAAGCCATCAACTCCTAAGGGCACCAATTGAAGACTCACCTCGGTGCCCGTTCCTACAACCCGGCCCAACTGTGGCCTCCATACAACAATGTCAGGTGACCAACACTAATCAGCAATCATCTGCATACTCGCTCACACAAGCACGCACGCACGCACGCACGCACACACGCATGCACACACACACGCGCACACACATACACACAGCTTCATGTATGTCGGTGCTAAGATGCTCCACACATCAGCGGCACTGCCATTCTCTTCTAGTGGAAAAAGTGACAGCGGTGGTTCATGAGAAACCGTACAATCCGCATCATGAAGCGAAGGCGCTGCCATAAATACAAACGAATTCCTCGATGCCACTGTTTCTTCTGTGCATCCACCAAACACCCAATGATACATTGCAAGAAGTGGCTTGCCCAGGTAGCGCTTATCCGTGATCGCGAGAATCCTGTGCGCACCACAGTCTACACTAACACCGCCTATACAGAAATGGCAACAATTCCACCACCATTACTACCATCAGTCCCATCATCACCAAAGCACTCACAGCAGTGGCGACGATGGACTGGCCCTTCCCTCACTCAGTCATCAGCAGCATTACATGAGGCTATCCGGAAATAAACCGAGTACATACAGAATGACTCCACTCCGCTACCGCTTTCGCAGGCAGCGTCATTGGAAACTTTTCTGCAGGTACATCGTAAAGTTATCTATAAGTGTGCCTGTCTGTTTAGCCGTGTTTCCACCAGTGCCACTGTTGACACTGGAGCTTCCATCACCGTCTTCAACAAGCGCGTATATGAGAGCATCCCACCTCATAAAAAGCCACCCCTTAGGCCTACAAACATCCTTTTGCAAACACCTACGGGAGCCGATGTGGCCATGGCTGGTGTAGTTAATCTCATAATACAGATAGAGGAAATGCAGTTCATTCAGTGAGTTGTCATCGCCTCAATCCAAAATGATGCCCTGCTCGGCTCTGATTATACACTGCCAGCAACAAGAACTCGACATACACGGCCGACAAATACCCCTTGAACCGGAATCCTCATTATATTATATGTGTGCACTTATCTTATCAAGTAGTGCCACAGTTGAGCCAGGACAAGAACAAATCTTATGGGCCACCGCACCACAGTTAGGAAGCAACACTCACACTGCCATGCTGGAACCCAACACTGATTACATGATAGCCTCACAATGCGCAAGTCCCCACATGATCGTGGACACCACCAACAAAGAACACATACCCTTCCGTGTGTTCAATGGCACAGCGGACCCAATTGTCCTTGAACCAGGAGTCCGTTGTGGCCACTTTATGGACGTGATTTCAGTGGAAACACCTGCACCCACCACAACACCTACACCAACTACCAATGACCTACCGGAGCATCTACATGATTTGTATCTGCATGCCACAGTAGGATTGATGCAATCACAAAAACGACATATATACTTTATAAATATTAGTTTCTCAACCGGAGACATGGATCTCGGAGAAACTCATCTCGTGCGACACTCTATTGACATGGGAAACGATCAACCCGTACGACAACCAGTACAACGTCTTCCCATTCACAAGGAAGCGGAAGCACACCAACAACTGAATGACATATTGCGGACCAGAATAATTGAACCATCAGCATCCCCATGGGCCAGCCAGTACTAAAGCAGGCAAAAAGGACGGATCCTTGTGGTTTTGTATAGACTACCGCCACCTTAATGATCTTAGTGTAGAAGACGCCTATCCATTACCTAGGATAGATCAGGCCTTGGATTCCTTCTCCGGAGCCAAGTGGTTTTTTACCCTTGATTTGGCTAGTGGATACTGGCAAGTGGCCATGGATGAAGCTGACATGGAAAAGACTGCATTCGTATGTAGGGGTGGTCTTTTCCAATTCCGCAAGATGCCCTACGGCTTGTGCAATGCTCCCTGAACTTTTGAACGCCTCATTGAGCAGGTATTAACCACTCTGCAATGAGAAATCTGCCTGTGTTACATCGACGACATAATCGTCTTTGGTTCTTCGTTTGAGCAAACATTAACAAACCTGGACACCATGATTCCGCATGGCCAATTTGAAGCTCAAACCCAAGAAATGTCATCTCTTCAGACAGAGCATCGAGTTCCTGGGACACGTCATATCTGGTGATGGAGTGGCTACTCAGCCATCAAAAACAAAGGCAGTAGCAGAGTGGCAAACGCCCTCTTCGGTAACTGAAACTCGGAGCTTTCTAGGTCTCTGCCAGTACTATCGCAGATATATCCATCATTTCAGTGAGATTGCATCTCCACTATTCAAGATCACTGAAAAAGCTCGACCGTTCGAGTGGATGAGTGAGTATGAAGGTTCCTGCAGGGCGTTGAAGGAACTCTTGACGACTGCCCCGATTCTTGCTCATCTTAACCCTAACCTCGATTTCATCTTGGACACTGATGCGTCAGCTTATGCTATTGGCGCGGTTCTATCTCAGGTTACAGAGGATGGAACGGAGCAGGTACTGGGTTACGGTTTACGTACGCTCGGCAAAACCGAAAGGAGGTACGCAACCACGAAGCAAGAACTACTCGTTGCAGTATATTTCGTCAAGTATTACAAACACTTTCTGTATGGCCACCAATTTACTCTCCGTACAGACCATGCCTCACTACTCTGGCTAAGAAACCTAGAAAACCCAGAGGGCCAGGTAGCAAGATGGCAGGACTCCCTGCAGGTCTTTAAATGTAACGTTGTTCACCGTCCTGGCAAACTACATGGTAATGCTGATGCCTTGAGCAGAGTTGGACTCAAGGATGAACACGAAGAGGCTGCAACCGTGACACATATAACACAGCCATCTCCAGAGTTCCCCAAATTGCAGTGCGCAGAGTGGAATCTACAGAAAGTCGCACACGACCAAACAACAGACATGCAAACACAACATATATATGCGTGAATCCAGGAAGGGGTACGTGCTCCCTGAGAATCTGTTACACCATTATCCGCCACGGCAAAGTACTACTACCAGTGGTTTGAAGAATGTCAAGAATAACAACACTCTTTACTTCAATAACAGTCTGGTAATCCCGGAGTGTTATCACAAAACTATATCACCACAATTGCACGATAATGCAGGACATCTAGCCATGGACAGTAATGCGGATAAAACAGAGATTTCACTGGATCGGAATTCACGATAGTGTAAAGGCATGGGTCGCCAAATGTGTCCCATATCAAAGGCATGCTGTTGGCCAGCCCAATTCCGCACCATTACAAATAAAAATTGTGGGTGGACCATGGGGGCGAGTGGCTATTGATGTGCTCGGACTCTTGAATATGACGGATGACGGAAATAAGTACATCCTCGTATTGCAATACTACTTTACGAAGTGGGTAGAAGTGTTTGTTGTGCCAGACCAAGTGGCATCCAACGTAGTTGAGGTCCTGGCAAGCAATGTATTCTGCCATTTCGGAATGCCCTATGAGCTACACTCCGATCAAGGAAGTAATTTTGAGAGCTGGCTGATCTCCAAGCGCTGCAAATTGTTTCACATCGTCAAAACAGAAACAACACCATACCACCCCCGAAGTGATGGGATGGTGGAGAGGTTCAATAAAACACTAGCAGAAATGTTGACGAAGGGAACATGCCTTGATTGTAGAGATTGGGATTTAAGATTCCTATATGTGCTCATGGCTTACTACACTTCAGCACATTCCAGCATCGGTTAATGTTAGGCCATGAATTAGCCTTACCCCTGGATCTGGCCATGCCCCGGGTTCCAGGAGAGAAAGATTCACCATCTCTCTACGTTGAACTCATGTGGCAGTGGATAGAACAGACCCATGAGTTAGTGAGAGCAACACTAGCCACAGCACACTGGCGTCAGAAGACGTGGCACGACCAGAGAATGCATGAAAACCTGTATGAAGCAGGAAGAATGGTTTGGGAACACGATTCGCGATGTTCTGCAAACATGCCGAGTAAACTGAGTTAACAGTGGAAAGGCCCCTATGTGGTAGTAGGTAAGACGTCGGACGTGACCTATCATATCCGTGATTCGGATGGCCTAACCTCAGTCATCCACTTCGATTGACTTAAACCATGTATCAGCGACGACCCTGCACCAGAGCTCAGGCTGGGCATTCCCTGTGACACCGG
The DNA here is from genome assembly GCA_034401795.1 of Chaetoderma sp. LZ-2023a. Classification (NCBI taxonomy): domain Eukaryota; kingdom Metazoa; phylum Mollusca; class Caudofoveata; order Chaetodermatida; family Chaetodermatidae; genus Chaetoderma; species Chaetoderma sp. LZ-2023a. Next base: position 38,306,423 of record CM067375.1, on the reverse strand, counting down.
TACCCAGACAGAAGTATCTACGGAAACTGTTATTCCCAAGATCAGCGCACAGCACTGTGGTGCCAGTTCGACCCTTCTTCTACCAAGCCAGAAGTCCGGTGAACAAGCGGCTGACGCTGAAGACGATGACGAAATACGTACTTGTCCCCTCCCTCCTCAGCATGGGTCTACTCGATCTGGGAAGTTGTATCTGAAGACTTTGTTCATTTGTTTTGTCCAAGGGGGTGGATGGAAAAGTTGTTCCACCGACCTCTTCCCACTCCCACCCACTTCATGCTATACCCCCCTCCCCCCCCCCCCCCATTATAGAGTTACCAGAAGCGGAGCCTGAGGCTGACCCAAGCCATGCTTGCTTCCTGTGGGGTGGAACGTGAAGTGAATAGCATGGAAGTGAAGAGGCCGGATGCGGCCTTGCCATGTCTAGAACTGCAAAACTGCACAACTCAGTGTATCCGACCATACCCCGAAATCGCGAGACCGTGCCCCATCCAAGGGACACCATCTCCCAGAGTCGCACCAATGCCCCAACTCCAACTCTCATACCTTGTCTATACACCAAGTTCGGACATCATCGACCCAGTCCATTTCACGCTCCACTCATCGTCTGTTGACCGTCAATCTTCAGACATGAGAGAGACTGCTGCTACAAAGGAGGTGGCATCCCGCACCCCACAGACCAACCAAGCTCCGCCCACCACCACCCCGCACCAACACCCACCCCCCCCCCCCCACACACACACCCCACCCATCTACCCCACGGCCTCAACACACCCAGCCCACCCCCACACCACAGTGGGCAGGAAGCAGTCTGATCAGCAGACTCTCGGCTCGAATTTTCCCGATGTCTAAAAATTACGACAGGACACCAACCATCATGTAATGGGAGACGACCCACCTCCCATAGCCAAGGCCAACCCTTTCCAAACCGGCCACCCCCCCCCCCCCCCGTGAGCAGTCAGGACATCACACTAAAGACAGAATGCCAATTGCATACCGAACACACCTGCCCACAAGGCTGGATACATCAATTCGTCATTGAGTGAACATCACATACATCCTCAGCTATGTGAAGGATAAACAAAGACATACATCATCAACAACAACAGCGTGTAGCAGCACCTAGCATTTTTAATTCGAAAAAGTTAGAGACATAATTTCCCGAAACATTCCATCCACACAAGATGCGGGATGTCTATTACCTCCCGCAAAACCAACTTCCCGCAATAACAACAGACTCGGCATCCACCAGCGTGGAAACCTGGAATACGCCCACCATGCTCTCACACACACCCTCGGGTGCTCCAGCCTGAAATTAAAAGAGGCGAGTTTATAAGCATCCAATCTGTAAAACCGGTTCACTCTAATTAAAAGGTGAGCCTCCACGGGAATAAGTAGTTCCAAGTTTTTACGTTGATCAGAGAATTAAAAACCCGCAGAATAAAGACGAAGTTAATAGGCCATTTCTCCTATAATTAAAAGTACTCCCTTTATACGGGAGGAATAACTCATCCGACTCCAGGAATACATAAACTAAAACTTTCCATGTAGGGCGTGGTCGAACCACCCTGGAACCTTCAGGTGTGGTCATCCGCCCACCTGTGACGCCACCAAATCATATAAAGGGGAAAATTGCGCACTGCAACTTCGTCTTCCCGTCAAAACTCGACACCAGGGATGAACATATAGAATTAGGCTTCTTTCGTGTCGAAAACTAAATTCTGCTGTTTAATTATTATTTCATTACCATATTATTAGGCCTGGAAAATTATGGAGAGATAGGGAATTAGATCAAGGTAGGCTACCCGCACCGCAATTATTATGCGGGAGTAAAATGTCTCTCCATGAAGACCTGGCTTTATCAGATACATCAGAAGAGTCGGTGTCACCTTTATCTACAAAGAAGCTTCCATGTGTCGCGCTTCAATTCAGCGGACAGCAGTGCACCCGCACCTTCACGCGTAATTCTGATTTAACATTACATGTCAACAGAGACCATTTATTCCAATATGCTTTTTGTGCAGACTGTCGGTATCTCTACAACGCAACCCGCTACGGGGTAACACATGCGTTAAAGTATAAACATCGTGTTCTAGAAGTAACCTTGATTCTGGGAGGAGAAAGTGAGAACACTGAAGTGCTGGCCACTCGTTTCGAGACCATGCTTCCGTTAAAAGTACTCCCAATGGAGAAGATGGCCAGAACCAAGAGCACCATGCGTCGTCACCCAGAAAGCACTCACCAACATTCAATCACTGCCCCCACCGTAGATACAGCACATAACGCCTTCAGACATTATGCAGCAACAGTAATGGCACCTCCATCAGCGCCGCCCACTCCGGTAGCCTGTGCAGGAAAGGTACAAACACCACCTGCACGTTCCAGTCCAGCAGCTCCCGCAGTCACCACATCATCAGCCATCTACAAGTCGCCAGCATCAGCCACCGCCACTGCACCCGCATCCGCAACAATGACAACACCCGCTGTTGGCTGGCTAATTCCAGTAATTACATCGCCTCTAGACGTGGAGACACTGCACTATCACCGGTCACCATCTCCTGACGATCTGATCATCGACGAAGCAACCAGCCACACAGAACAGGCAGCCACAATCACCACCGCACCCAGAATCTTCACGTCATCACAGCGCACCAGCTTCACCGACCCAGCCATCTGCAAGACCATGACGCCAGACCGTTTATACGCTGGGAAGGAACGTATCACACACTCTTAGGAGATCCTTCCAGTACCGCGAACCACAGCCAGTCGGTTATTGAAGTCTGCGAAGATCCGAAAACTTTCATCCCAAGCCGTCGCCGCAACAGCATCTCTCCCGCGTCCGGTCATACGTCTTATTATTCTAGGAATCTCCACGGCATCAACAGCACCAACGGCATCACCAGCACTAACTGCACTAACCACATCGATTGCTTCCACCACGACAGTTATGACAGCAATCACCACACCAGCACCCTTAACCACAGCACCAGCTACTAGCATGGACATTCTTAGTTTAGCCACCACATCTCCCGCATCATCAAGTATGGCAAACATTCCAGGTAGGGCCATATATGTGGTGAAATATCAGCCAGTGTAGTACATCCGCCACGACCCTCCACTACAAGCTGGGGGGAACTTCACAGCAGATGTTTGTGGGCATTTCTGCCACGGATGCTGCAGATTTAATTAGTAGTTGTGCGAATCCTGGAAGATTATATTATTATTATTATTATTTTTGAAAAACTTTTCTTACTTATTATACATGTGTTAACAATTGAATCTCAGTCCCTAGGATGACTATGGTCCTCCTACATAGCTGCGCAATATTCTTGCACAGCTGTGTCTCACACAAAATGATCGCTGTGGATCCTTGCATTGGAAACACGTCGTGTGCGACGTAAGTACACAACGAACCGCAGCGAAATAATGTCATAATCCCATCATGCAGTCTCAGCTACGCTGGGGCTGCCTGATGAATCAGTCTTTTTATCTTTATTAGCATTCTATTTTTGCTATTATTTTTCTTCCCGCCGTAAGACGACGGGGCAGATTGTGGGTCTGTGAGAGCTGCCCGTATGGACCCGCCAAAACGGGCCATATTTTACATATATATATAATAATAGTAATAATACCCGGGTGCACTTTTAATTAACACCTACTGATATATACTCATAAAAAGGAGTATAATATATGATTATATATAACATTGTTATTATCACAATTTTGGTACATTGGTGCTTGGGTGTTCTCTGCAGAGATATAATTATCCGCATCCAAGAGAGCACCCATGCAGCTATTGTTTAGATAATCAGTGATCTAAAAAATAATAAATAATAACTATTGCACGCACCACTAAGACCAATAAATCAAAACAAAAAAAGAAAAGACCTGGAAGGAATAATTCCAGGTCAAAAATAAAAAAATAAACGTATGCCTCCCCAAGCCTCGTTGGCACTTCTATGTGCTGTTTCTCTGAAACACGCATCTCACACGTCACTACACCTCTCAGGCCACGCGCTTACCCGGGAAGTCCATAATTCCCGCCTAGTGCGCATCCGTGAATCGATCCGCATAGCGTGATCGTTTGTCACGGGTGTCAAACTAGGAGGGGTAGTGTGACATGGATCGACTGGGTGGGTACTGGCCGAACCAGCCAAGCTGGGTACAGGCCGCCCGTCCTGGAATCATTCCCATACGCATACGCCCCTGTGTAGAGCAATAAGCGCATATAAGCCTATACGAGAGGCATTTCATCGTGAAAATGACTAAGTTTGTTAGAACGCGTGGTGCGCATGTGCACGCTTGGATGCTTCATCAACGACATGCGTGTCAAGAATAGACGCGAGTGTGTACATCTTGTACCGATTAGGTACTAGCAAATACCTTTAATCTATTTGTTTTCGTCGTTCTTGGTAAGAATCAGGATCAGAATTTGACGAGCTTTTAAAATTTCAAAACATTTTAAAATCGGTTGAGAAATGGCCAAGTTATCTCCAATTTTCCCTGTCAAATTATGCTCAAAATATTTCTATAACGTCGTAATCGTGTATATACATATATATATATATATATATATATATATATATATATATATATATATATATATATATATATATATATATATATATATATATATATATATATATATATATATATATATATATATATATATATATATATATATATATATATATATATATATATATATATATATATATATAGCTAGATAGATAGTGATTTGTGTACATGTGACCTACTACGTCACTTTACACATCTATACATATAGTAATATATAGATAATTGTGTATACGTCACATTATTCTAGCACGCTGATTGGTTTGTACAGCAATCTATACAAGATCGAGACCATCGTCGGCGTGGAGGCTGAGAGTCGAGCACTGACTGGAGGTGTGGACTAGACGAGTGGACCAGAATACCTGCGGATAAGAAAGATACAGCACATTCCCCGTGGTTCCTTGTGGCTTTCAGCTCACCCACACGTAAAAGCAGTTCTCGGCTAACCCGCACTAACTAATTTTGGATTTGGACGGCTATCCGGGCGCAATAATAAACTAAAATCATGGTTCCAATTTGTGAAGACCAATAAGTGGAACTTTCTGCGGGAGGATCTTCGGACCCGTCATGTAAACTTCTACATAATTTAGAGCAGCGAAGTTTCTTGGTGGATGACTCACCGAATCTGCCGACCACGTGAAAGTGGAGATCAAACCACCATACTGCATGTCGTGCGGCTACTTTGTAACTTTTTGACCTCAGACAAGTAGACTTTGCCCGGTGCCCCCACACTGTATGCTTCCAAATGTACGTGCCTAGAAATATTATATATCATAACCCTATCTGTTAATTGGTTATGTTTAGCTTTCATGCTTCCGTCGCCAGATGGAGAACTTTCTTCACACTGTTTGATTACTGATTTAGTTATAGTGATGATCTAGTAGACATTAATTCATTGCTTCTGTTACCGTCATGAGTCTGTACCATACCATCATGGAATCAGCATGCGGAGACCGATCTGCGGAAACCAGCTGCGGGGATCTGTATGCAGAAATCTTCCGTCCTCAAGAGTGTCAACTCGCGCTACGTGTATGTAGCATCTCAATTTCAGTAACATAATAGCTTGTTCCATCCAAGTAACTACTAGGTACTCGAGTAACTATACATTATGTCTTATTGTCATAAATTTACGTCCGTATGGGGTATTGATGACTAACAGGAATGTATTATTTCTTTATTAGACTGTCTATATTATCCTTGTTTACTTCAGGTGCTTTGACTAACCGCACCGTATTGGATTATTGACCTATATATACTCACTACCTCATCTAATCAAACTGTAGAAACTGTGATATCAATTGCAATGGTTAGTTGTGTATATGGCAAGTAGTCAGCTGTTCATATGTTTTATTTATTTATGTAAAACCTTGGACCGCAGTATGCTAGGAGATGCCATACAGCATCGATATACGCATGATTTATTCCCGCCACCAACAATTTTACACTGAGGTCGCTGACTGGGCTCTAAATATTGAGCCCGGCATGCTATCAACTAACCTCAACTATTCAGCTCGGTACGATAGGTTAAAAGTGGTCAGGGACAATTTCTTCATTAGGAGACACATAGTGTATGTCTCTTTTCCAGCTGTCACAGTAATCTAGCCCCGCACACCGGCAAGGTTGTGTAAAATTGGCCAAATACCTATAGGGCCTCATATTTATTAAGTAATTGTCTATTTCCACGATCTACTCAGCCTCAAGGCTTCTTAATTGTTTGGATATTTCACCCGCACATTGTCCTGATCTGACTCTGGGAAACTATTGGAGGTTTTCGAGCAGTGATGGCCAAAGTGCGGGTTTACATACATCTCCCCCTGTATCTTCGGATACTTAGTAGTTAGACATCTTTGCCAAGGAAGGAAAGCACTGTGAAAACATGTAGTTATTATTATTATGATAGGATATATTGTTCCCGGCCCACAGTGCATATTTGACATATTGGAACATAAACCTAACGCCAGGTCAATAGTTAAGTCCATAGGATTGGTGACGGATGAGACACTCATCTCCACCCAACTCGTTGCAGTGTCTGGGCAAGATCTTGGAATCTGCCATGCCCGTACGGGAAGGATACTCGTGGTGGGTATTCGTCTCTCTACCCCCACTGTAAAGATATGTCAGTCATTAAATTTGCTTGTGTAAAATGTAGCCATCGTCCAGTGATGTTTTATCTGGTTATGAAGCAGGGCATCTGGAGTCTCACCCAGTTCAGATGTGCTGTGGAGTAACATGTACGCCGCTATTCATGGAGGTAGATGCTTTCTAAGGCAACCATAGCGAAGCAGTGCATCTGCGCTCATTGGATGGCCATGTCTAATGATAAGTAGGAACCTGTGCCACTTGCGGCCTAACCTAGTTCTCGTTACTAAAACCTAAATAGTAGGTTAGGAATGGCAGAAGGCCTGCATAAATAAAAGCGCCACCTACCAATGCAGTATCTTGGAATGACATAAGGTGGGGATTTGAGAATCATCCGGGAGTCGCTCGCCCCGTCTTCACGTAAACCAGTATGCATCACGTTAATTATATTTTTCACTAGGATGGTCTTTTTCCCTTGCACTTTTGTTGACCAAAAAAGTAGCCTTTTTGCCAGCTCTTTTCCTCCGCTTCAGCGTTGAAGGCATTTTCCTGTGATGGAGGCCCACGCGAGGCACTTGCCTCTTGCATAAGCAAGATATCCTGTGATGGAGGCCTGCACGAGGCTATTACCTCTCGCACTAACAAGTAGCATCTAGGTAGCCAGAGCCCGCCCGAGACATATCCCTCTCGTAATATCAGGAATCTTTTTCATTTGTGTCATGAAGGTATAATAGCTTATATTAAGCTAATCAGTGCCTTCGTTGTGTGGATGCCTCACCTGCAGGGATACCTCTGTGGATTTACGAGTATGTGTGGTACCTCTGGCAACCCCACGTGCAAAGTACATTAGCTAGCTCTACTTTATGTATTATAGTATATGCTCATTTACTGTCAAACGATCTACCCTTGTTTGACAAAACTGTTATTTTCGTTTATACATATATATCATTCTCCATGGTTAAACTCATATGGAAAGACATACCAGTGACATAAATAGTTGGGCTGACACCGTGCAGTTCAATCTTGGCGGCAATGGTCGCATGGCCCCACCGGAACAATTGAGTTCCATCTGCCTTAGGAGCCGGTCTATGTATTTCGCGGAGCAATGTCCCATGGGATCCGGAACCCTGACACTCGGAGCTAACCAGCCCCCTTGTTCGTCATGTACATGTGGCGCGACGGGCGGGTACTTTGTGTTGGAATGACCCGACGATAGCCCGCGAGCTACAGTTGGAGCTCATCACACCCTCACTGGAAGGACGCTCACGATGGATATCGGTCTCTCAATCCCCACCATAATGACATGTCAGTATTTAAATTTGCTTGTGTGAACTGTGAAACTCGTCTGGTGATGTTATATGTGGTTGCGAAACCTGGTAGCCGGATCGTTATTTGATTCGGGGCTTTGTTCCATGACATGTATGTGTGCTGTCCTTGGAGCTAGATGCTACGAGGGGTGACCTACGGGAAGATGAGCCTCTATGCCCTACGGATAAATGTATCTAAAAGTTAGGTAGTAATCCCTGTAACTTGTGGCCAAAGCTTGTTTTCGTTACTAACACTTAAATGGTAGGCTAGGATGTAGCAGAAGGCCCGCATAAATAAAGCAGCAACTACCAATGCAGCAACTTTGGTACTACATAAGACAGTGACCTGGGAATTCTTCGGAAATCATTCGGCCCATCTTCACGTAAACCAGCGTGCAACACCTTAACAGTAACTTCACTAGGATTTTACGCACTTAGCATTTTCTGTTGAACAAAAGAGTGGCCCTTTTTGCCAGCTCTTTTCCTCCACTTCGGCATTGAAGGCATTTTCCTGTGACGGAGGCCCGCGCGAGGCACTTTCCTCTCGCAACAACAATATTTTCTTTGTGTGTGGGTTAGTAGTATACCAGTTTATATTAACCTACCTAGTGACTTCGTTGCGGAAACTCTCTCTTGCAGGGATACCTCTGCAGATCCAAGGATCTGTGTGGTACCTTCAGCGAAACCACGTGGAAAGAACACCGGCCTGGCTCTACATTGTGAATTATTGTGCTCATTCTCTGTCAAACATATAGAATTGTTTGCATAGTTGTATAAATTTAGTGACTGTTTAATTATTATTACCATCTTGTCCGTAATTTTAATTAATATGGATCATCATACCGGTGACACCAACAGTTGGGACGACATGGTGTGGTTCAATCTCAGCGGCAATGGTCGCACAGCCCTACCGGAACCTATGTGTTCCACTGGCCTTAGGGGTCGATATTTGTACTTTCCGGAGACGTGATACGGGATCTGCAACCCTGAGATCCACAGCTAACCAGCCCTCCCGTTGTCATGCATTTGCGGCGCGATGGATGGGAACGTCATGGCCGACCAGCGTATACCCCCCTGAGCTACATTAGTCATCAGTACCTGTTACATAAAAGTGATACAATAATAATATAATAAGACAGAGTACCTATTAGTCATCCATATGGAAGAAGTCCCAAATTCACGATAGTTGAAAGCGCAACACAATTCGAGCGCGAGATGGCATGATGCGGAAGTTAGCTGCTAGGAGAATACTGCAGACATACTATGGATACGGCTCATTCTCAAGAAAAGGAGCTGTCTAACTTAGTAGTTAGACATCTTTGCCAAGGAAGGAAAACACTGCGAAAACATGTAGTTATTGGGCCAGCATAGATTTTACGTGGAAAAACTACATGATACGTTGGGCCAACATAATCCCAACGAGCAAAACCATGTTGGGCGAACGAATAAACATATATTGGCCCAAAATAGCATTGTTTGCAGGGAAGCTTTATAGGAAATTGAGCATAACAGGCCATAAACAGATTCTAAGCAATTTATTTGCGTTGGCCGTATCACATGGCCACCTGTAAGCTCAGATTAAACACGACTAAGCTCACCAGTTCGACTTGTGAACCTGCACTACTGAATTAAAAGAGATTACTTATTAAACCATCATGTTCGGCCCTTCAAAATCCCTACACATCTCCCGTTCTGTAGAATTCGGTTACATCTAGCTAACAAAGGAATTGAAAAGTCTTATCATCAATAGAGTCGGTGACAATAAGCATTAAGAAATAGTGCCTGATTCACAACCGCCGTGAACACTAACTTCCACTGATACTGCGGTCATCATTCTTGCTTAGATGACCACTGCGGATAACCATCGGTCACCCGTAGTTGTTTTTTTAATCAACTGCACCACTCTCGGACAGCCGTCATATTAGCTGACTTAGAAAACTAATACCAGCGACTTTCATGACCGCTTAACACATTATGGATGAAAAAGACGATAGTGACTGCTAGATTGAGTTTAAAATAGAGAAAAGGCTGGGCTCCATTCATATATGGCCAGACCCACAAACTTCGATCCATATATAGGCCTATAAATACTGCAGCCGCTTCTGGTCTACACAAGTTTGCGGGAAGGAACCACAAGGAAGCGCACCCCTACATGACACAAGGAACGGGGTTGTCCACCCGCCTCCTCCAGATCGGATGACACCCGCCCTCCCGCCAGCAGCAAAGGCCCGTTGCCCGATCACTCAACGCCCCCACCACCCCAAATATGTACGCCTGCCACCACATGATTGTGCCACCACCAGCTACAGCCACTTCTAGCTCATGTGGACAGGGCCTTCGCCCAAGGGACTACGCCTGACCGCCACGCAGCACGACCCGCCGGCAGTGGTGTAGTACTGGGACCAGAGCCCACCAGGAAGCTCCGCCTGCTCAGACACCTGCCCCATAGAAATAATATTAACACTCTTCCCCGCGCTCCTGCTGCTGCCCAGCGTTCCTGATGCTCAAACTTTGAGACTATACCCCTACCCGCCGGTCGCGCAGTGATCATCTTGCCCCAGTGACCATCTTACCCCACTCTCCTCATCTTATTTAGCATGAACATGCTTCATGAAGAATTAACTCAAAAATGTATCTTCTGCGAGTATTAGATGAGAAAAGCGCATGAAATACATACAGTATTTGCAAATAATAGTAAAATACGTAATGATAGTACAACTCGTGAGCTGGCGTGTTTACGTTGTTGCCCACAAAATGACCCAGATGTGAACGGAGCTCTCCAACATGTGACGTGTGGCGCCCTCGCCCTTACCGCGCACAATGAAAACTGGACTAGAAATTGAGTGATTTTGGGATAAATAAGCTTGGCATGTCTACAGGAAAAGGTGTGGATCAGAAAATTTTTTATGGTAGATAAATTCTACCATCTTTCTTGAAATTGTTATGACACCTGAACACTGATATCTATCTGTACACATAGCTATGCTTGTCTTGCGTAATATGTAAATAGAGGATGTTCTGCTGGCTGGCCAATACTGCAATATGGCGGCCACAATGGCTGCGTATGTGTTATCTAAGCCGGTCTGTATAGGAATATCACACGGATTTACTGTTATAACGGGAAATCGCACCGTTATTGGTCGTTTGATAAAGGAATAAGGTATGTGTATGTATAGTCTTTTGGCCCTTTCCCTCTTCTGCTTAATGACACGCGGCTTTTAAAAACAGCGGACATGTATTTTTTCTTCTATGGGCGAGTTGCGTAGTGTTGTAATCTACCGGGCCAAGGCCAAGTTGTAATACTCAAATGGGCTTTGACATTTTGTAACTGCGTGTGTGATCAGCTGCAAGGCAAAGGTCAAGATGTCTTCCACATGCAAGGCCATAAATATGCGTTAATGTTCACAGTTGTATGACTATATTGGCGTTTTACTTTATGCATGATAGTCTATTATTTTCACGCCTCCTTTTTGCGTACTTATTTAAGTGTTACCAGTTTTCGTATAACCATCACTGCGCGACACCCACTTGAAGAAGCAGAATTGTGTCATGTCTGTCAAAATATGTATAGGCGTACATACACATTTACATAATACTCGTTGCCAGTATTGCTTGCTGCCTTTTCCATATCTCTGGTTATAGAGCCAGTCATTTCGGATTCGCTGCAAAGAGTGAAGACCAATTTTGTTCGGCTTTTGGCATTAATGGCATAGAACTTGACTGCACCATGGACTAATTATATAGAGACATGCCACATTGACATCAATTGCGCAATTCTCCACCTGTAGCTAGTCGCGGTAAACATGATATTCAAGGGAGAAAACTATGTTTCGCGTAACATCATACGCATAACTGACTGATTTAGCGATCATGACCGGCAATCATGACGCCAAATTAGTTTAGTTATGTTTCCTCCATTAATAATTCGTGTTCTGCCATCGGTTGTTTTAATTCTCACGGGAAAAAGAAAAACCTGAGTTTATTTTCTTTTCCAAAAGGTATCTTAAAAGATAATTTGTGTGTGTCTTAGGCTTATGTTAGGACATTCTCACGATGCCAAAGTGTTAATCTTCTTAAAGCTGCATTAAATGCCGATTTTCGGCTTCGTGTCAGAATTGCTGATTTTAAAATCATTTAAATTATTTTTTCTGCCAGAATGTTCTTCAATCAAAGAAGCATTTAACCCTCTCCGGGACCATACCAAGAATTTACAAAAAGTGTTACAACGCCTACAGCCAAAAGCTAGAAACTTGCTTAGAACCCTAGCCTATATGCGGTAGTGCCGTGACAGCGGTGTAGTGCTATCATGCCAACTGTTAACTATTTTTGGCAAAGTAACAGACAACTATATATATAAAACTATATATCATTAAAAAGGGTAATAAAATTCCTTTTAGTACATATAAAATTTGTATGAATAAAATATATTTTAGTTGGTAAATACATTGGGTTTTTTCATTTCACGAATGCCATTGATAAATTTAATCACAATGGTATTAAAACTAACAGATACCAAAGTTTCGGCAACATTTTCATCCGATAAGATGTGAAAATTACAATTATATTATGCCATGTTACCGTAAAATTTCCCAAAATTCTGTTTCAAATTTTGGGTGGAGGCCTCATTCAATGTTGAATAATTCCTTTATACATGACCGAACACATACCAGGGTTCCTCAGCATTGACAGCGAATAAATGGCAAATTTTATTATATGTAGCATTGCTGGTTGCAATCAGCCATTTAAAAAGCGAACGCGAATGTTTTACGCTAAGATTCTATAGCATCATACATTTTTTCGTAGTGGCATCTCCAATAGGAATTGTTTATCATGAACGATTGTGAGAGAACGAGAGGAATTTGTAGAATCATATCCGTATCTTATATATGAGTACCAAGCTCATTACCCGTTATTGGCAACACTGTATCCAGTGTTGCCCACGACATCTGATTTTTGGGGATCCCAAGGACCCAACACACTCAGATTTGGGGGTCCCATTGTAAAATCTGGGGGTCCCCTGGGGTCCTCATCTGAAATAGGGGGGTCCAATGTTTTTTCTTAAAATAAACACAACACATTGATATAATTATAAAGCACTTTATTAAACATGTTGAAAGCACTAGTTATGACATTGTGTAAATACTGTTAATGTATATATAGAGAATATTAACTATGCATAGTTTATTAACCCTTAGCACTTAACACTTTTGGCCACTATTGTAGATCACCAAAATACCTATTTTTGAAAGTTTAACACTGGAATGACTGGCTCTAAACAGTGCCAGTCATTCCAGTGGTAAATTTTCAAACATATGTATTCTGTGATCTACAATGGTGGCTAAAATTGATCTATTGAAATGGCCATTGTATATCTAACTAATAACATTTGAACTGCATGTCAATAAACAATAACCTAAAGCACTGTACTTACAACCTACATTGACAACCTTGTATGATTAACATTTCCAAAGACCACTACATTAGTAATTAGCAAAGACCACTGCATTAGTTTTTCTATAAAACCATAACTTGACTTTGGACGAATTGAAAAATTACGAGTATCTGGGGCGAGTTTGCTCAAGGATGACTTGACCTACTTCGATATAATGCGCGTGTATTTTTTTTATAATGTAACTGGAATGACTAAATATAGTGGAATACATAGGCTAAGATAAGACAAAGCAATAATTTATCAAAAATAATCTGTATAAATCAGATTAAAATGTGTAATTAGTGAAAATATATCAGCCAATAACCGGATATGTCTAATTCATAGGGAGTAACTATGTAACGCGATTGCTGATTGGTTGAAGCATAGATAATGCATTAGCGTGTATCCAATACGGACGCTTGTATCGGGGAGCTTTGAGCTATACGCTGTTTGGAAAAAATCAATATTTTAACGTATGCCTACCTAACAATCGAGTATTGTTAAACACTATAAACACTAATCCATCAGTCAGTCAATCAGCCGTTATTGCTAAATAAAAGACGGCTTATAGCGCGTATTGATACCGTTATTCAAACAGCAATACAAATCAGTCAAATGACCATTCAAATGTAAAAGAAATCACAATATCTTCCATATATTCCTTCATCCATTTAGATATTTTGATAAGTAAATAGAAAAAAGATATTTTGCCTGTAAGTCGTTGCCGCTTTAGGCAAGTAGGCATGCGCAAATTAATTTCAAAATATTCAGCATATTAGTGATACCAACTTTGTGATCTGTCCAATGTTCTGAGCTGTGAAAGGGTTAAGACGATCAGACACGTTTGTATACGCTTGATCAGTTGTATTGGATTTCATAGTCTTAAACAACGCAGTAAGTTCATTTTTATTGCACACACGATACATTAGATACATTTTTAAAGTAAAAACATGCACAAATAAATATACACACGCGATAATATAATCGATAATTAAGCACACGCAAAGTTATCAGTTTCCGTTACACCTTTTCACTGCATCCGTAGTGCGTCCACGGGGACGCAGAGGGTAAATTTTTATGCGTCCCTCTGCCATTTTTATGCGTATATACGCGCAAAAGGACGCATAAGGGCAACTCTGACTGTATCACGTGCTATAAGATTGACGCGTCTGATTGGTCGGGAATTCATGAATATAAATTTTTCCAGCAAGATGGCGACACGATCAGCTGTTTTGCAAAATAGTAACATTTGGGTGTTCAAATAGGTCAATCTATGCACATTGAAAGCTTTCGCATCTCAGCTCGGCCTTATTACTGCCGGTAATTTGAAGACTACGTTTTCTCGGAAATTGTAAACAAAAACACGCATCGATGATTGAGATTATTGGATTGTTTATCTATAACCTTATTGTTATTTCGTGACCAGAGGTAAGCGAAATGGATTTATATATTATTGGTTCAGCTGCTCTCTTAACACAATCTATAACTTTCTTGGTTAAATTAGTCATTGAGTAACTGAAAACTTGGAAGTAACAGCACATTTACTAATAATCATTGATGATTGGAACTTACTAATTATTCCTTAGAAAACAAATATTTCACTCTTGCCCTGGAGGCTGGTTACAAACATACTGTTACCATGTACTGTGTGGCCAGTATCCTATGATCAAAGATATAGAGAACCTGGCCCTAAAACAAACTTGCACTATCATGGAAGTGTGCCCAAAATCAAAAACAATCATCACATTTGAACCTGAAATTCCAGAATTTCATGTTTACAGTCATAAAGGTACGATGTTGAATATTTTAAATCCGATGTGAAGCTGGTGCTGCCTTAACTAGCTTCCAGCGAAATTAGTTTCAAAATACTCAACAGAATTTTGAAACATTCGTAACAGATTTAGTATTCGCTCTTCTCGATTGAAAAGGTTAATCCAGTAACTAGTAGTCATACTCCCTTGTTGGACTATATATGACCACCATATGACCATAACAGCCGTTGTCGTGTCATAGTGCTTACCAGTATATCCCTATGACGTTGCGCCGTACATGTATATTGTTAACCATCTAAAATTTGAGTCAGACCAAAACTGCTACAGTTGTCTAGGAAAATGTAAATTTTCTGACCAAAGTAAGATTATTTTTGAAAATGTATCATTGGAATGATTTGCTCTTGGTCTGCATATGGGCATTGTCTATGAGAAAATGGAAATTTTCATGAAAAAATTTGACTTTTAAAGTCTTAATATAACTTAGAATTTGCCTATTTCTAACTTATTGTTCCTATTTTTTTCAGGTGAGCTGACAATGGCTTAAAAAAAAAAATCAGACACTTTCTCCTGCTAAGTAGGCTGATGGATTTACTAACATGGATTTTATAGAGAAAAATTTGGTGATCTGTGTGAAATAAGACTGCTGGGATATTGAAATTGCCTCCATTTATCTGTCTATCCATCCATCTCCAAAAGCTTTTGGTAAAAGTCAATCAATATTGTTAATGTAAATTACTGATATGATTATGAATTCGGAGACACCGTATACACTAGGCTCCATCGCAATGAATCAGCCAAGAATGATGCACAGCAAATATGATTCGACGGCAGTGAAATATATACAAAATAAATCTGCACACGAGCAAGGTAAGATTAACCCTTTTCCCGATGAATTCCCCCATATCTCATAAGGAAAACTGGTGAATATTTTTTAATTAGTTTGACTGCAAACTGCCTTAGGTAGCAATGACTTTCAGTCAAATTAATTTCAAAATATTCAATAGAATAAATTTTATATCGTAAGCATCATACTCTCATGGATTTGTCGGTGAAAATGAGAAAGGGTTAAATAATAGATGAATCCAATCTGTCACCTAAGTATATGACATCATAGTGAATTACATCACATGTAAGCTGATGTCACAATCAAAATATCTATTGAATGACGTAGCTAAGTCCATCATGAAGTTTTAAAAGTCTGTCAGTTGTACGAATTGTATGTCCTTACTATTTAATAAACATTCTGTTGAATAATTGAAAACAGACAAATTAGTTTCAAAATATTTAACAGGTTAGCTGTATCTATAGTTATCATGGAATTGGGAATTTAGGATTCAAAGTGTATAAACTGATCCCAACACACGCTAATCATGGAAGGCGCTTACCTAGAGATGGGGCAGAGCTAAAAGTGGATTCATCTATTAGAAAATCTAAATTTCTGCCATGTCCACTTGTCAATTCAAGTCTTTGCTATGTTTAACCCTTTCACAGACAAATCCTGGAAACAATGTGCCAAGGTCAATGATGGTGGTAGCCTAATTTCCCAATCCAAAAGAAATTTACATTTTTGTATAGCGATTTTTGAATTAATTGCTTACCTGTATCTTATCGCCTTAGGTCCTTTCATGATCCCCATGTTTAAAAAAATGGAGATATTATAATTGCCTCCATCTACCCATCTGTCAGTCCATCATGCTATCCCCTCCCGAACAGGTGGGTGGAATTCAACCAGATTTGGCATGTGGGTTACCCATGATTGAGCTTTGCAAGACCACATTTAGATTTGGTTCCGGCCCCTGTGGGTCAGGGGGTGGGGTCCAAAGGACAAATATCCGAAAAACTGTCCGTCACGGTATCACCTCCCAAACTGTTGTGTGGAATTCAAAGGAATTTGATATGTGGGTTGCTATATAATGGGTGAGAAGATCAAGAAATTGATTGTAAAGATTGGAGTCTAACAAATTTATCTGGATTTCCTAATTTTTCATATTTCTGACCACTCGCACACCCTCTCCAGGAATTGAAATTAAGCCAAACGAGCCACTACATGTCTCTAACAAGATTACTAGATTCTACTTTAACCCTTGAAATTTTCTTTGCAGACCAAGAGAAGACTATCTTTGAAATTTTAACACTGGAATGACTGGCTCACTTACCGAGCCAGTCATTCTAGTACAGCAATGGCATTTTATGGACACCTTGATCATTGAGATATCAAATTGTTACCATCGGGCTGGTCCATTACAGATTGTACTAGGCCTAGTCAATTTCTACTTGCCTCTGGCTCATGTTAATTTTTAACTCCTACTTTCACAGATCATTTCCCGTTATGACATCCAGATTTTCCACAATAATCCACTCCAGTCTCTGTGTAATGCAACTCTTCCAAAATGAGTGGTTGGAATTCAAACAAATTTGGTAGCTGATTATGGAGTGCAAGAGGTCATTTACATTTGGCTCCGCCCGGATGGGATGGGATAAAGAGATCAAAGTGGTGAACATGGGTTCTCCTATAACACATCATCGACCAAGCAATCTAGTTATCACTTAGTTTCCATCAACAGGTAGATCCAATTTTAATAGCACATCAGTGTTGTCGAGGACTTGATACTTGATAGATAACATTATGAACAAGAGTAATCAGAGATTGTAAACCACTGCCGAGACTGCCCTACCATTTTTTTTCACAATGTACATACAGCGTTTTTAAAATAAATTTTCACACATCCAAATTTGTTAAATCATAGTGTATGATTGCACCCTTTATTTTGTTAAAATTTGAGCAAAATTTAACCAGTAGTTTCCGAGATGTCCATAGATTAAAAACTTTTTATCCAATCTGGATCCTGGGTTTTTGTCCAGATCACAGATAACTTCTGGAAACCCTTGTTTAGGTTATGTTGCTTTGTTGTGCTAAAATTTGAAACCAATAGGATCAGTATTTTAGATGCAATACCGGATGGGCGCGCGCATGCACGCACACACACACAAACAAATGTAATACCCCCTTCCCCTTGCAGGACAAGGGTAAAGATCCTGCAGTCTAAAAAAGTAATCTGTTGAGTATATTTTGATAAATTTAATTGGAATGCAGCAGCAGCTTCCAACCAAATTGGACTCAATATATTCAACAAATCTACTATACATAGTCCAGTCTGATTACCTAATATGAGATTCTCTCTCCCTCTCACTTTCAGTAAACTTTATCTGATATTTGCACTGATAGTTTACACAATACAGTATTTAAATATTATTAACCCTATAACACGCAAGCTGGCCAAAAATGGCTACAGTGCTCAGTGACCTTGCAAAATGTCCATTTGCAGATCATGAGAATATTTTTGAAAAAGCATGACTGGAATGTCTGGTGCAATAACTGAGTGGTAAATTTTCAAACAGATTCTCTTTGTCTGGAAATGGATATTTACTATGAGATGTAATTTTTTAAAGCAAATTTAAGTGTTACATGGTTTCGGGTGTGGGGTGGGTGTGTGAGCATCTCCCAATTGTCCCCCCCCCCCAAAAAAAAATCCGTCCCCATGTGAACCATATCTCCAGTGGTCAATATCTTTAAAACAATTTTATTGTCTATGCTGATATGCCCTTCTAGGTTCCAGACCACAGGCCTTTGAATTTTCGTCCATGCATACCACTACCACATATCCCCCTAATATAATATAATATAGTATATTATATATTATAGTAGGGGGATATGATAAAATGTTTGGAAGAAAATATAATTTTTTTCAAATTATTGAGAGCTATCTCTCAATACCTAAACCCCACTCCACCATTGATTTAAAATAATTTCACCATGATGGATGTTCAGTAATTTTGAGAGGCTTTCAGTTATTCAGTTTTTAAGTTCAAGTTCAATATTACTTGTTTCACGATTTATGTACATGTAAACCGATACTACAGGCAGTCCATCCAAGGCAATGCCTATAAAGTGATGGACCCCTTCCCCTTCGATCAATACTCACCATTCTACTACTTCAAATACAGCTAGCCTGGATAGCTGGGCCCTAGGACTATAGACTTAGTAAGCTTTACCGACTCCTGGAACCGGGTACTCAGCTCCCAACTGCTGAGTACCCATTTGCCACGAAGCTCATTCTTGTTTGCATAGCAACAAGCATGATTTTTTGCGGTTGGAAGTCTTGAGATTATTTAAGTCTTTTTTCTGTGTAAATTGTGATAGCCTTGTGCGCTCTCTAAGGATATATTGGATTACCATGGATGCTGCCGATGATAACCAGGTTGTATATTTCCATGTTATTCCATAGTTAAAAAGACTTAGGTCTTCAAAATTTTGTGTGTCTCACATGTTCCAATTTCTAACCCCAAAGAATCTGGGATGTGTGTTAACAACGAAATATGCCAGATGATCGCCTTCCTTTAAACCCCAACAGGCGATCGGCAGATATGAAATTAGGTGTTGGTTGATGGTGTTTTTTAACACGAAAATTGGCTGACGTCATTCTCCATAAGATCCGAGTGGGTGATGTCACACCGGTGTTACTCGGATGTTTATATGTGAAGAAAATGTTTCATTAATTCGCGCATCTGATTCTAGGTGCTGCGTACTTTAATTGGTACCAGAAAAACTTGGGAATTTTCAAGTTTTGCGTGTTATCACGATCGGTTTGCAATGATCAGTGGTTTCAAAATTCTTGATTTAGATGTGTGGTCTGCGGTTTTACCGTGTGCTACAGCAGTTTGTTTACATTTTATTGTTTCTTCACATATCGTTTTGGCCTTCGTTAGGAGCATAATTTATATTTATTAGTAAATATACCCCGAATGCTATGCAATATGATTCCTGGTTCCATTATACATCCTTGAGGATCAGTTTATGGGTGTATTATTGGCCGCTTCGTTCTTGTCGTCATAATCAATGCGATTTTTGCTGTAACATTGCGGGGTGGGGTGCTGGAGGGTTAACAGTTAATTTATGGTCAAAATATTTGAAAATTAATTGTCTGCTTTCCATGTTTGTTTCGTTCCGCTTGCTTATTGTAGGTTTGTGCTTATTTATAGGCTACGCCAGCCCCGCCATCATGTGACGAGTGCCACAAATTTGTAAAGCTTCTGTTCAAGGACCATGTCTGTTTCCGCTGTACTAAGTGTAATCTTGACAGTATGTGTAACGTTTGCGCAATGTGGTCGGTCTATATGATGCTTAAGTTCCTTGCCCAGAAGGACTTGGCAGGGTCTGACGTGGGTCAGGCGGTCGGAAAGTAAATCGTGGAGCGTCCGTTTCAGCCCTTGGGGCCGTTCCACGTCTGCAACCGGAGGTGGCACCGCTGGCGTGGTTTGGTTCTGCTATGCAAGGCTTCTTGCATAGCGTTCTGCCCACACTGGTGTCGTCCCTGCTGCCAAAAGTTATAGCAAACAACTCCTGACCAAGGGCCAACTTCCTGCAGCCTCACGGGTGGAATACGACAGGTATGGTGTTATCCCGTCGGTCACTGAGGATGACCGCTGGGTACTGGTGCACAAAGCTCAGGTACACCATAATGAAGTCATGTCCCTATGTGATGAGGGGGTGAGGGCAGCAATGAGTGCTGTCAACCACTCTTATCGCCTACTTCAGTCGGTGTGGGCTGAAGCGGGGGCAGGCCACCCTGTGTCACCTGTGGCGCTTTCGTGCGTTAATGACGGCCTGGTGCTGTCTATGGACGCATTGGCAAGGGTGCAGGCGCGTGTGACTAAGTCCAGGAGGCAGATGGTCCTTGACCATATGCGTCCGGCTACTGTCGTCAGGGAGCGTCTTCTTGGGCTGCCACTGACAGACCCTAGCATCTTTGGTGGCCAAGCATGGGCCATCTTAGAGAACATGGCCAGCATTGCGCAGAATCGGTTGGCGGTTAATCTGCAGCTAGAGCTAGTGCGTCAGGCTGTAGCTAAGCCACTGACCGGACAACCTGCTAAGAAGCAGAAAAAGCACAAAAGCAAGGCGGAAGCTAAGCCTAGTGCTGCTTCTGTTTCTACTGGGTTTTATCAGCCGCCTCCGGCGAAGAAAGCCAAGAAGGTTGTGGAGGCCCCTACCCTTCCCAATGTTGCTCCTGATCGCCCGAGAGGCGGGAAGGGGAATGGTAAGTTCTCAAAGAGCGGAAAGAAGGGAGCGGATCATACCTGAGGGTACGAGGGCTCCCTTCGTATCTGCCTGGACCGCACCTGTGCGACAGGAACAGCGGTGCCAGTTAGACCAGCCACGGCAAGACCAAAATAGTTTTCTCTATCTCTCGCCAAGAGAGGAGGGGGGAGCGGATCGCGAGCCAGACACCCCCATTAGGGCGTCGATGCGTCTATAGTGGGTGGAAGGCTCATGCGTTTCGTCGAGGCTTGGCGAGGTGTGATGTCAGATAGTCTGGTCCTGGGATGGTTATCCCAGGCGTACATGCCGGAGTGGTGGGACTTTCCACCACAGAATCTGTCTTTGGCACCTGTCTGGACACCAGTACCAAGGGAACCAGACAAGTTGGAAGCCATTCAAAACGAAGTGTCAGGTTTGCTTCTGAAGGGAGCAATAAAACCAGCAAACCGGAACACTCCAGGCTTCTATTCAAACATGTTCCTTGTCCCCAAGAGCACAGGGGGATAGAGACCCGTACTCAATCTCAGGCCATTAAATTGGTTTATCCATACGCCTCGGTTTCAGATGGAAACTCCGAGGTCGGTAATGGCAGGATTGAGGAAAGGAATGTGGTGTGTATCGATCGATCTGAAATATGCATATTTCCACATTCCAATGAACGGGAGTTGTCACAGGTTTCTGAGATTTGCGTTTCAGAATCAAGTATGGGAGTTTATAATCCTCCAATTCGGCCTGTCGACAGCTCCACGGGTTTTCACCAGAGTGGTCCTTGTGGTGATAGCGTTTCTCAGAAAAGAGAACGTGGCGCTTCACACCTACATAGACGATTGGCTGATCAAAGCAGACACATCAGCCAGGTTAGAGGTGGATACTGCTCTGACTCTGAAGTTGCTTTCAGATCTAGGTTGGATAGTCAACAAGGAGAAATCCGAGTTGACACCCACTCAACATTTCATTTATTTATGGATGTGATTCGATCTCGGGGAGGGCTCTGTTAGTTCAGATGCTGGGCATGATGGTCTCCATGGAGCAGGTAATCCTGTACTCTGCTCTGATGCGAAGACCTATCCAGTTGTATCTGATGACTCTGTGGAAACAGAGACCAGAACCCCTGTCAAAACTGGTGCCAGTTTTGGAGCCAATAATGTCGCATCTTTTATGGTGGAAAGAGCGTCAGAATCTACTATTAGGAGTTTCGCTGCACCTACCCCACACCCCCAGCTGTCCGTGTACATGGATACATCGCTGGAGGGATGGGGGGGGGGACCTGTCTGGGAGAACACCAGGTCTCGGGCACATGGACTCTCCAGGAGAGCCAGCTGCATTTCAATCTGTTGGAAATGATGGCAGTGGAACTGGCATTGGAAAAGTTTCTTCCAAAAGTCAGGGGCAAGGCGATATTGATACGGTCGGACAACTCGACAGTAGTATCATACATAAATCGCCAAGGCGGGACCAAGTCACCCACACTATGTATCAATGTGTGGCACTTGATTCAATGGTGCAGGAATTACTCGGTTGTTTTCAAAGCAGTTCACATTCCTGGGCGATTGAACATTCTGGCAGATGCTTTGTCTCGCAGACAGAGAATTCTGCCAACAGAATGGTCTCGCAACCCTCCAGTTCTACACGGGATCTTCGAGCATTGGGGCAAACCCAACGTGGACTTGTTCGCCACAACGGAAAATGCTCAAATCATGACTTATGTCTCGTCGATTCCAGATCCAAATGCCGTCGATACAGACGCTCTGGCGATAAGCTGGAGAGGGATATGTACGCTTACGCGTACCCACCCACCATTCTTCTACCGAAGATATTGGTGAAGATCAGGGAGGAGCCGTGCCTGGTCTTGCTAATAGCGCCATTTTGGCCCAGTAGGGTGTGGTTCACGGATCTTCTAGATCTGCTTGGTGGAAAATCCAGTGCAGTTACCCGAGATTCCGAACATAATCTCCCAGGCCAAGGGACACTTCTTACACGAGTGTCCCGAAATATTCAAATTGACTGCGTGGATGTTATCAAACAACGTTCCACGTCGGAAGGCTTTTCTCGACAAGCTGCAAATTTCATCATAACATAGTCATATAACAACAAGGTTAACAGATTTGCAGACTGGTGTGAAGAAAAGAGTATTGATACCTTTCAATCCACTATTCAGCAAATAGCAGACTTTCTCTGTGAGCTGTTCTTTTCAGGACTAGCTCCTGTCACAATTGCTGGATACAAGTCAGCTTTGGCATCAGTTATCCCTTGTCTATCCAACAGGGATAGTCCAGAGGTGGCCCAGTTGAATGTGATGGTGAAGGGAATGAGCAATCTCCGACCGAGACAACCGGTAGTCATTCCAGCCTGGAGTCTATCTTTAGTGCTTAATGTACTGGCCAAGCACCCTTTCGAACCGTTGCGTTCGGCTAGTCTAAAGCATTTGACTCTAAAGGCGGTCTTTCTATTGGCAGCTTCCTCAGCTAGAAGGCGCAGTGAGATCCATGCACTTTCAGCAGAGAGGGACCGATTTATTGTCTCCGGAGAGGGTCTGCATCTACTGCCAAGAGCCGAGTTTATGCCAAAGAATCAATCTTTTGAGATATCCCGGCAAACCGATCATTATACCGAAACTAACTAGGTTTGATCGTGATGCCAGTGTCTGGTGCCCAATCCGTGCTTTGACTAAGTACAAGAAACGGACAGACTCGTTACGGTCGAATGATAGACATCTGTGGATCTGCCATAAGAAGCCATATGGCGCCGCATCCATGGATTCTATCTCTCGCTGGGTAGTCAAATGCATTCAGACTACCCATGAGATTGCGACTGGGCACCAGGTGCAATGCGCAAGGGCACACGATGTTAGAGGAATAGCCGCCTCGACCGCCCTTTACAATGGTGTTCCGTTAGAGGACATCATGGCTGTTGCACAATGGCACTGTGAGTCCTCTTTCACGGATTACTATATGAGAGATGTGTCAGACTCCACCAATCCACTCGCTTTAGCTGTTTTGAAATGATAGTTATACGACCACACTGCTCTTCTCCCTTTTTGGCATTTGTAAGAAAGAATTAAGAAGCAGACATGGTCGAGCTAGAGGATGTCAACCAGATTGTGCCACTGATGGCCGGACAAGTGAATGGTTGGAGACGCCACGTCTGGAATCCAAATATCATGAGGTAATTCAAGATTGAGAGTTTTTTGTATTATGTCTACCGTAAAAATTCGACTAAAGGATGCAGTTTTTTTGTCAAAATACATCTACTAGAAAGGGGGGTCGTCCTATAATCGAGAACATTCTTTCCGCACATTTTTGGGTCGAAATTTTTCGTAAAAATTCACAGATTATACCACGGAAATTGAACTACATGTTACCCTAGACAATTCGCGCCGCCTGACGACTATGTTTAATGTATACTAAAAAAACACCAAGCGGAAGTGAAATTATTAAATTGGGGCGCCTAAATATTGCTTAATCTTTAATACATATCGCTTATTACATCAAAATTAATCCAGAATTTGACATAAAATGGCGTCGAGAAAAGATACGTGTATAAATCACGTGATTCGCCTCCAATCGCAAAAGATCTTTATTCTAATTAGAGCGAGTACTCGGATCTAAATATTCTGGACTCGGAAATTGCTATATATCATCATTGCGCAATAGGAACTGAATGTTCCCGTACCCGTTTGATAACCAACTCCCGTTAGCGCATAAGATTACACAGCGCCTCCAATCACAAAAGAGCCAGATAACCAACTCCCGTTAGCGCATAAGATCACACAGCGCCTCCAAATGTAAAAGAGTCATTACAACTAGTGACCATCTGAATATTCCCATACCCGTTTTAGAATCAAGTCCCGTTAACGCTTAAGATTACACACGGCGCCTCCAATCACAAAAGAGCCAGATAACCAACTCCTGTTAGCGCATAAGATCACACAGCGCCGCCAAACGCAAAAGAGCCAATACAATCTGTTTCTATCACACGAGTTGTATGTTTTCAAGGAGACATTTTATGCCAAAATTAGATTGTTTTTGATGTAATAAACAATCTTTATTGAAGATACACGATATTTAGGTGGTCCTATTTAATAATTTCTCTTCCACCATGATAATTTTAATCATGCATTAAACAAAGCGCGGAGTGATGGTTATTTTTGATACCAATTTTCGATTTTTTAAAGGTACGTTTTTTCTAAATTTAAGAGCGTCTTATACTTGATTATAAGGGTTTTTTGGGCGGATTTTGGTTGAATTTGGGACAGCATCCTATGTTCGAGGGCGGCCTTTAGTCGCGAAATTACGGTATATATCATGTTCATTCATCTTATATATTCATGCTCATTCCCAGGCTAATATATGCAAAGAGCAGTTAACCCTCTTGGCATATTTGTGTTTTCAGACGAGATGCATATTCGTGAGTTCTCTCCCTTTTCTTAGGAGAGAAAAGGGGGTGGGGTGGGTGGGGTGGGCAGTGATGCGAATGTGATTCGGTTCTGTTAACTTGACAGTCCTTTTTAGGTCTCCGTTAGTCAAGTTTTACGTCTAACTCTTTCTCCAAGGGGCTAAAATAGCATTTATGGCTTGCCCCTTCCCACCAGGTTACTGACCAAATCTGATGTATATCAGAAGTAACAGAATGGTGAGTATTGATCGAAGGAGAATGAAGGAAATTTAAATTTCCTTTTCTCCGAGATCTAAATACTCACCATTCTATTATGGACCCAGCCTCCCAGCCCCACGGAGGCAAGCCATGGGTATCTCGTGTTTGGTGGCTATGCAAACAATATGAGCTTCATGGCAAACGGGTACTCGGCAGTTGGGAGCCGAGTACCCGGTTCCGGGAGTCCGTAAAGCTTACTAAGTCTATAGTCCTAGGGCCCAGCTATCCAGGCTAGCTGTATCAGAAGTAATAGAATGGTGAGTATTGTTAGATCTTGGAGAAAGGGAAATTGAAATTTCCTTCATTCAAGATTCAAGACTCAAAATTATTTATTTCATGCTTAAAGGACAATTCCGGGATTGGTAAAAGTGTAGTTTATTTGAAAGATTATTATATGACTAACATATTGGATCCTAAATAAAAACAATAGACAAATAATACGAGGACTTATACCATCGTAAACATGGGATTATTTTGTCTCCTGGACGATGCCATTTTCTTGCAACGAGAGCGAGATTTCACGAGATCCTGACGTCATCCCCGCACCAACGCTATCTTTGCTGAGCATGAAGGCGGTTCAGTAAATATGTATATACATGGAGGCTTAACGTGTGCTAATTCGTAATCATTAGGACATTGTCCAGTTAAGCTAGTAAGTTTTTCAAGTAATTCTAGTATCTGAAGTCGGTGGCGAATCGTTAACCCCTAGACCGCTGAAACATAGATTCCATTTTCACTATCCTATCAGAATGTGTTCATTTTGGTAACAATGCTGCTGTAAGTCACTTCTGTGCACGATAGCAACACGTTTCAGCAACATTTTTGTTCAAAATGTACCCCGGAACTATCTCTGTAAGTAGGCTATTACGCATTTTACACCATGGGATAAGGGTTAAATGAAGTGGCACACTTGACACGTACGTATTGTCAAATTACTCAGCCGACTCAAGATATAGCGTGTGTCGCAGTCAGTGTAAATATATATTCCAAGAAAACATATATGATAATATTGCCGGAACCACAGAACCGATTGTAGTAATTCTGATACCTACCTGTAGCGACAAATTCGAAGATTTATCCAATGCTAGGGATGTCAGAATCGGCCTAGTGGTTCAAAAGATACACTCTGCTGGAAGAACTAAGCAAGAAAAATTTCAGAATGCGCTCTATCCATCATCCTATATCAGAATAAGTATTACAGCTACAATTACAGAATTTTGCGTGCCGAAGCTTTATAATGTTTCACATAACCGGAAAAAATTCATCAAAATATCTTAATTATTGAAATTACTACAGCTTGCCGGGCAATATTGATCGGCCGATGAAAATTCCCAGATTTTATGGCAAAATATTAATTAATTTGGTGATATCTCTGGCAATATTCGTGTGAGCAAAATTATAATTGGTCAGGCAAATAGCCATTTCTTTCAGCTTTAAGCACACTCCAATTTAATGACAATACGCAAAGATGGAGTTTTTGAGACATAAACCATCTCATGCTGAATTTTACCAAAAAAAGGATAACATTCTCAGATCGTATCTTAGATGAATAATTTTAAAAATATATTCCAGTCTTGAACCTCTTGTCCGCCGATATTAACATCCATTATATCATATTAATCCCGAGGTCGGCACCTATTTAGAGATCCTGGAATCATTGGAATCGCTTCATCGGTTCGTTTGCTATTATCATATAGTATACTTCCTTAAAATATATACCAGCATCTATTGGCCTCGCTCCTCCAGTCATAGCAATAGTGGTGGTGCGGGCCTGACGTCGCTAGGAGCGATAAAATGGCAGCGCCCCGATGTGCGAAAAATTGTCAATTTTACCGACTTTATCTAGCGATAGTTGGTTACGCTATTTCTATCTGGTTATTATTCTGGCGCAATTTCATTAAACATGTAATACTCTTTCAAATAAAGCACACTTTTTATCATCCCGGAATTGTCCTTTAATATATAGGATATATACATCACACTACATTACAAACAAGAGACGCATGAAGAGGACAACAATAAAAAGCATTCACATAGCTTACAATACATAAAAATACATATGAACAAATTAACATGTACTGTTTGGGGTAAAACATGTGGGGGTGGAGGGTGGGGTGAATGTGCTCGCCATGGTTGATATAATGCAATATCATAACATATTTATGTATCATCATTAATGCTTAAATATTGACATTATAAAGTGATCTAAAAGTGTGGAAATGTTGTTTCATTAAAATTAAATTAACTGTCATAATCTGGTAACATCATATCACGTGACAAAGATAACAAATGAAATTCGCGATCTTAACTATGGAGAGCAGGTTGCGTTCGCATTTCCGTATTATATATGACACTGCTAGTGTAGGATGTCGTTTAGAAAGATTTTCCAGCTTGGCCAATCGTTGAGCAGCTTGTATAATAATAATGATAATAATAAAAAAATATCTGATTCCATCTATCCGGATAATCAGGTACTCGCGAGTACTCGCTTAAATAAAGGAATTGCTTCGTCATCGTCAACATTTTTACGCAAACTATTTCATTCACAAAAATCTATTTATATTTTCCTGCAGAAATTTGTAAACAAACTGAATTGACCAATCGACTGGATTTAGAAAATTCAGCCTTCTGACGTAATGTTGCGCTAAGTCTGATTGGATAAAACGCCTGTAATGCGTGCGTATTTAGCGATAAAAAACTGGTGCTAACGTGAGCCGATAATACGTCCCATCGCTCCCGGCATCTAATTGTCTCTTGTCGATAATACGTCCCATCGGACTAGGAACATAATTATTTCTAGCCGATAATATGTCCCGTCGCTGCCACAGGGTTAAATATATCAAAGATTTGGGAAGTTCTTTTCTCTAGACTGTGACTATTACCGATGTTTGCAGTACTGTCAACATACGCGGCACTATTCTGAAATATCCCAGATTTTTGCTATCGTGTGAAAATTTTCGCTTTTAAGATTTTCGAAAAAAAAAATAGCAGCCAGAATGTTCTTCAATTTAAGCAGCTTCTTAATATATTAAAAATTCCGAGTTTCTTTTTTTCCCAGTCTCAACCATTTCTAATTTTCGCTGGTCTACTAATGCACATAATTGTATTTTGCTTGCCCAAATATTGGAATATCGCTGATTTTCGCCTTCGTAGCCAATTTTCGGAGAATTTTTACTGCCAGATATTCAGATACTCCATTCAAGGCAGTGTTGGAATATGTAAAAGATTCTGAAATTTCATTTTTCTAAATCGTGAAAATTTTCAATTTTCGTATCGCTGTCACAAGTTATTTTCATGATAAAGTCGTCATTCTATGGAAAAAAGAGCGGAGTGTGACTTTTATTCTACTGCGTGCCTATAAATATGTTTCAATAGTTACAGCCTTTTGTTACGGTATCAAAGTGGTTTTCTGTCAATGCGACGTAGTGTTGGGAATTGGTGCTATTTTTGTGATCGATGATTGGTTTCACATACTAACCGATGATCAATTAATGAGTGATCCTATCATTTTCTCATTTTTACCCTTCTGAAAATTTGAATGCACTAATTATTGCATGTTCATGGATATTTAACCATAATAATTTAAGACAACACTGTTTAGTTGCCTTTTGACATGTTACTAATAAGTTCAAGTAAAGAACACTGTGAAGTAGAGGAATTCTGGATGTTCTGTACTAAGTAGCTGGTGTATGACAAAGGGTTGGACACTGTTGAAAAAGTTATTTCCAGGCCTGTATTGTGTCATAAAACATCCTGCTGAAGCACTGTGATCCAGCCGGATAAGTTTGTGTCCTAAAGCAGTGATCCGTTACTGGGCTGTATGCAAAAAAGGGTGAACGATCACGGTATCAGTGGTTAATGAACCTTTCCATTTTTAGCTATACCCCGCCCATCTGTAGTCAAGCTCCACCCACACTTCACTCGTTTTGTAATCGATATCGATCTGTGAACTATCAATTTCCAGAAAACTCTCCAGGTAAGCTGTTGAATATTTTGAAACTAATTTGACTGGATGCTGTTGCTGCCTATGTCAGCAACGGCGCCGAGTCAAATTAGTTTCAAAATATTCAACAGCATGTTTATTAAATGGTAGAGACATACCATTCGTACAACGTGTCAGACTATTAAGAGTTAAAGACGGGCCATATAGAATCATTTATGACATTATGATTATGACGTCATCCTACACGCCGCTTAGCTGATTATGACATCATGCGATTAATAGATGGATAATACTCTGGAAAGGGTAATTTCTAGCCCTGCCGCGTTCACTAATGGCCTTTTTAGTGCTGGTAACAAATGTTCAAATATCACCTCAATCTGATGAGATCTGGAGAGATCTGCGCAGAATATGGTTTCAGCATTTCCTTATTTGGTGCCCCTTTATTGATTTTTTGTGCAATCTTTCTTGGAATCGCTTTCACTACCTGTATTGAATCGTTATTGAGCCGTGCGTTAACATGGTAGGCATGATTCAGTGGCAGAGGAGTGACGTGTTAAGTACTTGAGGAAATATGACAGGGGCCATTTTGAGGAGATTATTATCATATTTCTGTCTGAATTTCTTTTAGAGAGGGAGGGTGGGAAGGGATGAAGGGAGATGGGGATGTAGAGCTGTGTAGTAAATATATGTTTTCCTCCCCGCTCTCTCTCTCTCTCCCCCCACCCCCCTCTCTCTCTCTCTCTCTCTCTCTCTCTCTCTCTCTCTCTCTCTCTCTCTCTCTCTCTCTCTCTCTCTCTCTCTCTCTCTCTCACCCTCCTTCCCTCCATGTAGCATGGACCAAATTCTAATGTCTATGGACCATATATACAACGGATTATATATTGTGGGAGGAAATTCGAGAAAATGATCTGTTAAATAAAATCAATTTTACTTTTGCTCCGACAACTTCCAATCAAATTAATTTATTTCTAAATTTATAACGGAACTTTTACAATGTTGTTTCTTTGTAATGGATCTTTCCAGTTTATCTGTCAATCATATGATGTCATGATCAACTACGTGACGTGTATGATGATGGCATAATCAATTATGTCATGAATGATGTAGATAAGTTTGTCACAAATTCTTAATTGTTGATGGACTAGGTATGTATTATTGTACGAATTGGATGTCTTTACTATTTAATAAATATGCTGTTGAATATTTTGAAACTAATTTGACTAGACGCTGTTGCTGCCACAGGCAGCAACAGATCCCAGTCAAATTACTTTCAAAATATTCAACAGCTTACCCGTATAGTTGTCTGGAAATTTATAATCAGGGAGTTCTTTGATCCAAACACGGGTGAAGAGTGGGTGGAGCTTAGCTAAAGATGGGTGGGGCATAGCTAATACTGGAATCCTCCATTGAATTTCATTCTCAACCGTCAGGGGTCCATGAAAGTGATACGCTACTGAAATATAATACATGTCGTGTTTGAATATATTTATAGAGCATTTTATTATATTTATGGAAAGGTATTGAATCTGTGAACTTGTGTTCTAATACATTGTACATACATATAATGTTCTACTAATGTGTTGTACAGTAGAACCACTTCATCAATACACAGTACAGGCAGGGGTCAAAATGTTTGAAAATTCTAAGTCATCCATGGCAATTATGTCGCATTTACTGAGGTCATCCAAATTGAACTGAGGTCATTCTTTCATAATAAACAATGCAAATTTCCAGGATTTGAATTTATCCATGGATGACCTCACCTAAAATTGAGGTCAGTCAGCAATTTGAGGTCTTAAAAACGAGTGGAAGAGTGAACATTTTGACTCCTGAGTAGTACAGGTCAGAAATAGCGTTATATAATTCCAAAACAAAAATTAAAAAGTACTGTTGAATATTTAGGGATCAATTGCTTTCGATCAAATTAACCCTTTAAGCCTCGAATCTATTCAAGAAAATTTCAAATTTCTCATAAAAAATGTCCATTTACAGACAGAGATTATTTAAAAAAATTTACCACTGGAATGACTGGCTCGGTTATCGAGCCAGACATTCCAGTGTTAAATTTAAAAAAATAGTCTTCTTTTGGTCTGCAAATAGACATTTCTCAGTACCACTGCAGAAGCCATTTTTGGCTGATATAAGGGTTAAAGGTGTGTATTCACGGCAGAATGCTTGAAAATAAAATTGTTGAAATTGTAAACTTAGTTGAAATTGTAACCTTTTAGTAGACATTGTAAACTTTTAGTTGAAATTGTAAACCTTTATTTGAAATTGTAAACTTAGAAGCTTATATTACATGTAGGCGCCTACATGCAGATGTAATAAATTGAAATAAATCTTAACATATGATATTTCATTAAGTAGAAATCATCATATGTTAGAATTTAATTTATTTCGCTTTATTACATCGGGATGCATAATTTAAGCCTTGAAAGGTATGCAATTTAAAACAAAAATTTCAAGCATTGTGTGAATGTGTCCCTCTAGGCCAAAAAAATAAACCTCCCGGGTGAAATATTTCTTTTTTTTCACCCGGCCGGGAATAAAATAATTTTTTTTCCTACCCAGTATAAATGTTAAAACATGTATACAATTGTAAAGCTATACAAATTACAATGGTTTTTTTTTTGTATGCATGTGAAAGAAAGCCCTTTTGCTAATTGTGTCATGAAAAACATAACAAATGTGGCAATTACAACCCTATTTAATGGACATCTAGTCAAATATCAGAAAAACTAATATTTATGTCCGTTTTAAAATAAATTAATAATTGGAAAAAAAATAAGTTTCCTCCCTCCCTCCCTACTGGTCTTTTTTCCCCCACCCGGTTTGCGGGGAACCAAATCTTTTTTTATAGATGTCCTTATTTCAAAATGTTCAAGAGAACATTTCTTACATCATGTAAAAAATTGTACCAACTCAAATATTTGTGTTTTTGTTTTGGAAACATTTTAACTTATTTCTGATCTGTACTTTACCTACATGAATGGACGGGTGAGAAAAACGATGGTGAATAACACCTTAGCTCTCAAGCTCGTCAAAAACAACTTCTGTCGTTGTGTTAAGATTTACCATAATTTAAAATTTACCACTGGAAGGACTGGTTTGATAACCGAGCCAGTTATTCCAGTGATAAGTTTTAAAGAATTATCTGCACTTGGTCTGTAAATGAACATTTTTAACCCTTACCATGCTGATGTCAAAATTTAAAATTTTCAAATTAAATTAAAAGATGAACAGCAGTTCATTTTTCAACAGGAAGGTAGAAAGATGTACAACAGTTTCTATGCTATTGACACAGTGATAAAAAGATAAAATATTGTCATCGGAGTGGTATGGGTTAATGAGAAATGTGTAAATTTTCTTGAAAGGAAAGTGAGTGTTAAAGGGTTAATAAATAGATTTTTCCTTTCATCTTTTGCTACTTACTTATGTGTGCATGTGTTTTATCAATATTCATTCATTGAGCCTCAGATGTTCTGCCCTTATTGTGCTATAAATACACAGCACA
This sequence comes from Chaetoderma sp. LZ-2023a, assembly GCA_034401795.1. Taxonomy (NCBI): domain Eukaryota; kingdom Metazoa; phylum Mollusca; class Caudofoveata; order Chaetodermatida; family Chaetodermatidae; genus Chaetoderma; species Chaetoderma sp. LZ-2023a. The sequence goes on along the minus strand of CM067375.1, from coordinate 38,273,052 downwards.
AAAGAAACATCTGTGGACGGACACACATCTTGTTACTATATTTGGAGAACTAATGCGAGATCATGCATGGATACATTCTTGGAATATTTGCATCACAATAGGTCTTGATAGCGCCTCTACATTATTATCACATCATGTATTCTTTCTAGAGATTCCCCTGCCATGCTTGCGCTAAGCCGATCACAGCATTAATGTCAAACTATATATGGAACTGAATATAGTGATAGCATGATTTTCACATGCATCAGAATCAGAAGCAGTTCATAGTTACTGCATTTGTCACATTTTTAAACCCATACCACTCTGGTGTCAAAAGATTAAATTTTCAAATTGAATTAAAAGATGAACTGGTGTTCATTTTTAAACAAATTTGGTGGAAGATGGTGCTGGCATCTTTGCTACTAGTACCGCAAAAAGATAGAATGTTAACATCAGAGTCGTCAAGGTTAAAACTACGTGTGAACTAAAATACTATAAATTTCCAAGTTAATTATTTTATTCTTATTTTTGTCGTCTCCTCAACCAAAATCCTTAGCTTCCTCACATTCATTCTTGATCTGAGTCCTGATAGAGGATTCCAGTTTCTCAGTCAATCATATGATGTCATAATCAACTACATGTACGTGACGTGTAGGATGGCGTCATATTCAATTGACCTTTCCAGTTTTAGCTATGCCCCACCCATCTCTATCTAAGATCCACCCACACCCCGCTCGTGTTGGGATCGATCGATCTCTGAACTCCTTGACTATCAATTTCCAGAAAACTATACAGGTAGCCTGTTGAATATTTTGAACCTAACTTAACTGGCTGCTGTTGCTTCTTATGGCAGCGCCCAGTCCAATTAGTTTCAAATTATTCAACAGCGTGTTTCTTAAATTTATAGCAAAAACATACAATACATACAGCGTGTCAGACTATTAAGCGTTAAAGACGGGCTTAATTGAATCATTTATGACGTCATGATTATGATGTCAGCATACACATCGCATAGTCGATTATGACATCATATGATTGAGGGAGGAAATGGATTTATGAATTGTGTCTTGAATGACGTATCTAAGTTCATCATGAATGCTTAATTGGTTACGGACTAAGCATTGCTGGGTCTGGCCAAGTGGTAACAGACTCACAAAAGAGCCACCTAGAGCAGCTTAATTTACCATAACATTTTAATGCTGAAATTTAATTTGATATATGTTATAGTAGCTTCAGTGTATTGTCCCATAATATAAATGAACTGATGTCCTGATCAATGGGCTAACATAAACACATTGTAAATTTATGGTAACGGACTCACGCAAATTTAACATCATATTTACAGTATTATATGCATATGTACCTAACTAGCTGTTCTTCACATAAATTTCTCAAAATTCATGTCAGATGTCTTTCATGGGATACTGATCTTCATTATACCATAGAGTCTTGGTTCACTTTTATTCAAATTGAGTTTTCATGAAATACTGATTTGAATTTTTGGAAGTAACGGACATTTTCGTTTGTTAATGGACTTAATCGAATAATTCGTGATTATGATGTCAGCATAGACGTCGCATAGTTGATTTTGATGTCATATGATTGAGAGAGGAAATGGATTCATGAATTGCGTCATGACTGACATGGCTAAGTTCGTCATGAACGCTCAATTGATGACAGACTAAGGATTGCTGTACCACGTGTATGTCTTTTGAAAGTACTATTTAATAAACATGGTGTTGAATATTTTGAAACTAATTTTACTGGGCGCTGTTATCGAGCCAGTAATTCCACTGGTAAATTTTTAAAAATAGTCGTGTGAGCCAGTTATTCTAGTCGTAAAGTTTCAAAAATAGTTTTCTCTTGGTTTGTAAATGGTCATTTTATTTGATCGAATTTAAATTGTTTTGAAAAAATTCAAGGGTTAAAGGGTTAAGGAGAATTATTTTAGGTACAAAATTCAAGAACTTGCGGGAACAGAAAACAGATTGAGTCAGAAATATTTGCGTTATCTTCACACGAATGAAAAACGTGTTTACGACAATTTGGACAGGAACCCAACCATACAAAGCAGTCATTCCAGTGGTAAATTTTCAAAAATAATCTTTTCTTGGTCTCTCAAGACCACTTAAGAGGGTGTTTTTGGTTTGATATGAGTGTTAAAAGTTTAACCTCAAAATGGGTTGTGCACATTTTCAATTTGGACAGGCCTAGGTTGCCTTGAAAATGACTCGGATGTACATGTACGTTGTGTATGGGAAATTCATTGGTGACAGGTACTATCTAGGATGCTCTAAGCACTATGTTCCTGGATGGATATTATTCGTAGATTTCTATGACTTCTGTTACTCTCCACTTCTTGAGATTCAGTTCAAGGTCATTCGATCAAAGGAAGCCGTGTATGATGATATGATGTGGACAGTTACTTTATCATGCTCGTTCATTGGCTTAAAACCCATACAAATGACACAGCAGCCCTTAGGAAACGTTGTCCGTAATTTTTATGACAACAGGCTCTCAAATTATGCAACCAATCATGGGCAGAATAATATACAGAGAATTCTAAACAGCCGTAATTAATGTTGATACATGGTTAGCATTATGGAATTTGTGAAGGGTTATTTGACATGTTTGGTGAATACAACTTACCATGTGCATAGATGCACTTTTATGCCCAAAAATGCATTTTTGGTCGTTTTTATTTAACCCTTTAACCTCTGAATTTGTTCAAGAAAATTTCATCTCATAGAAAATGTCCATTTGCAGGCCAAGAGAAGAGTATTTATGAAAATTTACCATTGGAATGACTGGCTCGGGTATCGAGCCAGTCATTCCAGTGGTAAATTGTCAAAAATAGTCTTCTCTTGGCCTGCAAATGGACATTTCTCAAGACCACTGTAGAAGCTGTTTTTGGCTGATATGAGTGTTAAAGGGTTAATTAGATTCTTTAAAAAAACATGATTAATGAAACGAGCTATTACAGAAAATATGAGAAATTAATTAACCGTAATCAGAAATATAAGACATCTACTGTACTTGCGCTTTCAAATATTTTTATTAGTCTCAAATAATTTAAATTTTCTCAAAATGACCCAACTTTTAAACGACCTCGCCTTACGCAACCATGCATATAATGAAATTATGGTTTTTAATTTATTGGGATGATGCCATAGGCTAACTGATAAACTTAATTAATTACATGTATAAACCCAGATCATTTAACCCTCAAATTTATTTTAAAAATTTCATTTGCTCACAGAAAATGTCCATTTTCAGACAGATTAATTTTGAAAATTTACCATTTCATCGGTTATCGAGACAGTCATTTCAGTGGTAAAATTTTCAAAAATAGTCATCTTGGTCTGCAAATGGATGTTTTTAAGACCATTGCTGAGGCAATTTTGGCTGTTTTTGGGTGTTAAAGAATTAACTAATGTCTTGGTGGCGGACTATATTTCTGCTGACTTCAGAGTAATTGTTGCAGTGACATGATAAGTATTAATGACTGCATATAAACAGGGCTACTACTAATTTCTAAACACAGGAAGTCATATGTAATGCTATTGGGAGTCCAAGCATGAAACATGGAAGTCTAAAATGGTTGACAATTTGACATATGTGTAATTCGCTTAAAAAATCATTGTTTTTGTCTCGCCTGCGAAGCGACGGCCTCAACAATATTAAGTTTTCGCGTTTAGCAAATCTTATCAGGTTATGTTCCAGGATTGATTAATCTTATTGAAACTAAACGTAGATAGATTTTTACCTATAATGTTAGGAAGCAGCATGTTGACACCGAAGACACATGTCGAAGGTCAAGGTCATTCTTACTTCTACAAAACTATTATTTTTCAATCTTTATTTTTAGCAAATCTTATCATGTTATATTTCGGGATTGCTTAACCCTAATGGAACACAACTTGGGTACATGGTTGCTAATACCAAGAGGATACAGGATGGTGACATGGAGGTCACCAGGCCAAAGGTCAAGGCCATTCTAATATTGCTATGTCACCTCTGCAAGTTTTTCCATTCAGCAAATGAATTATATTTCAGAATTGGTTAATCCTATTGGAACTAAAACTGAATACATGGTTACCTATGTTTGGAAGCAGCATATTAACACAGATGTCACAAAGTCAAAGGTCAATGCCACAGTGACGAACAGGAGACTGGCAAGACATTTAATTCCACGGAATACTTGTTAGAGATATCAAGGACAAAAAGTAGCAAGTCCAGGAAGTTCTTGATATGTTTTTTTTAGTCCAAACATGAACTTTGGAAGTATAGTACTCCAGGACTTCCCACTAGTGGAAACTGCATATAAAGTGTCTAGGTAAATAATATTAACCCGTCAACTCGTCAATAATTGTCAAGAAACTTGACATTTTTACCCCGTGGATATGCATGTATATATATCCATTTGCAAGTCAAGAGAAGAGTATTTTTGAAATTTTACCACCGGAATGACGAAAATATTTTTAGTTTTCTCTTGCCTTTCAAAAGGACATTCCATTTCTGAAACACGCTACAGAGGCCTGTTTTGATGGCCTTGAACATAATTAACTCTTTCACCGATAAATTCCCAGCATCTCAATCTCGGGGAGGAAAACATGCAGGAAAGTTGTTGAATATTTTGAAACTAATATGACTGGAAGCCATTGCTGCCTTACAGCAATGGCTTGCAGTCATATTAATTTCAAAATATTCAACAGTATATATGCTATAAATCGTAAAGAATTTACTTCTTCAGGGATTTGTCTTCACTGATGAATTCCCCATATCTTATTTTCGAGAACTGTTGAATATTTTGAAATGAATTTGATTGGAAGCTGTTGGTTTATTAGGCAGCAATGACTTCCAGGCAAATTAATTTCAAAATATTCAACAGAATAAGTTTTACATCATACAGAATGTACTTTTTTGAGTGGTGTGTAGGTGGGGGGGGGGGGGGTGGTTGGGAGTTGGTTGTGGTCTTGGTGTGGGTGTCCAGAGGTTTACTCTGACATTTTCAACAAAAGTGAGTTTTGAAACTTAAGATTTTCTTAGAAACCATTTACCCGTATTCTGAGTTGTAGACAACTACATTGATTGTCCCCATACCATTGCCAGTAATCCACATATCTGATTAAATAAATCTGATTTTCATGTGAACGTTTACTGAAGAATTTCCAATGTCACGGCCTTAGGCAGCAACAGCACCCAGTCAAATTAGTTTCAAAATATTCAAAAGGTTTCCCTGTGTAGTTCTATGGAAATTGATAGTCAACAAGGTCAGAGATCGATCGATCGATCCCAACATGAGCGAGGTGTGGGTGGAGCTTAGCTAGAGATGGGCGGGGCATAGCTAAAAAAGGGACGGTCCGTTGTGTCACTCACTAATCACTCTAATCTATGAACCTTTGACCACACTAAAGTGGTCTCTGAGAATGTAGACCAAGTTTTGTGAGGATACAGGCGTCGAAATTCGATTGGAAACCGGGAATCCAATGCCTGTAATATTCATGTAATTGAAATATACAGGAATCTAGTTGGATTCCCATGAAGTATCCGGTGGGATTCCCATAAATAAACTAGTCAGTACATCATTTTCCATTATAATCTGTCTAACATATAAGACCATGAAGATGCACTTGCAGTTAACCCTTTCACTGACAGATCCCTGAAAAAGTAAATTCTTTACAATATAAAACTTATTCTGTTGAATAATTTGAAAGTAATTTGACTGGAAACTGTATGGTAGTGATTAACCCTTTAATGGTCAAATTTAGTCAAGAAAATCTAAATATTTGCTTATTGAATATCCATTTGCAGGCCAAGAGAGAACGATTTCATTCCAGTGGTAAATTTTCAAAAATAGTATTCTCTTGGCCTGCAAATGGACATTCCTCAAGACCACTGCTGAGAGCAGGTTTGGCCGGCTTGACCAGGATAGGGTTAATCAATCTAGCGGAAACTATTTATGTCCTAGCCGCGCAGTTTTTCAATTCACCTGATACAGTTTGGAAGGGCAGCCACCCGTAAATTTAGTTGTGAAGCATTCCAGATCTTAGATCATACGAGATTTAATTTCTCGAGATTTAATTTCTCGTTTGAAATTAATGTGACAGTTTGAAACTAATGTAATTGAATGCTGTTTCTGCTTATGTTATCCAGAAACATCTTGAAACAATTAGATGAAAGATCTGCCTGTACAACGACAACAACAACAACAACAACAACAACAAGAACAACATTATTATGAGATAATGCTTGTTCCGGGTTTATTGTGCTAAAAAAAAATAATCAGTTTTTCATGTACTTAGTTTAATGTGGAAAAGTAATTCCCCTGTAGCCTGGTAAATGTTTTAACCCTTTCACCGATCAATTTCCCCATATCTCATGTTCAAGAAAATTATATAGGAAAATTGTAATTTTGAAATAATGTAACTGGAAGCCGTTGCAATAACTTCCAGTCAAATTAATTTCAAAATATTCAACAGAATATGTTTTATATTGTTTTATATTGTAAAGAATTTACTTTTTCAGGGAATCTTCAGTCAAAGGCCTAACACCTGCTTGTAAAGGGTCACACTCATCACCTGATAACCAGCTGTTCTGATTTGATATATTGCCTATAGATGTTATGTTTACTATAAAATGGAGATGATCTTGAAGTGCTAATTGCCAGCTGGCCATGATGAAGTGTGAAGAAGTATGATGTAGGAAATATATGCATTTCTAATGATCATTATTATTAGATAATATAAGTTTTTAACCCTTCTACACGGGTCATTAGAAATGTTCATTTGCGGACCAAAAGTAGACTATTTGTGCAATTTTGCCACTGGAATGACTAAACAAGCCATTCACTCCAATAAGAAAATTTCAAAATAGTCTTGATCTGCAAAGAAACGTTTTTTATAAGAAAATAGAAATTTTCTGGAACAAATTTTAGAGTTATTAAACTATTAACCCATACCACTCTGATGTCAAAATGTTAAATTTTCAAATTAAATTAAAAGATGAACTGGTGTTGATTTTTCAACAAATTTGGTGGGAGATGGTGCTGTCGTAGACAGCAACATCTTCCACCAAAATTGTTGAAAAATGTACACCAGTTTCTTTGCTATTGACACTATAAAAGATATAATATTGATATCAGTGTTGTAATGGTTAAGGAATTAAAACTGAATTATAACGCAGTTGGTGTTAATTAGCTACATCCAAGCCTCTGACCTAAGTAAGACTTGGTGCCTATACAGATGTACACTACAGCTTGGAATAATGTAACATGTTTCCAATACAAAATACTGTTGAATGTTTTGAACAAAATTGGATGGGAAGACATTTGCTGCCATGTTTTCCAATCCAATTCTCTTCAAAATAACTAACATTTTTCTGTTCTTCGTTTGGAAATATATTAATTTGTTAGTCCGCTACTGGTGAAGTACTATAGGTTTACGCTCCGTCTGTCTGTCACACTTGGTTTCCCGCAGTTTTACTCGCAGTCCTTCAATATATATACAACTGAGAATTGGTACAATGCTTTGTTATGAGAAGTTACAGAGCAAGTTCGAGTTTCAGGTGTTTGCGTAAATCTTTGACAAAGATATGCTACCTTTCGAGTTATCAAATAAAAAAAATATCAGTTTTTCATACTTTTTCACACTCCTTCAAGATATTCAAGGGAAAATCTGTACATTGCTTTAATAGTATAAGAAGTTACAGAGCAAGTTTACCACACTTTTTTGCACTCCTTCAAGATATTCAATGGAAAATCAGTACCTTGCTTTAGTATAATGAGTTACAGAGCAAGTTCAAGTTTCATATATTATGGTCCATTTTTCATGTGGTTTCCTTTCGACTTAGGAAATATGAAAAATATCACTTCCCGCACTTTTTTCACACTCCTTGAAGACATTCAACTGAGAATCGGTACATTGCTTTGAGATGAAAAGTTACAGCAGAAGTTCGAGTTTCAGGTGTTTCCGCCAATTTTTGATGGAGTTACATCCCCTTTTGACATGAAATACAAACATATCGGCTTGCCAGACTTTTCATTCTCCTTCACTATATATAACTGAAACTTGGTATATTGCTTTATGAGAAGTTACAGATCAAGTTCTGAATTTCAGCTACCGGTACTGTCAATTTTTAAGAGTTTTCGACTGTCATCTCTGAAAATTTATATCACTGGGTAGGGACCATGTAATGCAAAGCAATACTTAAGAATTCTTGTTTCTAAGCTGTACAGTATGACCAGTTCACTTGTTGTTGGTGCTAACTTGATGATCACAACGTCTAAGCAGCCTGTTATCAACTGTAATCACATTCTCTCCAACTTCAACAGATGTAAAACTACAGATTTGATCTATACCATCATTGCATCTAGTCTCTATCATAAGTGAAATGATTTTCAAACGGGTTACATATTTTTATGTGGTTTAGACTCAGTTTATTTCTGAGTGATTTGCCTCCTTTTCAGGAATTAGAAGAATGTTAGAGTTTTTCAGCACACGTTTGATTCATCAAGGGGCTATACTATTTTAACCATTACCACTCAGGTGTCAAAACCTAAAATTTTCAAATTAAATTAAGATTTTAAAAGACCAAAATTGTTGAAAAATGTACACCAGTTTCTTTGATATTGACACAATAAAAGATAGAATATTGACATCAGAGTGGTAAGGGTTAATAAACGCTTATTTTGCGACACTACAGAAAAACTAAAGGGCTCAGACGCAGTTCATCTAATGATAGGTTAAAGGTCACTGTACACTACTCTGTCATCTTTAGAAAGTGATGGCTTGTTGTTGGAGCCACACTATATATCCTTTCATTGTTGACTAGCCTCTTCGGATTACAGAACACAAGCATCATGCCAGCAGCTTACAAACTAGAAATATATGGAACATTGATTTATACATGTTTATATTTTAGCTGAGCACACAACTAGTATGAGACAAGGGGTAGGGAGGGAAATTGTTAGGGAGAGGGAGAGAGTAGTACTATTACATTAACCGTTTTGTCATCAAGCCAACCGAGCCTCTGCTGTTGTCTTGAGAAATGCCCATTTGCATGCCAAATGAAGGCTGTTCTTGAAAATTTATCACTGGAATGGCTGGGCCCCATCATTGAAACCAATCAAGCAATCAAGTTAAATTTACGCAAATAATCTCTTGGCGTGCAAATGAGCATTCATTAACCGTCTGCCTGCTGAGGTTTTGCAGACACCATGTCCCAAGGGTTATATCTGGATCTGCTCAATATTTTGAAAACAATTTGACTGAAAGTTGTAGGTGGCTGAGCCACCAACAGGTTTCAGTCAAATTGTTTTCAAAATATTGAGCAATTCAGTAGCTTTTGCTCATTGAAGTTATTGTCTGGTGGCTTGCAGCACGGAGACAGTTAATAAAAAAGTTGATTTTCTTGACCATTAGAGCTTTAGCCTATGTCATGTTGTGAGGACATATCATGGATGATTTTGAGAGAGACAGGTACAGTACCTAACTAGTTTACTACTGCATCGTGAATTCATTGCAATCAATGCGTGTTTGTTATTGTACATCAATAACTCGTTAACATCTGCCACCACAATATTTACTCAGAAGAGATTTGTTATTACAGACATGTACATCTGTGTTGTCCCGAAACACAGAGCGTGACGCCATGTCACATGGTACATCCAGCTGTTATCCCTTGAATGGTCAAGTCGGTCAAAACCGACCTCTGAGGAGAATGCTATTTTTGAAAATTGATGGCTGAAATGACTGGTTCAATAATCGAGCCAGTCATTCCAGTGGTAAATTAAAAAAAAATTGTTTTCTTAGCCTGCAAATGTACATTGACTAAATAAAAATGCATGAGTTTCTTTACAAGTCTTGATGATTAACAGGTTGATTCTCATCATAATCAGATCAAGAATATTCCTCTAAATTGGCTTCAAGGGAATGGAGATTTCCAGTCTATCCATCCATCATATGATGTCATAATCAACTATGTGCAGCGCTTTAGATATAACCTCATTTGGGCACACCACCTATCTCGTCCAGGATCCAGCAATGATACTAGGAACTAGAGAATTTTGAAATCTGTGATTAATTTTGAGCCATTTTAGTTTTAATAGTACTATAAGCCCTCTGAATGGCCATAAAATGACACATCATCCATCTCTGAGTATTTAATTGACTGTAAATCAGTTAATTAGCCCCCCCCCCCCCCCCCCCCCCCCCCGCACTTGAAGGTGCGGAAGCCCTATAATAATCACTGTGGCTGTCTTTCCATCCGTCCACAAAACCTCGTAAACAGCATATCGTACAGAACCGCTTAAGATATTTTAATGGTACTTGGTATATGCCTCAGTTTAGATACGCAGATGTGCCTTTTGAAGGATTCGCCATTATTAGTCTAATATTTTGGGTGAAAATGGGCTTTTTAATGTAAAAACTTTTTGTCAATTTTCTCATTCATCCAGGCTACCTATACCCAAGACTCAGTTATGCAAGCAAGGTTTGTTGGGGACTCACTCAAGCATGAATTGTGCTCACAATTAAAACATGTCACCTGTCAAAGATTTATCAGGGTAAAGAGACAAAGCAAGGCATGAAATAGAGGGATCCATTTCTAGCTATTCCCCGCCCATATATACAACACTAAATTACCAGAATCCTAATTTCAAGGTAACTATACAGGTAAGCTGTTGTGTTTTTAACTAATTTGACTGGGTACTGTTGCCGCCACAGCTCCAAAGTCAAATTAGTATTGAAATATTCAACATGTTTATTAAATTCTAAGCCCATCAAACCCACAATTTGTAAATCTGACATACTTTTCTAACTTCATGATTGGGAAGGCTGTGTCATTATGAGTGTGATGTCAACCTACATGTAACGTGATTTGGGCCCGTCAACGGAACGTGCGGATGCCCTATAGTAATCACTCTGTCTGTCCATTCATCCGTCCACAATCTCGTAAACAGCATATCATACAGAACTGCTTCAGATATTTTGATGTAACTTTGTGTATCCCTCAGTTATGATATGGAGATGTGCCTTTTGAAGAACTTGCCTTTATGGGTCCAAGATTTTGGGTGAAAAATGGGCTTTTTAACACGATTTTTGTTGATTTCCTCGTAAACACCATATCGTACAGAATCACTTAAAATAATTTAATGAAACTTTTCCAGTGGTTTCTTTATGATGGATAGATGTGCCTTTTGACGGATTCACGTTTATAGATTCAATATTTTGCATGAAAATGGGCTTTTTCATGCAAAAACTCAGGATTTTTGTCAATTTCCTCGTAAACAGTATATCATATATAACCGCTTCAGATTTTTAAAATGAAACTTGGTGTATGCCTCGGTTATAATACACAGATGTGCCTTTTGAAGAATTCCCCTTTATAGGTTCAATATGTTGGGTGAAAATGTGTTTTTTAATGCAAAAACTTACAATTTATATCAATTTCCTTTTTTTTAATTTTTAATTTTTAAAAATAATATGAAGGCTTTGAATAAAATTGCTGTCTACTACATAGAGAAATGTAATTCCAATGATTGCGGGGCCTTCTGAGTCAAACAATGTTTTCTAGTTAGCGTTCATAGCAGCCAGTAGGATTTTAATTTGGGCTCACTAATATGGGCAGATTTAATTTGGGCATGACTTGTAAAGTCATAGCTAAGGGGGAATCTAAAGCCCTGATGTGATGAGTCGGATGATGTCATAATCAATCGCAGCTTGAATGACTCGATTTAGTCCGTCTTAAACGCTTAATAGCCTGACACGTTATACGAATCGTATATCTACTATTTAATAAACATTCTGTTGAATATTTTGAAATAGGCAGCAACAGCACCCAGTCAAATTAGATTCAAAATATTTAACTGCTTACATTTATAGTTTTCTGGAAATTGGTTGTCATGGAGTTCAGGAATCGGTCGATCCCAACATGAGCGAGGTGTGGGTGGAGCTTAACTAGGGATGGGCGGGGCATAGCTAAAACTGAAAATGTCCATTAAACGCAATCGTGTCTATTTTACATTTAACAAGTACTCTCACTTTTGTTTTCTACATGCGGGTGATCCTGATGGCTGTACGCTCTCTTCGGGCCATACAAAATGAATTAGTGCAGATGCACCACTATTGAACTAAGATTGGTAATTCTTGGCGGGTTATAATTATTTTACATGAATTAACACTTTAACACTTATATCAGCTGAAAACGCCTTCTGCGGTGGTTCATTTGCAGAATCATAGAGGACTATTTTTGAAAATTTACCATTAGAATGACTGGCTCGATAACCGAGCCAGTCATTCCAGTGGTAAGTTTTCAAAAATAGTCTTCTTGGTCTGCAAAATGTCAATTTGCAGACCAAGAGACTATTTTTAAAATTTACCACTGGAATTACGGGCTCGGTTATTGAGCCAGTCATTCCAAGTGTAAATTTTCAAAAATTGTTTTCTTGGTGTGCAAATGGGCATTTCTCATTATGACATATATATATATATATGTATATGTATATGTATATGTATATGTATATATATATATATATATATATATATATATATATATATCACAATCTTTATGCAGTATATATCATGATTTTGTCTACCGGTAGGCAAAAAGGCACACCACTGATGGAGGGATCTAGTTCTAGCTATGCCCCACCCATTTCTAGCTAAGCTCCGGCAACCTTTTTGCGAGTGTTGTGATCGATTCCAATTTCAAGGTAACTACATGTATACGGGTAAGCTCTTGAATATTTTGAGACTAATTTGACGGAGGGATGTTTTAGCCGATGGTAGCAACAGCTCTGTCGACTTATTTTGGAAGTAGTCAACAGAATGTTTATTAACATGTAAAGTTATCAAAGACATTACAACTTTCAATTTTTGAACACTTGACAAGCTTTTCCTGCTTCTCTACTGGGTTATAATATGTCATTCAATGGACGTTTTCACTTTATCCATCCATCATCTGATGTCATATGACGTCGTAATCAACTAAATGATGCGGAGGATGATGTCATAATCAATTATGGATTTAGTGTGTCGTTACAGTGCTTTAGATTTACCTCATTTAAGCACACCACCTATTTGGTCCGGGATCCATCAATGCTCCTAAGGAACTAGAGAATTTTGAAATCTGAGAGATTGATTGTGATACATTTTAGTTTTAATAGCTCTATAAGACATATGAATGGCTATAAAATGCCACAGCATGCATCTCTGAGTATTTAATAATTGACTGTAAATAAGTTAATTAGTGTTCATAGCAGCCAGTAGGATTTTAATTTGGGCTCACTAATATGGGCAGATTTCATTTGAGCATGACCTGTAAAGTCATACATAGCTACGGGGTAATCTAAAGCCCTGCTTTAATGCTTAACAGTGCGACACGTTGTACGAATTGTATGTCCTTATCATTTAAAAAACATTTTCGAAACTAATTTGAGGCAGGCATAGGCAGCAACAGCACCACGTCAAATTAATTTGGCACCAAGTCAAAATATTTAACAGCTTACCTGTATAGTTTTCTGAAAATTGATAGTCAGTGGCTTCAGGGATCGATCGATCGACACAAGGGAGGTATGGGTGGAGCTTAGCTAGAGATTGGCCGGGGGAAAAGTTAAAGCTGGAACAGTCCATTGTGATCTCCGCCTATGTGTAACGTAATTGAGTATGACATCATATACTTGAGTGACAAATTGGATCCCACCACTCACATGAATATCTAGAATAAGATGACTTGTTTCTTTTATCAATTTGTTTGACAGCTCGAGTATTGTAAGTTAACCCTTTAACCATTACCACTCTGGTGTCAAAATGTTTAATTTTCAAATTAAATTAAAAGATGAAATGGTGTTCATTTTTCAACAAATTTGGTGGGAGATGGTGCTGTCGTAGACAGCAACATCTTCCACCGAAATTGTTAAAAAATGTACACCGGTCTCTTTGATATTGACACAGTAAAAGCTAGAATATTGACATCAGAGTGGTAATAACGACCAAAACCAGCCTCTGTTATGGTATTGGGGAATGTCCATTTACATGCCAAGAGAATACAATTTTTTTAAATTTACCACTGGAATGACTGGCTCAATAGTATTTAATAGGCAGATATTTACATTTTCTTGACCAAATTTGACCAGTAAAGGGTTAAAACAGAGCGGGAAGAAGTAACATTGGAAAATGTTTTCCAGCACCATGAACTCCCATCGACAGCATCTGTTGATTCTACCCAATTGACGCATAATTACATCTATTCGTTATAATCGTGTTAGCCTAATCAACATGGTTCGTGTGATAGGTTATTATCCATGTATCTATCCGTTATGGTTATTGACACTGAAAAACATCTGCATCCTCCGCGACTCCTACTGTTACCATGGATGGATGTTACATTAGAGCGTGAGACTGGATCAATAATCAGGATTCTGCGAATGATGGGTAATGTTACACCTTTCTGCACATACTTCTGCACTACATGTTGTACACATGAGAGGAATAAGTAAGAAAGGACATTTTCCGCTGTCTACCTGTATCACTTCGCAATACCTGTACAGGGATTGAGGTGTGTGCAATAGTCGGTGATGATAAAGCTTTGTTGAACAATGCCATAGATGATAGTCTTTATTAGGAGGTTAGCTCGTTCCCCGATGAATTCCATATTTCTCATTTTCAAGGCAAGTATACAGGAAAACTTGAATATTTTGAAATTAATTTCACTACAATTTTTCATTTGCTTCCTAGGCTTCCAGTCAAATTAATTTCAAAGTATGGAACATAATAAGTTTTATATCGTAAAGAATCTACTTTTTCCGGGATTTGTTGGTGAACTGGTTAATGTATGTGAAGATTGTGTGTCGTAGTTATTGATTAGTTGTTATGCCGGTGAGTTTTGAGTGATCAATGACGCTTCCATAACGTACCATACAATGATTGCTAGAGTGTGATAGCTTACGCGAGCGGTCAGAAACCTGCTGCATGTTGTCCAGCGTATTATTGAAATTATTAATTCAGTACAGCTCGGAAATAAGTTAAGGTGTTTCCAAAACAGAAACAGAAACGTGTTAGTAAGAAATGTTCTTGAATATTTGGAACATGATTGGATTTAAATATGTTCAAAATATTCAACAGTACATGTATGTTTTATTTTGTTTTGGATAAATTTTAAGTTATTTTTTAGGTGTACTATAGCAGGATTTTACGGGATGTATTTAGAAGTTGTCTACATTCAAGGAAACATTTGTATTGTTGTGGTTTTGTGGATTAAACATTTTAGTTTTAATGGTCTAATTTGGTCAAGAAAATTTGAATTTTTCTCTTAGCAAATGTCCATTTGCAATCCAAGAGAAGACTATTTTTTAACATTTGCCACACGAATGATTGGCTCGTTTATCATACCTAACTCGCACATTTATCGAGCTAGTCATTTGTGATAAATTTAGAAAAATATCTTGGGTGGATAAATGGACATTCCTCAATCCATGAAGAGGCCATTTTGACATAATTGTACTTGATCACTAATAGCCACGATAGGTCAAGAAAGTATGAAAATCCCAATTTTCCATCTATTTGATGAATGTAAATTTGCCGATCAACAGAAGACTATTCTTAAATATTTACAACTGGAATGACTGCCTCTAAAAAAATAGTGTTTTCTTGACCAGCTGAGCAAATGGACATTTCTCAAGACCAAAGGCCACTATTGACTGGCTTGACATTAGCTGCTGAACCCTTTTACAGTGAAGCTGGCCAAAACCAGAGTCTGCAGTGGTCTTGAAAAATGTCCATTTGCCGGTCAAGATAAGACCAGATTTTGTCACGCCCGATGACGACATTGAGACCCAAATGGCATACAGCGTGCGGATAAATGTTAATGTTTTTCAATATGCATTTAATTCATCAAGGGCTTATCTGATCTCCATAAAACATTACAGATTTGCTCTATATCATCATTGTATTCACTTTGCGCCAGAATTAAAACTATAATCTTTTTCATACTTTTACATGGTTTTGACTTTATTGGTTTATTTCTGTGTGATTTGACTCATTTTCAAGAATTAGAATAATGTTAGAGTATTTCAATCGACATTTGATTCTTCAAGGGGGTTGGTGGGGTGGAGGGGGTGTTGTATTGTAGGGGTTAGGGGGGCCTATACTACATGTATTTTAAGAAATCCTTACTTCGCGATACTGCCACACATGATATGTAATATGCGGAAAAACTAAAGCGTTCGACACGGGGGACGCAGTCCATCTAGTTTGAAAATTTATCACATTATCATTCCAACTTGCTGAATTTTCAAAAAATAGTCTTCTCTTGGCCTGAAAATGGACATTTTAACCCTTTAATTGTCAAGCGAGCAAAAACCGGCCTCTGAAGTGGTCTTGAGGAATGTCCATTTGCATGTCAAGACAAGACAATTTTTAATAATTCACGACTGAAATGACTGACTCGACTAACGACCCAGGCATTCCAGTGGTAAAATTGTCAAAAAGTGTTATCTTCAGACCTACAAATGGATGCTCAAAAAGCAAAAATTTTAATTTTCTTGAAAAATCGGGACCATTTAACCCTTGCCACTCTGTCAAAATTTAAAATTTTCA
Organism: Chaetoderma sp. LZ-2023a; assembly: GCA_034401795.1. Lineage (NCBI taxonomy): Eukaryota > Metazoa > Mollusca > Caudofoveata > Chaetodermatida > Chaetodermatidae > Chaetoderma > Chaetoderma sp. LZ-2023a. Next base: position 38,256,478 of record CM067375.1, on the reverse strand, counting down.
AATTAAAGTAAAAGATGAACTGGCATTTCATTTGTCAACAAATTTGGTGGAAGATGGTGGTGTCAACGACAGCAACATTTTCCACCAAAATTGTGGTAAAATATACACTAGTTTCTTTGCTATTGACACCGTAAAAGATAGAATATTGACATCAGAATGCTAAGGGTTAAAGGGTTAATATTCTTTACCAAATTTAACCATTTAATGTTTAATCGGTCATCTGTTTCTTGTTGGATCTAAAGGGGCAATGCAAAATTGCGTGACTTGTATGTGGTGCTTATAGTCTCTGCTATTTACTAAAACCATCACAAATCACAACTGCCTCTGCCTCATTGGATTATTACATGTATATATATACAGGTACATTTATTATAAAATTGATATATGTCTGTGTTTGTGTGCATAATCAAAAATCAGAGATGCAAAATTTTATTTCGTGGGAAATTTACACCATACCTTCAATTACACTTAGACCTAATATACATATTTTGCAAATTAGGTTTATCTGATCATGTTAGATGATCGTAATAAGTGTGGAAAATCTAAAGGATTAGTGGCAAAATAAAATTGCGTGCTTGGTCACCTTTCGTTGATTGGACATCAGAGTATAAGCCATGACCACATTATGTCCGACCTACATGTGTATTTCCTGGAGAAAATAGATCAATGGTCAATTTTCATATTGAACCAGTTTGTCAAGATATTGATCTAGAATGATTAGATTATAAGGCACATGTATTGACACAAAATCTTGTTTGAGTTTTGCTATAGGGATGAGAGGATTTAAATTTATTTTGTCACCAGCTGATGAGTTCGGTTTGACAGCGATTAAGCAATAATGCCGCTCACCATGTCTTCTAAAAGACCTTGCCGTTAATCCTTTAATGATCCAGCTGGTCAAAACAGGCCACTGCAGCGGTCATGAGGAATATCCATTTGCTGGCCAAGAGAAGACTATTTTTGAAATTTTACCACTGGAATGACTTGCTCGATTATTGAGCTAGTCATTCCACTGGTAAATTTGTAAAAATTGTTCTCTTGGCCTGCAAATGGATATTTACTAAGCAAAAGTAAATTTTCTTGACAAATCTTGATCATTAGAGTTGATATGCTCGTTGTTACAAAAGTTTAGTCAGGTCAAGACATAAAATAACGGAGAGAACAGACAATGACAGTTCATGATTAATTGAGGGATCCGTTTCCAGTGCCCCCCCCCCCCCGCATTTCTGGCTAAGCTACGCCCATATTTTGCGCATGTTGGGATCGATCGAACCCTGAATTCTCAGACTCAATATCATGGTAGCGATATGGTATACTGTTGAATATTTTGAAACTAGTTTAACTGGTTGCTGTTGCTGCCCAGCAAAAGCCTCCAGTCAAATTTGTTTCAAAATATTCAAGAGACTATTAAATAGTAAAGACATACGATTCGTACACTTGACAGACTATTCAATTGTACGACGTCATATACTTGAGTAACAGATGGTATCTATTCAGTCTCTATCTTTTTGAAGAAGATTATAAAGTCGCCACTTATCAGAAATAAACCTTTGAAGGAAAAATATTGATGTTACTCTTACATGCCTCTCGAGCAAAGAATAACATAGGAAACAGAAGAAAAATTGGCGAATCAGACATAGGAAAAAAGTAAGACATACATGTATAGCATCGAAAACAAGTGCGAGAAGAAGTGAAGAGAATGATCGATGGCACAGGCCAACCCACTGACCCAACCTTAGATGAGAGATATTAGGCATTGGCTTGGGATCTGTAAATAATGTCATAGAGAGTGTTATCAAATCAAAACTAAGAAAAGTTTTAATTCATAAACTCTCCCAACAGCTGGTTGAGAAGAGTGAGTTTCCTGTGAAGAATTATTTTTATTTCCTGATGTAAGTTCATTGGGAAATTGAATTGACTCCTTTCATTAAAACAGGATCATATGGCCTTTAGAAACTGTTTGCTGTATAGTTTCTGTTTCAAGTTCAAATTCAAACCTTTAAGTTTTTTTCTTTAAATTCAATTTTGTAAAGTTATATTTCAGCAGGTAAAAAAATGAATTTCCCTACCTATGTACCTGCCCTACTCCAACAAACAAGAGTCGGGAGAGGACAACCAAAAAATCTTGTAAGGATGGTCTGAGTGCTGTGCACAGAGAGGTGTAAAATTATGTTGGCATAACGATGCTTAATGGTAGGATAACAGCTCTACCTAATGTAGTTAGTAAAGAATACATAACTATTTGTTCGCCAGTCATCCCCAACACCTTGGCCATCTCGAGTTTATTCAGCATTAATTATATATTGACTCTCCCACTATATACAGCTAATATCAAGCTTTTAACTCATTACATATGTTGTATTTCCCTATTATTTAAGCAAATCGTTAAATGACAAATTTGAAAGCTTTGAACTTCTGTTATGTCTGCGAAGATAATACCCGACTCACACAGATCTATTTATAACGTATGTGTACCCACAGTCCCAAATAAGTGAATACCTTATATGTGTACAGTTGAATCAGGCAGTGATCTTATGTGGTGTCCATATGCACGCCAAAAATAGAATATTTTTGACAAATTTACCACTGGAATTATCAAACCAGTCATTCCAGCGGTAAATTTGTCAAAAATGGGAATTCTCTTGGCTTGCAAATGGACATTCAAAAAGCAAATATTTTTACATTTCTTAAACAAATTTTACCATTAACCATGTTAATGTACAGTATGTGATGCTAGTACTCTATATATTCTATTTAGTCAGCTGATTATTAGTATAAAAGTTTGACTGAAAGTTATTGCTGTTGGCTTTTTAGTTAAATTGTTTTACTTTCAGTCAAGTTGTTTTCATTATGCACGAACATCGATCATATTTAAAGCCATAGAAAATAAGAACTTGTTATTAAATCTTTGACCCTCAAATGTGTTTTAAAAAATCCAAATTTTCTCATAGTAGAGGTCCATTTGTAGACTAAGAGATTATTTTTGAAAATTAACGCTAGAATGACTTGCTCGGTTATAGAGCTAGTCATTCCAATGGTACAATTTAAAAAATAGTCTTCTTGGTCTGCAAATGGACATTCCTGAAGACCGCTGTAGAGGATGGTATAGGCCAGCTTGACCATTAATAACTTTTATCGTTGGTGTAGGGTAGGGTAGGGTAGGGTAGGGTAGGGTAGGGTAGGGTAGGGTAGGGTAGGGTAGGGTGGTTAGTACTACATTACAACCTACCTCCTTGCATTACGATAGCTCTTTCCTTCGCTGAAGGGAAGCATAGTAGGATGAATTTTTACAGCCAATGTCTGATGGGTGTTGTGGTTACAGAGTGACTGAAGGCTTCTTCAGGAATCTCCATACTCTCTAATGATGAGATCCATAGTAATTCGCTTGAATGCTATATATCAGATAGAGGCAATAAGAGTGTTAATCCAATACCCAAAGCCACTGAGTAGGTCATTATGCACAATGCCAACCTCATTGGTTGATAGGTATCACATGACCTTGTTGTGGCAACCAAGATTTCATTCCTTTTCCTACTTCTGATAGGAAGAGGCGTAGAAATTTTTGCAGCTAATTTATAAGTTTTATACTTATTTAAATCAGCCTGTGGATTTTGAAAGTTGGGAATAAAGATCATCAAGGATGCCTGACAAGAGGAAGAAACCTCCCAAGATAAGTGGTTGTGGGTTTTGGTGTTGTAAGAATGATTTTAATGATCATTTCTATTTTTGTGTTAGATGCGTTACCAGTTTTGGTTATTTGCGTCCAGAGTGTTTAGACATATGAGTTGTCTATTTGTGCTTCTTTATTAACAGTGGCTTGTAAAGCTATTGTATTGACATGCTTATATAGTATTGAGCATGGATCCTGATATAATCTCGCTAACATACTCTCGCTCAAAAAGAAAATATTAAAAAAAAATGTAGATCAGTAAGTTCTCTTTTTGTAAATCTTGGGATTAGCACGGCTAATTCTGAGTCATATTCGGAGCTTTACTCTATCGGATCTTACTGTTTTACGATTCAGATCCAAGTAGGTCTCCGAAGAGGTCAAAGGAGATGGTTAAAGAGAAGAATGTGAATCACTCTATATGATGTTCTAATGGCAGCTGCCAGAGATTTATAAAATTAGACCACATTGGACATGGTGTTCCAAGTGCACTTAGTGTACACTTGAGTCTTCCTGCCTTATTTACAGGTCATGGTCGCTATCTATAAGAATGTCTTTTGTTAAACCTATTTCTCCATCGACCTCTGAAACCACGGGAAATTCTTCTACCTTATGGTCAGCGGTTCATATAGAGGCCAAATCCGAAATCAAGTCTGAGTCAACTATTATGCTGGAGAAAATTGTTTATCAATGGAGTTTCTTCAAAAACAGGTGAGCAACACTGATTCATCCATTGATAACAGGATTAAAAAGGTTATCATGGACCAGCCAGTTTCCAATGCTTCATCTCCTGACATAATTGAGGGTGAAGCATTGGAACTAGCCGTTCCTAGAAAACGCTTGTTTTCTATAACTAATAATTTCAACCAGTTTGCACTGTTTCAGAAGTACCACTAAGAAGAACCCGAAGAACAAGAGCACCAAAACTCAGTTTACGCCTCATTCACCGCCTGTTCATGAGCCAGTCAAGCCTCAACAGATTTCGTCATCTTCATTCAACATTCCTCAGCCTGCGCCCTTGTAGACCGATGGAAGGTCTCGGGCCTAATCAAGTTATAAGTCAGTCCGCCTCAGTCAACATTCCGCAGCCTGCGCCCTTGCAGACCGATGAAGGTCTCGGGCCTAATCAGGCCATAACTCGGTCCGGCCTGTCACTACTATGTCTTCAAGGATCATCACATATGCTATCTGCTACTAAGCCAATCGCATTTTCACATATTGTATCTGCTATTACTCCGGCTAGACTTCCGGCCCCGGACCCAGGTTTTTCCCGGACCCGGGTCTGGATGCTGATCGGCTTAGGTTAGCTGGACCCGGCTTGTGGTCAGGGTCCGGCCTCCGTGGTGACGTTGGGTTTAGAGGCTGTGCAGGCTCCAGCCCCAGGCCCGGGTTATTTCCCGGCCCCGGGTTGGGATGTCGGCCGGCTAAGGTTACCGATCTCATCCTTTGTTCCGGACACGGGTTTCTACCCGGGTCTGGCTGTTAGGGATTCTTCAGATTCTGATTTCCTAGGGCCCCGGCCCCGCTCCTGGGATTTTCCCGGTTCCAGGTCCTGGTCCTCTCTTATCAAGTTTTTCTACCGGTTGTCCCGCCCCGGATTGGGCCCAGGCCCAGCTCGGGACCAGGCATTCCGGCGTGTCAGAATGAGTTTTGAATTTTTCTCCCGGTTTCCTGGCCCTGGCCCAAGCGGGACTGGTCTTTCCGGTGTGTCAAAATTAAATTTGAGTTGTTTCTCCCGGGTTTCCCGCCCCGGCTCGGGGCCTCAGGCGAGTCGGGACCGGTCATTCCAGCGTATCAAAATCCCCCCCCCCCCCCCTTCTATCTCTCCTTGCATTCTCACTATTTAAATTATAGTAAATTTTATTCATTGTTATCCTGCTCATCTCGCATTCTTTCCTATCCGGCAGATTACTGCGCAAATTCTAAGTAGCTATGTTTTGGTAATTTTTTCGTCCCGACATCGCTATTTTCTCTTCTATTTACCCCCTTTTCAAGGCTATTTTCTTATTTTTGACTAAAACATTTTATTTAGTCATGTTTTTTCCCACCAGTTCGGGATTGGTGATTTTGAGCTCAAAATTTATCCTCTCATTCCCTTCTTATCTACTTTCGGTAGCTGTCAGATTGTCATCATCGTTCCTGTCACTTTTGATATAAGTCAATGACAATTCGCCCCATATATATTTCGTTCCCTCTTTTGTTTACATGAAGTTTTATTTTTGTTTCTATATAGATCCTTTACATAGTTCAGTTTATTTTAGCTAATTCTATTTAACTATAGCTGGATTCTCACCCCTTCCATAGGTTTCTATGTCACTAATATAGTTTAAACACTAATTAATTTTATCTATATTGTTTCAATGTCTACAACTGTATTAAGTTCGGCTATGCTTCTATGATGCTTAAGTCTCCATTCGATGATAGTGGTAGAGATTGAATAGTAGAAATCAAAGCTAGTTACCTCTCTCAGGAAGGGGTTAGAATAAGGATATAGCTCTTATATCTATGATACATCGCCTTTCACTGGATTCAAGTAACATTACTTTCTATTCTTATCATATCATCCAAAATTCTCTAAATAGACTCTTGATCACTTTGGGCTTATACTTAGATAACTTGAGAAATATCTTATTTACATGTATCAACATCCTATCCATTTTCAGCCTAGTCCTAATTGGAATTTTGAGGCTTTTTAGCCTTTATTCTTCATTTATATCTTTCTTTTATTCAGATATTAGGTATCATTCTAGTATATCTTCCGTTGATAGGCTTCTTATCTCCTTTCGTTATTCGGTCTTCTCTATTTATTTTACTGTATTATGTGTATAACAGATGTACACATTTCTTTTTATCATCAGGATTGATTATAAGCTTCTTTTATGGGGTGGGTCTTTCCATATTTTGTCTTGCTGGTCGCAAAATGTGCTTTTTATACTGATACCATAATATTGAAGGGTCACTCTGGTCTGTGTTTTTACCCCCTGTAGGTCTCTTCGACCTCTCAGGTGAGGTTATTTCCCTACCTCCCAATGCGCAGATAATGGTATTCTCATTTTAACGTCTCACGGTAAGCCAGTTAGTTTCGGCTAGTTATTTCCTCAGATTCATAGGCCTCATCTTTTAGGTATAGATAGTGATTCCTTAGGCTCCTCTGATGACAAGACCTTTCCAGTTCAATCTTTTATCTCACTGGAATCAGCTCCAGATTTCTTAATCATTGGATTCTCGTCTTTCGACTCATGATTTTGGAAAATCAGTCAATCCTGTTATTTGGGGTCCTCTTCTTCCACCATCTCCTCAGGCCATCTTTTTCACAGATACATCGATGCAAGGATGGGGCTCCTGTTGGGTCTCCTATATAAATTTCAGGATCCTGGTCCCTCACAGAATCTTCCTTTCATGTCAACCTTTCAGATCTGTGGGTGTTTTTTCCATGCCCTAGTTCATTGAGAACCCTTGATTCTCTGTCTCAATCTTTATCCGATCAGACTTTCACAGTAGGCTCATTCTTTCATCAGGAGGGGGTGGGGGTGGTGGAGGTGTGTGTGTGTGTGTGTGTCCAGGTTGGTCTAGAATCTACATCTGTCGAGTGTCTCTGATCGTTTCTTCATTGGTACATGTTCCGCAGTTTTCTCTCAGGGGAAGTTATTCCTCTTCCTCCTTCCCTATGTTCAGACGTTGATGTCCACAATTCAGGCTCTCATAGTGGGCCAATTAGTTATAGCCAGATCTTTCTTAGAATCATAGGCCTCATGTTTTCAGTCATAACAGTGATTCCTTGGGCTCCTTTGATGAGAAGACCTTCCAGTTTTATCTTATGGCTCATTGGTATCATCCTCTAGATTCTCTGGATCTTCCAATTCTCATCAAGTTCTCTCTAATCACTCATTTCCAGCTTTGGAAAGACTGTCAGTCCATGTTTAGGGTTCCTCTACATCTTCCAACCCCTTAGGCATTTATCTTCTCAGTTGCATCCCTGGAGGGGTGGGGTTCCATTTGGATTCCAGGTAGATTACGGGAATGTGGTGTCACAGAATCTTCCTCCCTTGTCAACCTGTTAGAACTGTGGGCTATTTTCCATGCATTGGTTCGGTGGGAACCCTTGATTCTCGGTAGGTCAATACCTTTCAGATCAGACAATTTCACAATGGCCTCGTTCATCAATAATAAGGGGGATCCAGGTCGATCTCTCTGTAGAGAGTCTATGACCTTGCTTCACTGGTGCAAGTCCCTCAACATTTCTTCGAGCATCTCGTCCTAGGCAAGCTGATTTTCTAGCCGACCAGTTATCTTGCCCTTCCAGGATCCCAGTAACAAAATGGGAGTTGAAAGAGGTTGTAGTCCAGTCGATTTCCTTTGTTTCGCTCATCCTCTCATAGATTGTTTGCTACCCTCAAGAACAGAAAGATATCCACCTTCATCTCCCTTTCCGGAACCCATGGCTCTTTTAGTGGATGCTCTAACGTTCTCTTACGTCTTTTCCCCGACTATCCTCATTTCTCTAGCCCTTAGAATGATCGGACAATATCGTTGTGTAGTCCTATTGATAGCTCCTTTTGGGCCATCAAACAGAAACATCTTAAAGCTTGATTTGAGTTTCTCAAAGCGGGTGCTCGGACCATTCTATCTTGTCCTCTGAGGCCTCTAGTCACTGATTTCCTGGTCTTCCTCTCTGATCAGATTAAATCTTTCAGCTAATACTTTCAGATCCTATCGTTTTGGTTTGAACTCTTTTGCTCAGTTTGTTTTCGGATCTTTCAGTGTAAGTTCAAAAACACTTACGTCCTTATTAAAGGTATGGGTTATTCTAGACCTCCCTTTAGAAAACCTCTCCCTACTTGGAACCTTTCACTTGTTCTACTAGTTCTAGCAGTGTAACACTGAACCTTTGGGTTCTGTTTGTTTGCAACACCTAACACTTAAAGCAGCTCTTTCTGTTAGCAGGAGCTTCAGCCATCTTTCGTTCGGAAATTCATGCCCTTTTGGTAGAACAAGATACGTTTCAAATTACTGGGAATAGCATTCATTCAATCAAATTCTTGCGTAAACCTATTGTAATTCTCAAACTTTCCTCTTTTTTCCCAGCCGATTCTGTCTGGTGTCCTGTTAGGGCCATTAATAAGTATAAACATCACACTGAGTCCTAATGATCCGACAATAGACATCTTTGGTCTCATTTGCTGAAGGTGTGGATCATCCTTCCTCATTAACAACTTTCTCGCTGGATAGTTGTTATCATCTAAATTTGCCGTTAATTGGCATCTCCTGGGAACAATTCTACTGTGGGTGATAAGGCCCATGTTGTTAGGGGCCTTGCCTCTTCTTGTGCCCTGTGTTTAACGGATCTTCTCTAGATGACATAATACAAGTTGCTAATTGGAAATCGGCAAATATTTTATTGACTCTATCTTAAAGATTCTGGTCTTTCTTCATTTTCTCTAAGAAAATTCATAAAGTAGCTTCAGGGAACATGACTCGCATTCCTTCGTCATCTTCATCATCCTCTTTACGTTCTTCATCATCTTTCATATAAGTCTTGTTCTAGTGGTGTGTGAATTCATTTCATCCCCTTCATGAATATATTTCACTTTTTTCATATCATTTCTTTCATCACCCTTTTTTAGTTATCTCTCCTTGCATGATCTTTATGTTTATTTTCTTCTTGGGATCAACTATGATCCCTCTTCATTTCTTCTCCTGTTTCTGCTATTTCTTCTATTAAGATGCTTTGAGGGTAATTCTGAGGAATTACTATCTTTATCATACCGTACTCGTCTTGTTATTACTAACTTCGTACTCGTCTCTATTTTTACATCAATGTTGAGCAAAATTCACCTCCCTCCAGGCTTTGTTCAATGTTGAAATCTGTATTTGAGCTATAGTAATGCAAGGAGGTAGGTTGTAATGTAGTAATAACGACCAGACGATCTGGAGGGTCTGGTCTTATGTTTTACTAATTACATATACCTACCTCCTTGCATTATGGCCCACCTCAAGCCTCCCCTCTGTCGAATTTGGAGTGGGGGGGGTTGTGGGGGGGAGGGGGGGGGGGGGGCGAGCTTGAAGCTTCATTGTAATGGTCATATCTTGTTAGATTAGTTATATTCAACTAAGATATTCATTATATCATTCCGCCTTTGGGTATACCCGAATATGCCAGTTTTGTCATATTTAGGTATTTCAGATTGAAAATTTCAGTCATGTAATGTGGACTATTTAGCTTAATTTTTAATTTCAGCTTTGGTCAGATATTCAGAGCCGGGTAGTGACAGGATCACCGACCTCTTCATGGATCTGCTTAAAGCTGGATTATATGACTGGCGGCGTCATAGGAATGTAATCTTGGTTGCTACAACAAGGTCATGTGATAGCTATTGGCCAATGAGGTTGGCATTGTGCATAACGACCTACTCAGTGGCTATGGGTATTGGATTAACCCTCTTATTGCCTCTATCTGAGATATAGCATTCAAGCGAATTACTATAGATCTCATCATTAGAGTGAGTATGGAGATTCCTGAAGAAGCCTTCAGTCACTGTAACCACAACACCCATCAGACATTGGCTGTAAAAATTCATCCTACTATGCTTCCATTCAGCGAAGGAAAGAGCTATCGTAATGCAAGGAGGTAGGTATATGTAATTAGTAAAACATAAGACCAGACCCGCTGGGTCGTCTGGTGGTGCGGTTGCTTCCAGTTTCCAGTCAAATTTGTTTCAAAACATACAACCTGTCTAGTAGCAGTAATTTCAGGTGTTTGATGGTTAAATACATGCATGTATTTGAAACCATGTGAGCGTGGACCTCCAGGTCATGTTTACCTGTGGCAGGCAGTAGCTGACAGGTAAAGACAGGTACAATACACCAGGACAAAAATATACATTGTAAGCGAAACATGATAAACATCACCTGAATGACATGAAAACTAACAGACTCATCTCAGGTGAATTTACGCAAATGTTAATGATTTTATACATTACCCGTCTGAGTGCTGAGTTATTGCAGACGACATATTCTAGGGGTTATATCTCTTGAACTGGCTAAATATTTTGAAAAGAATTTGGCTGAAAGTTGTTGGTAGCCACCAGCGACTTTCAGTCGAATTCTGTTCAAAATATTCAGCCAGTCTAGGGTTATTGCTCACTGAATTTATTGTCTGGTGGCTTGCAGCAGCAGGGAGACAGTTAAATACCTGAAAGATTCATTTACATGTGTGGACATTTGCAAGACAAAACATTGTTGCAGAAACCTGTCTGTTTCTTTGACTGCATAAGTTAGTATACTGCACTAATGTATAAAATTTCTATTCAGTTGTCATTGAAATGGGATTTGTTGAATTATTGTGTCTGATAATTCTGCAGTTGATGAGTTAGCTGTCTGACTTATGCACAACACCAGATAATAGGTTCAATGGATAATAACTCTTGACCTGCTGGATATTTTTAAAATAATTTGACTGAAAGTTATTGGTGGCTTGGCCACCAACACATTTTAGTTAAATTGTTTTTAAAATATTCAACAGCTCCAGAGTTAATCGCCATGGAGAATGTAGTCTGCAGAAATTCAGCCGGTGGATGGTTAATCCGGCCAGACATGCCTTCCGGCTGTATTATAATTTATACCTTATTGGGGAGGGTGGGTGGAGTGTTGGTATATCTAGTATTGAATTACTCTTCGCTCAATTACATTGTACTGATGTAAGAAAGCGTGATACTTTTGGACTGATAGTCATACAGTGACTTCACATATTCTCAATAACTGATATATGCATGCAGAAAAATATCTTAGTGTTCAGACCAGCCTGAAATGTACATGAATTTTTATATCGTCTTTGAAATGCCGTGAATTTGAAAATTACTTAGAAATGTACTTGTAAAGTTAATAAACTTTATGAAAACCCCTTGAAATTAGCATATTTCTGGGCATATAAGGCTGGTTGTTATTACTCAAAGTGCATGGATAAGCGAGAGTCATTTCAGTGGTACATTTAACTTTTCAAAAATGGTCTTGGCATGCAAATGAATTTTCAGCAAGTAAAAAAACAACTTTCTTTCATGAATGGTCAGGGTCAACATGTTTACTCTTCCACCTGTTTTTAAGAGCTCAAATTGCTATGGATGACCTCAATTTTAGGTGAGGTCATCCATGGATGAATTCAAATCCTGGAAATTTGCATTGCTTATGAAAAGATGACCTCAGTTCATTTTGGATGACCTCATTGAATGTGAGATCATTGCCATGGATGACTTTAAATTTTCAAAGATTTTGACCCTGTTAATGGTGATGTATGGTTGTTCTGAGATAAAGCTATCTTCAGAGGAAGAGACTGAATAACTTGACACGTCAATGCTCATATCAGCCAAAAACGGCTTCTGCAGTGGACTGGAGAAACATCTATTTGCAGAGCAAGAGAAGACTAATTTTGAAAATTGACCAGTGGTAAAGTCTGCAAATGGAAAATTAAAATTTTATTTTGAACAGATGTGAGGGTTAAAGGGTTAATTAAACTTGCAGTGATTAGCTCAGTGAGTGGATCAGTCTTATAGAGCACCAATCATTGGAAAGCTTAGCATTGCAATGATTAGCTCAGTGAGTGGATCAGTCTTATAGAGCACCAATCATTGGAAAGCTTAGCATTGCAATGATTAGCTCAGTGAGTGGATCAGTCTTATAGAGCACCAATCATTGGAAAGCTTAGCATTGCAATGATTAGCTCAGTGAGTGGATCAGTCTTATAGAGCACCAATCATTGGAAAGCTTAGCGTTGCAATGATTAGCTCAGTGAGTGGATCAGTCTTATAGAGCACCAATCATTGGAAAGCTTAGCGTTGCAATGATTAGCTCAGTGAGTGGATCAGTCTTATAGAGCACCAATCATTGGAAAGCTTAGCATTGCAATGATTAGCTCAGTGAGTGGATCAGTCTTATAGAGCACCAATCATTGGAAAGCTTAGCATTGCAATGATTAGCTCAGTGTGTGGATCAGTCTTATAGAGCACCAATCATTGGAAAGCTTAGCATTGCAATGATTAGCTCAGTGTGTGGATCAGTCTTATAGAGCACCAATCATTGGAAAGCTTAGCATTGCAATGATTAGCTCAGTGTGTGGATCAGTCTTATAGAGCACCAATCATTGGAAAGCTTAGCATTGCAATGATTAGCTCAGTGAGTGGATCAGTCTTATAGAGCACCAATCATTGGAAAGCTTAGCATTGCAATGATTAGCTCAGTGAGTGGATCAGTCTTATGGAGCACCAATCATTGGAAAGCTTAGCATTGCAATGATTAGCTCAGTGAGTGGATCAGTCTTATAGAGCACCAATCATTGGAAAGCTTAGCATTGCAATGATTAGCTCAGTGAGTGGATCAGTCTTATAGAGCACCAATCATTGGAAAGCTTAGCATTGCAATGATTAGCTCAGTGAGTGGATCAGTCTTATAGAGCACCAATCATTGGAAAGCTTAGCATTGCAATGATTAGCTCAGTGAGTGGATCAGTCTTATAGAGCACCAATCATTGGAAAGCTTAGCATTGCAATGATTAGCTCAGTGAGTGGATCAGTCTTATAGAGCACCAATCATTGGAAAGCTTAGCATTGCAATGATTAGCTCAGTGAGTGGATCAGTCTTATAGAGCACCAATCATTGGAAAGCTTAGCATTGCAATGATTAGCTCAGTGAGTGGATCAGTCTTATAGAGCACCAATCATTGGAAAGCTTAGCATTGCAATGATTAGCTCAGTGAGTGGATCAGTCTTATAGAGCACCAATCATTGGAAAGCTTAGCATTGCAATGATTAGCTCAGTGAGTGGATCAGTCTTATAGAGCACCAATCATTGGAAAGCTTAGCATTGCAATGATTAGCTCAGTGAGTGGATCAGTCTTATAGAGCACCAATCATTGGAAAGCTTAGCATTGCAATGATTAGCTCAGTGAGTGGATCAGTCTTATAGAGCACCAATCATTGGAAAGCTTAGCATTGCAATGATTAGCTCAGTGAGTGGATCAGTCTTATAGAGCACCAATCATTGGAAAGCTTAGCATTGCAATGATTAGCTCAGTGAGTGGATCAGTCTTATAGAGCACCAATCATTGGAAAGCTTAGCATTGCAATGATTAGCTCAGTGAGTGGATCAGTCTTATAGAGCACCGATCATTGGAAAGCTTAGCATTGCAATGATTAGCTCAGTGAGTGGATCAGTCTTATAGAGCACCGATCATTGGAAAGCTTAGCATTGCAATGATTAGCTCGGTGAGTGGATCAGTCTTATGGAGCACCAATCATTGGAAAGCTTAGCATTGCAATGATTAGCTCGGTGAGTGGATCAGTCTTATAGAGCACCAATCATTGGAAAGCTTAGCATTGCAGTGATTAGCTCAGTGAGTGGATCAGTCTTAAAGCGTACCAATCATTGGAAATCTTAGCATTGCAGTGATTAGCTCAGTGAGTGGATCAGTCTTATAGCGTACCAATCATTGGAAAGCTTAGCATTGCAATGATTAGCTCAGTGAGTGGATCAGTCTTATAGAGCACCAATCATTAGTGTCGTCTTCTGCAATTAACCCTTTAATGGTTCAAATTGGCCAAGAAAATCAAGATTCTTACTTAAGTAAATGTCAATTTTCAGGCCAGGCGATAATAGTGGAGAATTCCAGTGTATCTATCAATCATGACATCATAATCAACTACGGATGACGTCATAATCTATTACGTCATGAATGACGTAGATCTTAGATAAGTTCATCACGACCGCTTAATTGATGACAGACTAAGCATTTTGGTGCGAATAGGGTCTCTATTTAATAAACATGCTGTTGAATATTTTGAAACTAATTTAACCGGGTGCTGTTTCCGCTGTAGGCAGCAACAGCACCCAGTCAGATTAGTTTCAAAATATTCAACAGCTTACCTGTGTAGTTTTCTGGAAATTGATAGCCAGGGAGATCGGGGGTCGATCGATCCCAACATGGGCGAAGTGTGGGTGGGCCTTAGCTAGAGATGGTTGAGGCAAAGCTAAAACTGGATTATTGCATTATCAAGCCAGTCATTTCAACACTTGGTAATTCTACAAGAATTCTCTTTTGGCCTGAAGACATGGCTACAGAAGCCATCTTTTTGGTCTTATTGAAGATAAAACATAGTTAAAGCATGGCTAGAACTGGTGTGCTTAATGTGAACCTGATTACTTGTAGTAGTGAAATACTGCTTGTGGTCAATTACAATGAGACAGTGTCTCATTTGCTCAATTTGAATTCATGTGAATGTTTGTTAGCTGTGTGCCTGCTGAATTTCTGCAGGCTACATTTCTCATGGGGTTTAACTCTGGATATGCTAAATATTTTGAAAACAATTTGACTGATAGTTGTTGGTGACTAGGCCACCAACTACTTTCAGTCAAGTTTTTTCAAAATATTCAGCCGATCCATAGTTATTGTCCGTTGAAATTATTGTCTGGTGACTTGCAGCAGTCTGACAAATATCAATTGGATGAAATAATGTACATAGCTAATGCCAGTCTTTGATAAAGGTTAGATGCAAAAGCAAGTTAATTGAATTTACAAACCCATTTTTAAAGTTGTTTATTAATTTTCACTCATAGTCCAGATCAACTCAATTGGCACCACCCTTCCCACTCTATGTACAGCATCAGTATGTTCATTAATTGTCTCATTGCTGAAAGCCACCAGACAATAATTTCAAAACCCCTTGACTTGCTGACTATTTTGAAAACAATTTGACTGAAAGTTGTTAGTAGCTTAGCGACCAACAACTTTCAGTCAAATTGTTTTCAAAATATTTAGCAGGTTCAGAGATATAATCTGTGGAATATGTCATCTGCAAAAATTCAGCAGTCAGACAGTTAAGACCCATCTCTACATCTGTCAGTATGGCGATTCCAATGGTTCCATACATCCAAAGCATAACTATAAAATACCCGCAATGGCTACATCTTTGTCTTCCATGTTTACGCTTTATTCCAGTGGGGCTTACCCCGAAATTTGGTTAGGAAATCGAAAAAGTTCCTTATTGAATGTCCATTTACGGGCTAAGAGAAGGCTATTTTAGACAATTTACCGCTGGAATGGCTGGCTTGATTACCGAGCCAGTCATTCTTGTGGTAAATTTTCAAAAATAGTATGAAAAGAAAAAATATAAATGCCTGAAATTAAATTGGATTTTGTATTAAAACGGGTTAAAAATATAATAACTATGCTTTATCTGTTTATTTTCAGACTTGCATTCTTTTCCTGGTTGGGACCACGCCCACCCCTCTGAGGGTGGATCTGCGTGGTAGCAGCACAGATGGGGAGGTATGAGTGACATTAGCAGACTTCTGTCATCACCGCCATCGTCGTCATCATCGGCATCGGCATCAACATCAACATCATCGAAACAGGCCAGACAGAAGTCAGCAGATGAGAACAACTCGGCACAACTGTGAGTGGATATTAAATTTTATATGACGTAGCACAAAATTTACAATGCGATCATTTAATTAAGACATGTATATAGACTTAATGGACTGATGTGATCTGTTGCTCAAGTATCTAACTTCATAATTAAATACCATCACTTGTTAATTAATGTCAATGCCAAATTTGCTCAAGAAAATTTCAATTTTATCCTAGAAATATGTTCATTTGCAGGCCCGGAGAAGGCCATTTTTGAAAATTTCCCACTAAAATGACTGACTCGATTATCGAGCCAGTCATTCCAGTGGTAAATTTTCAAAAATAGTCTTCTGTTGACCTAGAGGGCGGTCTTGGTTGTCTTGACCATTAAAGGGTTAATTAACACCACACTCAAAATGATGTAGCATCATCAAGAATGTGGAAATAATCCATTATGATCTAATAAATATGTAAACTATTTTGAAACTAATTTAACTGGGAGCTGTATAGAGTACAGCTCAGAAATAAAGTAACATTTCCAAAGTAAAACCAGAAATATGTTAGTAAGAATTGTTCTGTTGATTGTTTTGAATATAAATGGATTGGAAGACTGCTGCCTAGGCAGTAATGTCTCAATCCAATTATGTTCAAAATATTCAACAGTAGCTTTTATTTTGTTTTGAAAACGGCTAAAGTTATTTCTCAGCATTACTGTGGTTGGTTTGAAATTTAGTTTCTGGAAATTAAATGTTTCAAACACACATGCAAAATGGGCGGAGCTGGAAATTGTGCGGCATAGCTAGAAATGGATCCTTATTGATCAGTGTTTTCCGTTAGGGTTTGAGAAAATCTGGTTCTTAATTTACCAATTTACCGGTCAAATTGGCCAAGAATGGCTTGTGCAGTTCTCTTGTGAACAGTTCATTTTCAGGTCTGAGTCAGGAAAAAATGTTTAAAAATTTACTGCAGGAATAACTGGCTCAGTAGCTGAGCCAGTAATTCCTGTAGTAAATGTTCAAAATATTCAACCGTCATGAAGGTGGACATTGTATATGAGAATAGTATTGTTCTCTTGACCAATTTTAACCATTAAATGATGAACCCATGAAGTAATATATTTTCTGACCGATAGTCTTGAGGTTCCAGAGAACATGTGTATGCAACAATTGATAGTTTGATAGTCTTGAGGTTCCAGAGAACATGTGTATGCAACAATTGATAGTTTGATAGTCTTGAGGTTCCAGAGAACATGTGTATGCAACAATTGATAGTTTGATAGTCTTGAGGTTCCAGAGAACATGTGTATGCAACAATTGATAGTTTGATACTATCTAAAATATCTATATACCAGTATGTAATTATATGGTCGTCTTTCTCCTATGGTTAAGCAAATCTATTGAGAAGACCATACATTGTATAATATGTATATATATATATATATATATATATATAATATACAGTGTCGCTTATAGTGAAAGAAAATGTCAGTGTTCATGGATGACCGATTCAAAACTCATACCAACATGGAGAGAGAGAAATATGATAAGCACACACATGCTCAAGCATGTCCATGCCCCTTACCAGTAGATGTAATCTTCATTTCAAGACATACACCAATGCCTACATAAAAAAGCCTTTGAGTATTATGATTGAAAATAATTTGCCTGGAAGCCATTGCTGGCTGAGTTTTATAATTTTCATTTCAGAATACATAATGACTGTAGTTCCGTCATGTCAGGTGTCTTCATGAGAGTGATAATAATAGCGGAACAAAGACACATTTCATCTTGTCCTTTTCAATGACAAATCACTGAAAATGTAACTAGTGTGTGTTCCGTTGACTACCTGTACATGATATTCTGAAATTAATATGACTGGAAGCCATTGCTGCCTAACGCAGCAACGTCTTCCAGTCACATTACTTTCAAAATATTCAACCGTAGAGCTTTTAGGTATAACGAAAATACCGTGCGATATCAATACCACAATAATATCGAAATATTGTTTTTGTATACATGTAGTTTGAAATTATGTTAACTGGAATAACTGGTTGTCTATAGGGCCACCTTGGTAACGTTTACATGTGTATAGAGGGTCAAATGTCAGGAAGTATTCCAGAACGGGTTTGGTACTTGCCATACAGGTAAGAAGCCCAAATGAGTTTTGCCAGAAAAAAATGTTAAATAAAAACATTTTCTATTAAAAACATTTTCAATTTTAGCAGCAAAGTAATGAGAGTTCATGCTATTCACTGTCAACAGTTTGTGGGCTTGTAATGTTGGTACTAAACTTGCCAGTTTTAAACTAAAATAAGTTGGCAAGAAATTTAGTGCATAGTTCAGAGATGAGCGTGTTTGTAGATTGTACAGGCATCCTCCAAAAGGATTTGGATTACTCCCTGAATGTATTGTTGCAACATATTTGGGACTCAGTAAAATTGGCCTTTATACAGAGGTGGCCTTAATAGAAGGGCAGTAACGAACATTCGATGGCTCTTAAAATCACAAACCAAGGAAAAACGAACCATGGTTCGTTTCGCTTGCATGCGATTCATATGGTTCATGAGCCATATATAAACTAATCCTATCACCGATGAATTCCAATGTCTAATTTTAGGAAAACCATACAGGAAAACCGTTGAATATTGGGAATTAATTTGACTAGAAGCTGTTGCTGCCAGCAACAGCATCCGGTCAAATTAATTCCAAAATATTCAACAGAATAAGTTTTATATCATAAGGAATAGCCTTTTTCAGGGATTTGTTGGTGAAAGGGCAAGCAATCTCTGAGTGTCCTCTAAGTGTGATTTACGATGGTGACCATGAATGGAACTTAGCTGGCTATGAATCTTATATTATTTTCTAACATTTGTTGACAGAACTTGTCATTTGTTTTTGTACCATTTAGCCAGTAAAGCCACCTGCCGCCGCCTTTAAATGTTATTTTCTGTTAGAAGTAATTTCTCGCATACAACAGCATATTAAAAAGTTTCGTCGTTTGTGGTTTGGTTATCTGTATCGTGAGCCAGTTCGGTTCGTGAAAATCTTCACGAACCTCCGCCCTACTTGATAGAGATGTGGCTCTAGAGATGGTTTGACTATATACATACATGTGTGGCCAGACATAATATGTACATGTATATAATTTTGCATAAAGATCTGTTTATTTTGCATATGGCTACGCTGTATGCTCATTATGGCTTAACCCTTACAACCTTGGTGTCAAAACCTTAAATTTTCAAATTAAATTTAAAAGATGAACTGGTGTTCATTTTTCAACAAATTTGGTGGAAGATGGTGCTGACAGCAAGACAGCAACATCTTCCACCTAAATTGTTGAAAAATGTACACCAGTTTCTGTGATATTGACACAGTAAAAGATGGAATATTGACATAAGAGTGGTAACGGTTAAGACATAGTCCACACACAGATTCTTAAACCCTTTCACCGATAAATCCTGGAAAAAGTATTCTTTACAATATAAAATTTTTTCTGTTGATTATTTTGCAATTAATTTAACTGAGTTGTTCCTGCTTACAGTGAAATTGATTTCAAAATATTCAACAGGTTTCCTATATGGTTCCCTTGAAAATGAGATATGGCGAATTTATTGGTGGAATGGGAAAAAAACTTGCTTATGGTAACTCAACAATCCGATAAAAATTAGAAGAAAGATAGGCATATAATGAAACATCTTTTTTCCTAGATAAATTGAGATGTTTTAGTTGTGATTCACAACTCATAGAAGTCTGTTGGTTTGTCCCAAAAAAGCTGATGTTGCAACTATGGCACGTCACACTTGTCAAAGGTTTGGCAGACAGACTGACAGATGACAAACTTATACTAGTTGCGAGACTAGTTGATGCAACTAAGAATCTCATTTGCGACTCGTAACTGGTATAAGTCGATTGCGAGATCAGTCACTCACTTGGTCGGTTGGTCTGTCACTCAAATTTTCTATACAAACCCGGACAATGATTTGAAATGATTTCAGTGGTGAGATTTCATAAATAGCCTTATCCTGGCCTGAAAATGAACATTCCTCTCGTACAGACAATTGCAGAGATGAGTTTTAACGTTTAACTATTAACTGTCCCATAAGACTGATTTCAAAGAGCAAAAACTTGTGACTTGCTGAATATTTCGAAAACAATTTGACTGAAAGTTGTTAGTGGCTTAGCCACCAACAACTCATTCAAATTGTTTTCAAAATATTGAGCAATTCTAGCGATATCACCAATTGAATATGCCGCCTAAAAACTCAACAGTCAATTGAATTAATGGGTTAAGCGGTCTCTCCTCTATCATTATAATCAATGATTTTCAGCCCGTCTATTTTCAAAATATGTGTCAGTGACATTAGTACATATAGTAGATTGTTAATAAATGCTTGCAATAGATAGTGTACAGAATGAAATGCAATGTTCAAATATATAGCTATTTGTAGTGTTATCTGGTATACATGTATAAATACAGGCACACCACCTCTCTTATGGAGATAAACGAACTTGCATTTGAGAAATAAATAGTAGACATATACATATTGGATTTGTACTGAATTTACGATGGTCACTTAACCCGTTGACACTCATATCGGCTGAAAACGGCTTCTGCAGTGGTCTTGAGAAATGTTCATTTGCAGACCAAGAGAAGACTATTTTGGAAAATTTACCACAGGAATGACTGGCTCGATAACCGAGCCAGTCATTCCAATGGTAAATTTTCAAATATGGTCTTCTCTTTCTCTGCAAATGGATATTTTCTATGAGAAAATTGAAATTTTCTTGAACAAATTCGTGGGTAAAATGATTAAAACCGGTCTTCTCTGTGTGTTTGACACACTCACCGCCTTTTCCGCCATCAAGGTGATACGCTGACAAAATACACATGTGTACTTTTCAGCAAACGTGACAAAACATACATGGGATTTTATAATTTTGTAATTATTTCTTGACATATATATTGTATCAGAAATTTGTGGGAATCTTGGTCATGGGATTATATTCTGTATTACGTGAATCAGAAAGATTTATCAAATGGCCTCTTAAATACGCTGACAAAATACACATGTGTACTTTTCAGCAAACGTGACAAAACATACATGGGATTTTATAATTTTGTAATTATTTCTTGACATAAATATTGTATCACGCCAAAAATAGGCAGGCTATTATGTGATGGCACCATCTGGGCGAGCGGGCGGGCGGGCGGCAGAGCAATGATAGCATTTATCGGATTGCTTTGAAACTTCATAGGGTGGTTGGCTTATGTCTGGGAAAGAAATCTATCGAAAGTGACAATGATACAAAATCCAAGATGGCAGTCAGCCACCACCGGCCATCTTGAAAATTGGTTTCTGGATGATTACTCCATCACCATTTATCAGATCGCTTTGAAACTTCATAGTGTGGTTGGAGTAGATCTGTGAAAGAAACCTACTGTATCGAAATTGACAATATTCCGAAATCCAAATTTTACTCCAGCCACCGCCGACCATCTTGAAAATTGGTTTCCGGATGTTAACTCTATTACCATTTATCATATGATTCAGATCTCTGTGAAACGTCATAGCATGGTTGGACTGTTCCGGGGAGGAAACCTATCGAAATTGACAATGATTTGAAATCCAAGATGGCTGCCAGCCAAAATTGGATTCTGGATTATATCTCCGTTATTATTTTGAAACTTGATAGGGTGGTTGATTATGTCTGGGTAAGAATCCTATCACAATCGGTGATGATCCAAAATCCAAGATGAACACCAGACAAAGGCGACTTTGAAAGTTGGTGTCCGGATAATTCATCGGATTATGTCTGGATAGGAATCCTATCAAAATCGGTGATGATCTGACAAGGATCCGAAATCTGTCTTCGCTATTTACTGGACTAGGTCTGAGGAAGAAACTTATCAAAAGCGACGATAATCTGATATCCAAGATAGCCACCAACCACCAGCAGCCATCTTGAAATTTGGTTTCCGAACGATAACTCCATGACTGTTTATCTGATAGCTTTGAAACTTCATAGGATGACTGGTCTCGTTCTGAGGAAGTATTTGCTATTTTCTGAAAGCTCTCATTCATTGGTATATCACCGTGGTGGGGTAATAATATGCGCCGTTTGTTGAGCTCTTGTTAATTGTGACTGAAAATTGGTCATAAATTTATCAGTAATAATTTGGACATGGAAGTAAAAAAAAACCAATGGTTTTGAACATCATCTCTTTTTAAAAGAAGCATATATGTAGTATATAGATGATCTCTAGACACTTATTCTACAACAACTATAGAAATTAACATTTCACTAGCTTGGGCTATGGTAATCATTTGGTCAATATTGGTCACCCTTGTTTACTAATAGTAAATTTTTAGCCCAAGAGTGAAAATTTGCATGTGATTGACTGGGTTGTATATATAGCCATCATTCCAGTGGGAAAAAAAGAAATAATATTCTCTTTGTCTGGACATCGACATTTCTCAAGAGGAATGAAGAGGTACTTTTTCGCCAGATTGGCAGGTATAGGGTTAAGGTGTCCTAATAAATATTCCTGACTGGTGCTCTCTTTAAATGCAGGAACTCAATGATATGCATGTACACATAGCCGTAACTGCCTGTCTGCTGAATATCTGCAGATTACATCTTCCATGGTATTTAACTCATGATATGCTGAATAATTTGAAAAATATTTGACTGAAAGTTGTTGGTGGCTATGCCACCAACATCTTTCAGTCAAATTGTTTTCAAAATATTCAGCATGTTCAGAGTGAAACACTATTGAAATTATTGTCTGGTGGCTTGGAGCAGTCAGATGGTTGAGACTTAAAGGCATTCTTCTGTCAGTTGGTATTATTGCAATCTCTCATTCTTCTCCGGATAACTTAATGTCTTTCATATCCTCAGACTGTCAGTAGTACTTCTCTGGCCTGGGGAAGCTCTAAAGAGCTACTGGACATTTGTCAATTCTTGCTTTAACCATTTCATGGGAGCTGACCTCTGCAGTGGACTTGAGGAATGTCCATTTGCAGGCCAAGAGATTATTTTTTAAATTTACACTGAAATGACTGGCTCAATAAGAGAGTCAGTAATTTCAGTGGTAAATTAAAAAAAAAAAGTTTTCTTGGCCTGCAAATGGGCATTCAATAAGGAAATATATTTTTATTTTCTTGATCAAATTTATCCACTAAATGGTTAAGTCTTCCGGATCTGTGTAGTATTGTTGCCATTCTACATGCAAAGAATTGCAATGACACTAAGTATTCATACAGAATAATCTGGCTATAGTGAACACCTGCTTTTGGTGTCCAAAAATGATGGTTCTTTAAGACAGGTGGTTGTATGACCACCTGACATAATTTAAAGTACCTTCAGTTGACTTTAAAGAGGATTAACAATGTACTTTGCCAGTGAGCTGTAGTAAGGATAACCTTGTCTTTCTTGATTAGTTTTCTGATAAAGCTGGCATGTGGTGTATGTTATTGACAGGCTTTAGTGTACTGGCCAGTCTGCTTTTGTTGTAATATCCTTTGTGATTATCTGTTGTTGTAAGCCACTCATGCATTGTGCTAATTCACTGTTCATTCAACCCTCTCCTGAATTACACCCTATTTGCATTCTCTCCCCCCCCCCCCCCCCCCCCCCCCCCCTTCTGTCCTCCTTGGCGCTAAAACTGTCCAAAACCAGAAGCTGCAGTAGTCTTGAAAAATGTTGATTAATCTGCGGACCAAGAGATGAGTTTTTGTAAATTTACCAATGGAATGACTCGCTCGTTAGTCAAGCCAGTCGTTTCACTGGTTAATTAAAAAAAAAAAGTCTTAGCCTGTAAATGGACGTTGTCCGAGTAAAAGTAATTTTTACCAATCTTGACCGATAAATGGTTAAACTAGCCTCTGAAGTGTTCTGTACAATGTGTGAGGAATAATAAGGAAGAGGAATAAGGAAATGAATGTGTTGTTTGTCAGAGTCCATGTCAGGATTAGAAATGCAGAATTTTACACAGTAAATTAGTTTTGTTTGTTAAACACTCGATCAACTTAACCCATTAATGGTCAAATGGTCAAATTGTTGTCAAAGCGATTTCATCTCTATTAACTATTTAACTTAAAATTTAAGATTCACACCATATCTAGGCTGTTTTTATTTCAGTCTATTATTAGTAACTTCCCCAGTTTTTACTCCTGTCTGGAGAGAGGCAACGGGAGTAAAAATTTAAAGGTTTTTCTAGGAATCTATTATCTAAGCCCATGCTCCACAGGGCAAACGTCAGGCTCACAAATATTAACCCTTTAACATTTATTAACTCAACTAAGTGAGCTTATGCCGTGGCGACCGTCCGTCCGTCATCCGTCAACTTGTTCTTTAAACGACTTCTTCTCAAGAACCACTGGGCCGATTTCAATTATATTCGGCAGGAAGCATCCGTAGGGCATAGAGACTCAAGTTTGTTCAAACGAAGCGGATCGGCCAAAATCCAAGATGGCTGGCGCCCAAAATAGCCAATTTTTAGAAACACTAAAAAATCTTCTCCGAAACCGCTGGAGGAATTGATTCAAAACTCATAACACATTATCTAGTGCAACGGTAGACCCAAGTTTGTTCAAGGCAACCTGATTGGACGATTTGCCTGGCAGCCATCTTGGATGACCTAGTTTTCGCGAAGGTCCATTCAAGTTTGTTCAAGGGAAGTTCGTACGTTAAAAAACATGGCCGCCATCAACCAATCAAAGTTTAGCGTTTGTTGGTCATATTGGCTTTTTTGTATTTGATGTATTTTGATGGCGAAAATTGCATTATATATGCTTATCAGTGTGGCGAGTTCAAATATGCCACGTTCGAGACTGTCGGATGAACGGTTTGGCTGCCATCTTGCTTTGTTTTCCCGCCATCGGCTCCCATAGTAAAGCAATGGGCCGATAGTAAGGCAATGGGAAATTCTTTAAACTAGGCCAATTTCAATTATATTTTGGAGGAAGCATTCATAGGGCAGAGAGATCTAAGTTTGTTCAAACGGAGCAGATCGGTCAAAATCCAAGATAGCCACCGGCCAAAATGGCTGATTTTTAGAAACACTAAAAAATCTCCAAAACCACTGGAGGAATTGATTCAAAACTCATAACACATCATCTGTGGCAACGGTAGACCCAAGTTTGTTCAAGGCAACCTGATTGGCTGATTTGCTTGGCGACCATCTTGGATGACCTAGTTTTCGCGAAAACGACTTCCCGAACCGCTGAAGGGATAGAGCTGAAATTTTGTAAATATGCTTAGGGACCAAGCGCCTTTCATGTTTGTTCAAGGGAAGTTTGTTCGCTAAAAAATATGGCCGCCAAAAAATATGGCCGCCATCAACCAATCAAATTTAGCGTTTCTTGGCCATATTGACTTTTTTGTATTTGATGTATTTTGATGGCGAAAATTGCTTTATATATGCTTATCAGTGTGGCCAGTTCAAATATCCCACTTTCGAGACTGTTGGATAAACGGTCTTCCTGCCATCTTGGTTTGTTTTCCCGCCATAGTCTCCCATAGTAAAGCAATGGGCCCATAGTAAAGCAAAGGGGAATTCTTTAAACGACTTCTTCTCAAGAACCACTAGGCCGATTTCAATTATATTTGGGAGGAAGCATTCATAGGGCATAGAGATCTACGTTTGTTCAAACGAAGCCGATCGGTCAAAATCCAAGATGGCCGCCAGCCAAAATGGTCGATTTTTAGATGGTTTAAAAAATCTCCAAAACCGCAAGAGGAATTGATGCAATAATCATAAAACATCTATGGCAACATTAGACCCAAGTTTATTCAAGCCAACCTTATTGGCCTATTTGCTTGGCGGCCATCTTGGATGACGTAGTTTTTGCGAAAATGACTTCCCGAACTGCTGAAGGGATAGTGCTGAAATTTGGTAAATATGCTTAGGGACCAAGGGCCATTCAAATTTGTTCAAAGGAAGTTCGTACGTTAAAAAACATGGCCGGCATCAACCAATCAAAATTTAGCTTTTTGTCTTATTGGCTTTTTTGTATTTGATGTATTTTGATAGTGAAAATTGCTGTATATATTCTTATCAGGGTGGCGAGTTCAAATATGCAACTTTCGAGACTGTTGGATAAACGGTTTGACTGCCATCTGGGTTTGCTTTCCTGCAATAGGCTCCCATAGTAAAGCAATGGGCCCATAGTAAAGCAATGGGGAATTCTTTAAACGACTTCTCAAGAACCACTGGGCCGATTTCAATTATATTTGGCAGAATGCAGCCTTAGGGCATAGAGGTCTAAATGTGTTCAAACGAAGCTGATCGGCCAAAATCCATGATGGCCACCGGCTAAACCAGCCAATTTTTAGAAATGTCTTTAAAAACTCCGAAACGGCTTGGGGGTTGATTCAGAACTCATGAAACATCATCTAATGCAGGAGGAGAACCAATTTGTTTAAGAGAACCTGATTGGTCCATTGGCTTGGTGGCCATCTTGGATGACCTAGTTTTCGCGAAAGCAACTTCGTATCCTGAATCGTTGAACGGATTAGGCCGAAATTTGAGAGATATGATAAGGGACTAAGGGCCGTTAAGTTTTGTTCAAAAGTAGTTGATACATAAAGAAACATGGCTTCTGTTCTCTTGTTATAATTCTGCTCAACTCTGGTTGAAATGCCTACGATTCAGGTGAGCGATACAGGCCCCTTGGGCCTCTTATATTAGCCAAAAATGGCTGCTGCCCACCAAAAATTGATTCTGCCGTGGTTTTCAGAAATGTCCATTTGCAGACCAAGAGAAGACTTAAAATTGACCGCTGAACTGACTGGTTCGATAACCGAGCCAGTCATTCCAGTGGAAATTTTCAAAAATAGTCATCTTGGTCTGCAAATTGACATTTTATAAAAGAAAATTGAATTTTTTAAGAACGAATTCGATGGTTGAAGGTATAACTACTGCCAAAACATAGCGTAATAACTATGCTGTAATGTATCAATCTATAGTTAATTAACACTTGAATTTGGTCAAGAAAATTTCAATTTTCCCATAGAAAGTGTCCATTGCCAGAACAATAAAAGATTATTTTAGAAAACTTGCCATGGGAATGACTGGCTCGGTTATCGGGACAGACATTCCAGTGGTAAAATTTACCACTTAGTTATTGCGCCAGACATTCCAGTCATACTTTTTCAAAAATATTCTCATGATCTGCAAATGGCCATTTTGCAAGGTCACTGCTGTAGCCGTTTTTGGCTGGCTTGTGTGTTATAGGGTTAATAATATTTAAATACTGTATTGTGTAAACTATCAGCGCAAATATCAAATAAAGTTTTCTCGAAGTGAGAGGGAGAGAGAATCTCATATTAGGTAATCAGACTGGACTATGTATAGTAGATTTGTTGAATATATCGAGTCCAATTTGATTGGAAGCTGGGACTGCTTTACGCAACAATAGATTCCAATTAAATATATCAAAATATACTCAACAGATTACTTTTTTAAACTTAAGGATCTTTACTCTTGTCCTGCAAGGGGAAGGGGTATTTATTACATTTGTGTGCGTCCGGTATTGCATCTAAAAGATTGATCCTACTGGTTTCAAATTTTAACACAACAAAGCAACATAACCTAAACAAGGATTTCCAGAAGTTGTCTGTGATATAGACAAAAACCCAGGATCCAGATTGGATACACATCTTAATCTATGCACATCTCAGAAACTGCTGATTAGATTTTGCTCAAATTTTAACAAAGTAGAGGCCCATACACTATGATTTAACATATTTGGATGTGCTAAAATTCATTTTAAAACCGCTATGTACATTGTGAGAGAAATGGTAGGGTAGTCTCGGCAGTGGTTTACAATCTCTGATTACGCTTATTCATCTATAAAGCATCAAGTCCCTGACAACACCGTTGTGCTTTAAAAATTGAATCTACCCGTCAATGGAATCTAAGTGATAACTAGATTGCTTGGTCGATGATGCATTATAGCAGAACCCATGTTCACCACTTTGACCTCGTTACCCCATCCAATCCCTGGGTGCGGAGCCAAATGTAAATGCCCTCTTGCTGCCTTGCACTCCATAATCGCATACCAAATTTGTTTGAATTCCAACCACTGATTTTGGAAGAGTTGCATTACACAGAGACTGGAGTGGATTGTTGTGGAAAATCTGGATGTCATAAGGGGAAATGATCTGTGAAAGCAGGAGTTAAAAATTAACATGAGCCAGAGGCTAGTAAAATTGACTATGACTAGTACAATTTGTAACTGACCAGCCTGATGGTAAAAATTTGATATGTCAATGGGCAAGGTGGCCAAAAAATGTCATTGCTGTGATCTTCAGAAATGTAGATATCCAGAGCAAGAGAAGATTATTTGTAAAAATGTACCACTAGAATGACTGGCTCAATAACCAAACCAGTCATTCCAGTGTTAAAATTTCAAAGATAGTCTTCCCTTGGTCACCAATGAAAATTTCATGGCCTAAAGTAGAATCTAGTAATCCTGCTAGAGACATGTAGTGGCTCATTTGGCCTTAATTTCAATTCATGTAGAGGGTGTGTGAGAGCGATCTTTTGAACACCCACTCTTCTCCCCCCCCCCACCCCATATCAAATTCCTTTGAATTCCACACAACAGTTTGGGAGGAGTTAGCGTGATGGACAGTAGGTAATTAATTCAAAATCTTTATACAAAAATGTAGATTTCTTTTGGAATGAGAAATTAGGCTACCACCATCATTGACCATGGCACATTGTTTCCAGGATTTGTTGGTGAAAGGGTTAAACATAGCAAAGACTGGAATTGACAAGTGGACATGGCAGAAATTTAGATTTTCTAATAGATGAATCCACTTTTAGCTCTGCCCCATCTCTAGGTAAGCTCCATCCATGATTTGCGTGTGTTGGGTGCAGTTTATACACTTTGAATCCTAAATTCCCAATTCCATGATACCTATAGATACAGCTAACCTGTTCAATATTTTGAAACTAATCTGGCTGGGATCTGTTCAATTATTCAACAGAATGTTTAGTAAATGGCATACAATTCGTACAACTGACAGACTTTCAAAAGTGCATGATGGACTTTGCTACATCATCCAATAGATATTTTGATTGTGACGTCAGCCTACATGTGATGTAATTCATTATGATGTCATACTATACTTGGGTGACAGATTGGATTCATCTATTATTTAACCCTTTCTCATTTTCACCGACAAATCCCTGAAAAAGTATGATGCTTACAGTATAAAATTTATTCTTGAATATTTTGAAATTAATTTGACTGAAAGCCATTGCTGCCTAAGGCAGTTTGCAGTCAAACTAATTAAAAAATATTCACCAGTTTTCCTTTATGGTATCATTAAAAATGAGGTATGGGGAATTCATCGGAAAAAGGGTTAATCTTACCTTGCTCGTGTGCAGATTTATGTTGTATATTTCACTGCCGTTGAATCATATTTGCGGCGTTCTTGTAGGCTTGCACGATTTTTCGATTTAATCGTGAAGTTCGATTTATTCTTAAAATCGCGATTTTTACGATGTAATTGAGGAAAAATCGGATAATCGTCAAAAATTTCATGTTATTTTTAAAATCTGAAGTGTGTACTTTTCCGTCGCATTTTATCAGTACATGAATACAATTAAAATCGATTCACGCCTGTGTTCCTTGTGTTTATATCCCGCCGTACTAATCACAACACAAAGCGCTACAATAAACAAGTTAACAATAGCGAGGTAACACCTTTGTCATTGAGAAAACCAGCTAGTTACTCCGTTGAATCGCCATATAATTTTCTTTCTTTCGCTGCAGACCCTGAGTCTGTCGTGAAATGCCAAGTATATACTTAGTTGCAGAGTGTTAGGCAATCAGTGAGCATAATTCTGTTTAATTCTAGAGTTAGCAATTTCAGGCGGTGTAATAATTTTTTCTTTTTGATTCGGTTGTCGTGTCAAATTAAAGAAAATAAAGAAACAGCATTCCAGATTGTTTGATTTTGAACTGCGCATTCTGTTGATTACTCTTAAATGTAAATCGTACATTCTGAAAGCAACTATAAACTGCACGAAAGTACGAGTTTACGCCGTTACGCTCGTACCTACTCAAAGCTAAAGTCCTATGTATGTGGATTGCGCAGTATCTTCCCGGGTACTAGCGTATTAGCATATTAGCGTCTTCCCGTTACTCAGGTAATGACCTAAGCGCGTCATACAAAGGGAGGCTATAAGCGGAAGCTCATACATCGTGTAATTTTTATTTTTTTTCTCGGCGACATTTTATCTCAAATTTTGATGAAATAAATAATGTTTATTAAACTATACGCAATATTTAAGCGGTCCCAATTAATAATTTCACTCCCGCGATGATGGATATAATGTATACATTAAACATAGACGTAGGATGGTAAGAATTCATCGCATGAAAATGTGTTCTAATTTCGTGATATTTTTGTATCATTTATTTCAACGTTTTCTAGAAACAAGTCACGTTACCCCGGTTTATACTTTTGGGAATTTGGACCCACGATTTAATCGAAAATAGCGATTTTTTATATAAAATCGATCGCGATGTTTCAAAGCAAAAATCGTGCAAGCCTACGTTCTTGGCTGATTCATTGCGATGGAGCCTAGTGTATATGGTGTCTCTGAATTCATAATCATATCAGTAATTTACATTAACAATTTTGATTGAATTCTACCAAAAGCTTTTGGAGATGGATGGATAGACAGATGAATGGAGGCAATTGCAATATCCCAGCAGTCTTAGCAGTCTTATTTTACACAGATCAACAAATTTTTCTCTTTATAAAATCCATGTTAGTAAATCCATCAGCCCACTTAGCAGAAGAAAGTCTCTGATGTTTTTAAGCCATTGTCCGCTCACCTGAAAAAAATAGGAACAATAAGTTAGAAATAGGCAAATTCTAAGAGTTATATTAAGACTTTAACAATCAAATTTTGTCATGAAAATTTCCATTTTCTCATAGACAATGACCATATGCAGACCAAGAACCAGTCATTCCAGTGATACATTTTCAAAAATGTTACTTTGGTCGGAAAATTGACATTTTCCTAGACAACTGCAGCAGTTTTGGTTTGACTCAAATGTTAGATGGTTAACAATATACATGTACGGCGCAGGGTCATAGGGATATACTGGTAAGCACTATGACCCGACAACGGCTGTTATGGTCATACACCGCCCTCAGATTTTAGCGCAGAAATGAATAATATAATAAATGGTGGGCATATATAGTCCAAAAAGGGAGTATGACTACTAGTTACTGGATTAACCTTTTCAATCGACAAGAGTGAATAAAAAATTTGTTACAAATGTTTCTAAATTCTGTTGAATACTTTGAAACTAATTTGACTGGAAGCTGGCTAAGGCAGCACTAGCTTCAAACTGGATTCAAAATATTCAACATCTTACCTCTATAATGACTGTAAACGTGAAATTCTGGAATTTCAGGTTCAAATGTGATAATTGTTTTTAATTTTGGGCACACTTCCATGATAGTGCAGTTTGTTTCAGGGTCCCGGTTCTCTATATCTTTGATCAGAGGATACTGGCCACACAATAAATGGTGATAGAATGTTTGTAACTAGGGCAATAGTGAAATATTTGAAATAATTAGTAAATTCCAATCATCAATGATTGATAGTCAATGTGGTGTTACTTCCCAAGTTTTCAGTTACTCAATGACTAATTTAACCGAGTAAGTTATAGACTGTGGTAAGAAAGCAGCAGAACCAATAATATATAAATCCATTCGTTTACCTCTGGTCGCGAAATAACAATAAGGTTATAGATAAACAATCCGATAATCTCAATCATCGATGCGTGTCTTTGTTTACAATTTCCGAGAAAACTTACTCTTCAAATTACTGGCATTAATTAGGCCGAGTTGAGATGCGAAAGCTGTAAAATATATCGGCATCCCACTTCCCGATTGGCAATATGGTTAATCTAGTCATCTGTCTACTTTTTAGTTTGTGGCGTACAAGAAATATGCATAGATTGACATATTTGAACACGCAACTATTTTGGAAAACAGCTGATCGTGTCACCATCTTGCCGGAAAAATTAATATTCATGAATTCCCGACCAATCAGACGCGTCAATCTTATTGCGCGTGATACGGTGATGCCAATAACGGGTAATGAGCTTGGTACTCGTATATTAGATACGGGTACGATTCTACAAATTCCTATCGTTCTCTCATGATCTTTCACGATAAACGATTCCTATTGGAGACGCCGCTACGAAAAAATGTCTGATGCTATAGAATCTTAGTGTAAAACATTCGCGTTCGCTTCTTAAATTGCTGATTGCAACCAGCAATGCTACATAGCATAAAATTTGCCATTTATTCGTTGTCAACACTGAGAAACCCTGGTATGTGTTCAGTTATGTATAAAGGAGTTATTCAACATTGAATGAGGCTTCCCCCCAAAATCATGACCGGAATTTCTCGAAATTTTACGGCACCACGACATAATATAATTGCAATTTTCACATCTTATCGGATGAAAACCTTCACAAAACTTTGGTATCTGTTAGTTTTAATACCATTGTGATTAAATTTATCCTACAAGGTGTGGCCATTTTGAGAGGCAGGTTGACTAACTAAAATATATTTTATTCATACAAATTTTATATGTGTTTAAAGGAATTTTATTGCCCTTTCTAATGATATATAGTTTTATATATAGTGAGCTGTTACTTTGCCAAAAATAGTTAATATAATTGGCATGGTAGCACTACACCGCTATCACGCCACTACTGCTTATAGGCTAGGGTTCTAAGCAAGTTTCCAGCTTTTGGCTGTAGGGTTTGTAGCACTTTTTTTGTAAATTCTTGGTAGGGCCCAGAGGGTTAAAGAGTTAAATATTATTGAACCAATATGATTGAACCATTTTCAAAATTTCAAATACATATTTCTTTCCATCGAACTGTCCTGGGTCCTGGTTCATGGTCTATGAAGGTACCTAAAGGTGCTGTTACCTGACACACGGTATGCGGAATGTGGAAAGCGGAATGCGGTATAGATGTTTTATCGCTCTAACCTATTTCTCTCTCCGTTTATATGCACATGGTATGCGGCATGCGGAATAGCCAATCGCTCCATGTAGCGATCCATACTGGATGGAAATGATACCTTTGAGGTATAGAACATATGTGACTTAACAACGAAAGTGTTTTCATAGCAGACACTTTGGAATTATTATTTTACTTAATATTAATATAATTTAAATTTAACCTGGGATTATTATTTCTCAACATGACCACAATTCCCTATTTGGATCGTAGATAGCTGACACTTGGCTCATTCGTTCTATAGATTAACACCTAGATTAATGATTAATAATAAAGACAGATGTTGGCTGAGGTAATAATTGTAAAATTAAAAATAGCATTGCAAGGAATTTAGTCATGGCTATGAACATCACATATTTGAAAGATGTGCTGAATTGTCAACGTTTTTAAATACAATATACAATATTACAAAACATATTCCTGCTACCACCTACCACTGCTATGGTTGCAGCAGCTGCCTCGACTGCTTCTGCCACCACTTACACCTACTACTACTACTACTGCTAATGCCACTGCCCCTACCACTGCCATTACTACTACTACTACCGGGTGAGGGCATAGCAAACACACCATACATACGGTGTGCATCCAAAAGATAGTCATATGAATTCGCCATTGTATCAGCATATCCGATGTGAAAGCTGGTCCGCTAAACCAAGATTCTTGTCATGGCGCAGTGGTCGAGCGGAACTATGTCTGCGTTACTGATGTTACATGTATGCAGAATTGCAGTGTTGCGATTCGATCCCCCGACCGGAAATGATGATCAACGAAGTAAACTAATGGGTGCATTCCGTGTGCGGGGTTAGCACAGAAATTGAAGCCATCGCGTTGCCACTGCATTAAAAAACTAAGCAAAACCTACTACTACTACTACTACTACTACTACTACTACTACTACTACTACTACTACTACTACTACTACTACTACACTGCAAGGATACTGTATGCAGGTAAATAGTGAACACAGTATTCTTAACGCATTCCATTTACTGTATTCCATTCTACACATTCCGCTGCGCATACCATGTTCAGCTGAAAGCAGCTTAAATCTCTCGTGGATGAAATAAGGCCCTTTTACATGCACAATCCAGGTAAAAAATGGCTGATGCATGTGCATTTGTAAGCCCGGGCGCGCAGAGTGCATGTGCATTTCTGGCTGATGTGCTATAATGACAATTTATCATTTCAAGAAATCGCAATGTTAGTTGTGCCATGTACATGTAGAACAATGTTAGAATTTTCTCTCCCTGTTATCTCATAGCGCTTTTAGCCCTTTAACCCTCAAATTTGTTCAAGAAAATTTAAATTTTCTCATAGAAAATGTCCATTTGCTAACCAAGAGAAGAGTATTTTTGAAAATGTACCACTGGAATGACTGTCTTGATTATCGAGCCAGTCATTCCAGTGGTAAATTTTCAAATATAGTCTTCTTTTGGTCTGCAAATGGACATTTTCTCAAGACCACTGCAGAAGCCATTTTTAGCTGATATGAGTGTTAATGGGTTATGGAGCCAGTCAATTCCAGGAATAGATGAACTAGGCGGTGGTGATGTGGTGGCCTGGTGGTCATGTTTGTTGTATTCATGGTGATATTTATGTGATGAAATCTGCACTTATATAATAAAGAGGAATTCGCTGCTATTTAAAAAAAATAAACACAACTTGGGTGTTCTAGTGGTCAGTCACTCAAGTGGTAAATTTTCAAAAATGGTCTGCAAATGGACATTTCTCAAAATCACTGCGCAGGCCATTTTTGTGAGCTTGACGGCGTTGACCGTGCACGCAATGGCCAGGTAACAGATTCTCTTAAGAAAGTTAATAAGAAGAAATAGCTAAAGAAATCCCCAGCAAAACTTTAATTCTCTCTCCGTGTATATGATACTAATCTAGAATTATTTATGCAGTAATTATATATTACTGTGAGAGAAAATCCACACTGACCAGTGTACATCAAAATGACCAGCTCTCAAATATCCATTTTAACCCTGTAATGGTCAAGCCAGCCCAAATCGGCTCGAGGAATGCCTGCACGCAGGCCATGAGAAGACTGTTTTTGTAATTTTACCACGGGAACGACTGGCTCGGTTATTAGACAGACCGCATCAATCGCGATAGTCGTACCAGCCTTTGGTGCGGTGAGTAAAAATCTTGAATAAAATGAAAGGAAACAATAAAATTGGACATGTCAGTTTCTACTATTGATCAATAGTGGATGGCTAATTTGTCTCATCTAACACAGCATGTAGATTGTGGTGCACACCTTTAGTGAAGAGACACTGCACATCCATGCTAGACATACTCGACACAGGCACAAATTTTAACCTTTTAATCCTCTATATCAGCAAAAACAGCTTCTGCAGACCAAAAGAAGACGATTTTTGAAAATTTACCACTGGAATCACCGCCTCGTTAACCGAGTGAGTCATTCCAGTGGTAACTTTTCAAAAAGAGTTCTTTTGGTCTGTAAATGGAATTTTCTATGAGAAAATTGAAACTGTTAAATAAATACGATGGTTAAAGGGTTAACAGTTAAATTTTTTCAAGAAAATTAAAATTCTTTCATTCAAAATATCCACTTGCAGACTAAGAGAAGACTATTTTTGAAAATTTACCACTGGAATGACTGGATCGATATCCGAGCCAGTCATTCCAGTATTAATTTTTTCATAATAGTCCTGGTGGCCTGCATATAGACATTCAATAAGTAAATATTTAGATTTTCTTGACAAAATTTGACCATTAAAGGGTTAATGATGCTTAACCCTTTAACACTCATATCAGCCAAACATGGTTTCTGCAGTGGTCTAGAGAAATGTCCATTTGCAGACGTAGAGAAGACTATTTTTGAAAATTTACCACTGGAATGACTGGCTCGATAACCGAGCCAGTCATTCCAGTGGTAAATTTTCATGAATGGTCTTCTCTAGGTCTGCAAATGGACATTTTCTATGATAAAATTGAATTTTTAAAAGTAATTTCAATGGTTTAAAGGGTTAAAATAGCGACTTCGACCAATGCGATTAATAATATATAGTTAGTAATGATGTAATTCTACTGTCAATCATATATACTGATAATAATGAAGCCGTGTATTATTCCTCCGTTCACTGATCAATCAATAGACAAACTAGTCGCCGCTGTAGATTATACCTGATAGATTTTGATCTGTGAAGTTATAGCGAGTTTCGCGTGACATACTTAATTAACTCTCACTCTGATGTCAATATTTGATCTTTTGCTCTGTCAGTAGCAAAGAAATAGGTATACATTTTTCAACAATTTTGGTGGAAGATGTTGCTGTCCTACGACAGCTACAGCTTCCACAGAATTTGTTAAAAAATGAACACCAGTTCATCTTTTAATTTAATTTGAAAATTATAAATTGATGAGAGTTAACCGTTTAATGGTCAAACCGGCCAGAACCAGCTTTTTGCAGTCATCTTGAGGAATGTGAATTTGCAAGCCAAGAGAAGACTACCTTTGAAAATTTACCACAGGAATGCTTGGCTCGATAAATGAGCCAGTCATTCCAGTGGTAAATTAAAAAAAATAGTCCCATCTTGGCTTGCAAATGGGCATTGAATAAGGAAATATTTAGATTTTCTTGATCAAATTTGCCCACTAAAGGGTTAACTCAAATCATGTTTATCTGATATTGTATCGGCTGTATCGCATATCATGATGGTTCATTAAGCACATAGTATTTCGCTGTCTGACTGTTGCAAGACACCAGACAATAATTTCAATGGTCAATAACTCTGTAGTCTGAACCCGCTGAATATTTTGAAAATAATTTGACTGAAAGTTATTGGTGGCCTATTTTACATGTTTTTTAACTTATCCGGACAAGAGGCTCTCATGAGCTTGTACCGTGTCTACCAACCATTATCCATCGTTTTACCTATCATTAGTACATGTAATCTCTTAACGTTTTTATGTAACTACATGTTCTCAGTATTCTTGATCAGCCATTTGGACACTACCTTGATTTGAACATAGGTTTGAGATCTTATTTCCGCTAAGAGAAGACTACCTTTGAAAATTTACCACAGGAATGCTTGGCTCGATAAACGAGCCAGTCATTCCAGTGGTAAATTTAAAAAAATAGTCCCATCTTGGCTTGCAAATGGGCATTGAATAAGGAAATATTTAGATTTTCTTGATCAAATTTGCCCACTAAAGGGTTAACTCAAATCATGTTTATCTGATATTGTATCGGCTGTATCGCATATCATGATGGTTCATTAAGCACATAGTATTTCGCTGTCCGACTGTTGCAAGACACCAGACAATAATTTCAATGGTCAATAACTCTGTAGTCTGAACCTGCTGAATATTTTGAAAATAATTTGACTGAAAGTTATTGGTGGCCTATTTTACATGTTTTTTAACTTATCCGGACAAGAGGCTCTCATGAGCTTGTACCGTGTCTACCAACCATTATCCATCGTTTTACCTATCATTAGTACATGTAATCTCTTAACGTTTTTATGTAACTACATGTTCTCAGTATTCTTGATCAGCCATTTGGACACTAACGTGATTTGAACATAGGTTTGAGATCTTATTTCTGCTAAGAGGAACACAAACAGAGCTGGGTCAAAACATGCCAAATCATGCTTTGGTATAATTTAATTAAAATAAAGTATAATAGTTGCATATCTTTGAATTCCTAAGTACATGTAGCAGATTTTCCCAAGGAAAGTAATTTTCTTCAATTGAAATATGATGTTAAAGTTGAATGGTTGTTGTGGCTTTCTAATAAATATACTCGCGATATAACGATTGCAATTTAAACAAAAAATTTCTCATGTTACCCTAACGAAATTTGTTATCCAATCGTGTTTATATATCCAGAAATCTGATTGCTTAATTTACATGTAGTTGCCTGTCACCTTATATTTTCAGAAATTTAATTTGAATTGAACCAAAACTATACTGGACCGTCTGGAACTGGCTTAAGATGAGTCACTTAGTTTTGTATGCAGCAAGTGTGCAACACTATGTATGTAGTTGTCTGACTTGTCTGTCTTTGTCTAAGATCTCCAAAAGTTTAGCAAACTGACTAATAAAGACTGGTAACTGGTTGCACGTAGCTTCACAACAATAAAAATCTGATTGTCCATTTGACAGTGACGTGTTATCGAGCCACTCATTTCAATGACAAATTTTTTTAAATAATCTTGGCGTGAAGATTTATGGCCACGAGGAAAGATTTAAGTTTTCTTCAAAAACTCACTATTACTGTACAGAGTCAAATCACACCTGAAACTTATTTGACAAAAAACTTTCAGCCAGATTAATTTGAACCAAATTTCAAAAAGAATCTCTTGTAAATAATCATACAGAATATTTTGTATTGCTCTGGTATCGAGGAGTGAAGTGGTTAACTATTAGCGCACAGATGTCAATATTCTGTCTTTTGCTGCGTCAATAGCAAAGAAACAGGTTTTTATTTGTTAATAATTTTGGTGGACGATGTTGCTGTCTATGACAGCACCATGTTCCACCAAATTTGTTTAAAAATAAACACCAGTTCATCTTTTACTTTAATTTGAAAATTTAAAATTTTAACATCTGAGTGGCAAGGATTAATATTTATAATCGGCGATAGCGAGTGACACAATAACGCGTGAACTATGCACTTTTATCAAGGCTTTAACCTGTATGCTTCTCGGAGACAAATTAGGAAAAATCATTTATAATTTATAGTTAATTTGATGTTAACTAGTTAATGGTGAAGATGAGTCAAGAAAATCTAAATTCTTGCTCAGCGAATGTCTATTTGCAGGCCAATAAGCGACTATTTTTTGGAAATTCAACACTGGAATGACTGGCTTGCTTATGGAAGCAGGAGTTCTAGTGATGCAAATATTTAAATTTTCTTGAGCTCCGAATTTGAGCTTTAAAGGGTTAACTTGGTCTGTGGGTAAACAGACAAATTACGTGCATTTATAGTACACACATTGTTGAATCTCCACTGAGCATTTAACAAGGACGATTTCACCATGTAGTCAAAACTATGATAAACATACCCAGTGGAGTATAGACAGTGACTGAATCACTAAATAAACCTGGGTATGGCCACTGATTCAGCCTTTTTGTAAGTAACTACGCAGCTATTTTTATCAACTGATTATCATAGTATGGATGCTAACGTAAATAATAATTGTGTGTGTGTGATTGAATCATTATTATAGTGTTGTAAGTAGGTAGACAAGCTCTAATTAATTAATTAATTAACCTTTTAATTGTTATATAATGCTACATGTATGTCTCAATCCAGCATTTACCATTACATGTATCTATGTTGGTGTTATTAACTAGGGCAGTTGATCCTCTTGGCATGTACATGTAAGAGTGGAGGAGCTATACTGTCATGACTGGAACTGTCCTGTCCCTGGAGGGAGCATAGCGATCACCAGCTGTAAAAGTGTTGCTGAGTCTCAGAAGGAAACATGAGGCCTTCTACCAGATTTCGCTGAACTTCCAGGGGTGGAATTTATAAGAATTTTGACTAAAAATCATACAGTGCATCTAACATTGTTATTTTACCCACATAGGAAAATATCTACATGTACATGCACATAAATGGACCTTTCCATTTTTAGCTATGCCCCGCCCATCTCTAGCTAAGCTCCACCCACACCTCGCTCGTGTTGGGATCGATCGATCTCTGAGCACCCTGACTATCATTCTCCAAAAAACTACACAGGTAAGCTGTTGAATATTTTGAAACTAATTTAACTTGATGATGTTGCTGCCTAAGGAAGCAACAGCGCACAGTCAAATTAGTTTCAAAATATTCAACAACACGTTTATTAAATAAGAAAGAATTACAAAGACATAGAATTTATACAACGTGTCAGACTGAGATTTGTAACGTAATGATTGTGACGTCACCATACACATGCTGACTGGATTATGACATCATACGAGGTCAGATAATAGATGTATACTCTGGAAAGGTTAATTGATGTTACAACATATCGGCCAGAAATGTACACGGACTACGCGCACCCAGAATTAGACATTTACCGGCACCAGCCACTTTTTACCTGCTTTGCGCATGTAACAATGTCTTGAATATTTTGAGCCCTGACTTTCACATGATTGAAAACCCGCTACGGAACCTAAGCATCAAATCTTTGTATGTTGACTATTTAGTTCATATGCAGAATCTGCTCTTAGAGTAAATTACCCCCTGAAGTCTGGACCGTGTAGTGGCTCTTCCTGAGCAACTAATCATTGACATAGACGTTTACCAATTTATTACCGTAAATGGGAGCTTCGAGTATAGATATAGTACATTCTGAGTTCCCGAGTCCAGTATATTATGTCCGTAAAATGCAGACGAGTATTAATCAGCTTCTGCGATAGGACAAGTTTACGCCGTCACTCTCGTAGCTACTCGAAGCTATATACCGTATTTCGCTTAATATTAGCCTATGCTCTTATAGAAGCCCACCTCCTAACTTTGACATATGAGCTCCAATGATTTCTTAGCAGTTTCAAAATGGCAAAACTCTGTATTAGAAGCCCACCCCCTAACTCAGCAGACTGTATAGGGATATTTTTCTTAAGAGCAAATTTGTAAAAATAGCGTGTATAATAATAACAATCGTGTCACAGAGTCAGGGTGTGTCTACTTCAGACCGATCTCTGCCCTGATACATTCCCGGCCCCTCTAGATGTCACTACAGGCCTCGGATTTGTAAATCTCGACCAATTATTAGATTAATACTAGTGGGCCGCATATGTTCAAGATATAATAAAGTTTATTCCACACTTTTGTAGTCAAAATGCGCGTAAAACAGTCTTGGCGTAATTAAATACCTTCCTTATAAATATATTTTAAGACCAAATTTATGTACCAAACAAACAACAAGCATGGGAGAAAATGTGCATCAATTTTGTAACGCCGATCAACATTAAATGATCCAAATTGAATTATTACGAATGACAATATAGCCGGCTTCTTAAGTTGGCGAGCCAGCGGTTCTTGAGATGGGAGGCATCGTGTTTTCGCGAGATGTTATAC
This sequence comes from Chaetoderma sp. LZ-2023a, assembly GCA_034401795.1. Taxonomy (NCBI): domain Eukaryota; kingdom Metazoa; phylum Mollusca; class Caudofoveata; order Chaetodermatida; family Chaetodermatidae; genus Chaetoderma; species Chaetoderma sp. LZ-2023a. Next base: position 38,215,296 of record CM067375.1, on the reverse strand, counting down.
GCTAGCAGGAGTTTATCAAATGGGTACCGTTTTTTTAGGATCAGTATAATACTCGGTTCCTATCGCGCAATGATAATATATAGAAATTCCCGAGTTCCGAGTCCCCGATTCCAGAATATTTATATCCGAGTACTCGCTCTAAAATAAACTCTTCAATTGGAGGCGAATCAAGTGATTTGGTTTTTTCGCGATGCCATTTTATATCAAATTGTGGATTAATTTTGATGTAATAAATGAGCTTTATTAAAGGATACGCAATATTTAGGCGTTCAAATCAAATAATTTCATTTTCCCGTTGATGTTTTGAGGTATACATTAAACACAGGCGTAGGCGGTGGGAATTTTTATGTGAGAAAATACGTTAAACTTCCGTGGTATCAATTTTAGAAAACCTTTTTGGGGAAACTGTAATATAAGCCCACCCACTTTCTCAGAGATGTTTGGTTGGAAATTGAACACCTCTTGTCCTAATAGAAGCCTAGGCTACTATTAAGCGAAATACGGTATGTGGATTGAGCAAGTCTCCACCCAGGTACTGATATTAATGACCTAAACTCGTCCTACAAAGGGAGACGATAAATGGAAGCTGAAGCAATTTTTTTCTCAGCATTTTATGTTAAAATTTGGATTAATTTTGATGAAATAAACAATGTTTATTAAAGTATGCGCAAAATTTAGGCAGTCCCCATTAATAATTATATATCTATATATATATATATAATGATTTACGTGATAGGAACCGAGTATCATACGTTCAATCCGATCCGCATATTTGGTACTCATTAAAGTAACTTTTTTCCATTAATAGTTGTATCATATAAGGAAGTGACGTAATTTGGATGGTATTTCCACGAAGTTGTTGCAAAATTTTGTTTCAAATATCGTTTTATTTAATTTAATTTAATTTTTTGTTGTTTACACAAACTGCTGAAATTTGGATGCGACTTCTGTTATACACATTTGCAGTTTTAAAACTGCTAAGAAATTAGGATGGCTCAACCTCGAAAATCGGCATGCAACTTCTATTAAGGATGCAGTTATTATTAAGCGACATACAATACATTAGACTGGCTCAATACAGCTGCAGGTGTTACAAAATATGGGTAGACCAAAGGAAGCACACATGAATACACTTCAGATGTGTAAAATGGATACATTGGATTTAAGGCCTCACGTTTGGATTGTGCTACAGCGGAATCTGGTCATATTCATTGGAGTTAGCTACCTTCAATGGACCTTTCCAGTTTAGTCATCCATCATATGATGTCATAATTAATTACATGTATGTGATGTGTAGGATGATGCCATAATTAATTACATGTATGTGATGTGTAGAATGAGGTCATAATCAATTACAGCATGAATGACTATTTAATCCATCTTAAATGCTTAATAGTCCGACACGTTATACGAATAGTATGTCTTTACTGTTTAATAAACATGTTGAATAGTTTGAAACTAATTTGGCGGGGCGCTGTTGCTGCCATAGATAAGGCAGCAACAGCACCCAGTCAAATTAGTTTCAAAATGTTCAACAATTTACCTGTGTAGTTTTCTGGAAATTGATAGGTGTGGAGTTCGGGGATCGATTGATCCCGACACAAACGTGGTGTGGGTGGAGCTTAGCTAGAGATGAATGGGGCATAGTTAAAACTGGAACATTCCATTGCCACAAAGCCTGATTTTTTAAGGCTCCTTAAAGCCTTAAATTCCTTAAAACCCTTGTGGATATATAGTAATACTTAAAATTTTGTAAATGGATGCCTCTGGACAAGACCTGGCATCGGATTGCATTATGTGTCAGGGCTTTAGATTACCCCTTAGCTATGACTTTGCAAGTCATGCCCAAATGAAATCCTCCATATTAGTGAGCCCAAATTAAAATCCTACTGGTTGCTATGAACACTGATTAACTGATTTACAGTCAAATAACTACTCAGAGATGGAAGCTGTGGCATTTAAATGGCTATTCAAAGGTCTTATTGTGCTATTAAAACTAAAATGGCTCTAAATCAATCTCAGATTTCAAAAGTCTAGTTTCTAGGAGCATTGATGGATCCTGGACCAGAGAGGTGGTGTGCCCAAATGAGGTAAATCTAAAGGCCTGTATGTCCATTTTCACCAGAGTTACCTCCCCTGAACAATTTGTTAACAAACTGGTTTCCTTTAGCATAACTTAGAACACTTGTGGGTTCGCTTCAAACTTGTTGTCTCGCGACAAAACCTGGATAAGGGGATAGCTTTAGAGCAGAGTCCATCCAGATTCACTGGTTACCTCCCCTGAAATTTGTATCGTAACTCCAGTTTAAACATTTACTAAACTGTAGGCTTAACCCTTTAACCTTCAAATTTGTTCAAGAAGATTTCAATTCTCTCAGAAAATGTCCATTTGCACACCAAGAGAAGACTATTTATGAAAATTTACCACTGGAATGACTGGCTCGGTTATCGCGCCAGCCATTCCAGTGGTAAATTTTCAAAAATAGTCTCCTTGTTCTGCAAATGGACATTTTTCAAGACCACCGCAGAAGCCGTTTTTAGCTGATATGAGTGTTAAAGGGTTAACTAATGTTGTGGGGGACATATGTCCAGAGTTGGTCTTTTATTAGACTACATGTGTACAGATAATAAGTCTACTTATTGACATAAACTGTTATACAATATACTGTGGGCCATATGCACTTAAGCATTAACTCCTGAACCCTCATGTAAGATGAAAACAGCATGTGCAATGGTCTTGATAGATGTTCATTTGCAGAGAAAGAGAAGACTATTTTTGAAACTTTTTCGACTTGTATGACTGGCTCATTCCAGTGGTAAATTATCAAAAATAGTCTTCTCTTGCTCGGACAAAAAAAAATTTTCTTGAAGAGATTAAACTAGTATTGTAGGATAGTATAGATATAGTATATGTTTCAGTGAGGTGCATTGCACTTCAAATATAGTGTTGATCACGCCTCAGGTGAATAGTTTTATAGTCTGACTTTTAAGTGACATGTCACAGCCAGCTGGTTAGACATTATAGCCACTCAATCCTTGCAGTTCCAGTGTCAAGCTCAAGAAACCTGTTGAATATTTTGGGACAAACTTGACTGGAACCTGTTGCGGTCTACATCACAATCGCGCAGTCAAAATAGTTTCAAAATAGTTTCATAGCAGATTATGAGATGGTACATGTAAATTTCCTAAGTCTTTTTAATATATTTTAATGATATTTTGAAGCAAAGATATTATTTTGCTGCATATATATTTTACAGTGACAGTTGGCATATCAAATTAACGATATTACCAGCTTTCATATGTGTGGATTTAGCATGAGATAACGGGGTTATGTGGGTTGTGTTAATTATCCTTTCAAGAGTTAATTATATGTCCTATGCAGGTTTATTAGTCCCCTACCGGTAAAATCGGCGGGGTGGGTGGGGGGGGGGGTTGTGTGTGTGGGGGGGGGGGGGGGGGGTTAGTCGTGGTGTGTGTGTGTGACTCTATAGGTTTGCACTCCGTCTGTCTGTCCATCCATCTGTCGCAGTTGGTTTGCCGCACTTTTTTTGCAGTCTTTCAAGATATTATACTGAGAATTGGTACATTGCTTTGTTATGAGAAGTTACAGACAAAGTTCGAGTTTCAGGCGTATGCGTAAATTTGTGATGGAGTTATGCTCCTTTCGACTTAGGAAATATGAAAAACATCAACTTTCCGCATATTTTTTCGCACTGCCAAGTTATTTAAGAGAAAATGGGTACTTCGCTGACTAATTCAGACTGACGGGCTAATTAACCCTTTAACCTTCGAATTTATTCATGATTTCTCTCATAGAAAATGTCCATTTGCAGACCAGGAGAAGACTATTTTTGAAAATTTATCACTGGAGTGACTGGCTCGCTCATCGAGCCAGTCACTCAGGTGGTAAATTTTCAAAAATCATGAATAAATTCGAAGGTTAAAGGGTTAATTAGCCCGTCAGTCCGAGTTAGTCAGCCAGTCAGTCAATCACAAATGCTTATTCCGGGCTGTATCGAAACAAGCTCGATAGAATCTTTGTGGCTGCTGATGAAGCCTGCAAAGTAGGTCAGACTGAGATACTTTTGTTCCACTACATGTACATACGTTAAGGCTACAGTCCATGCCTACACACGGTAGGCTTGCGCGATTACGCGATTAAATCGAAAATCACGATTATTCGTTAAATTGTTAATTTATATGATTAAAAATTCAATAATCGAATATTCGTGAGTAATTTCTATTGCGTAAGATTATTTCAAAGCCTGCAATTTAATTACGGTTTAATGCGATCAGTCCCGAACATTAGCATTTTGCTCAGTGAATGTATCTGTATTTGCATGCCAAGAGAAGACTATAAACGAATGCCATTTTCTGTTTTCCTTTTTGGCTCAACTTTATGAAGAAAGACGAGCTATTGCGACACTGCACATCGTGCGGCGTTTGTGTCATCGTCGTCCAGTTTGTGTTTAGCTCAACTTTTTTGTTTATATCTCAGGTTTCTTTAATCATATTAGACCCGAACTTGGACACATGCCTCCTTATAATGACCTGACACAATGACATTGAGGTCAGAAGGTCAAGGTTACCGTGACCTTGGTAAAAAATCCTAGTTTTTTCAAAATTAACATTTTCTCTTTAGTTCAACTTTTCTGTTTATATCTCAGGTTTATTTAATCATACTGGACCCAAACTTGGACTCCTTATAATGACACCACATCACACACTGACGTTGGGGTCAAAAGGTCAAGGTCACTGATGCTCATGACGCCCATCTGTCGTCCATCATCCATCTGTCAACATTTGTTTAAAAAGGTTACTTCCTTATTAACCGCTGGGCGGATTTCAACCTAATTTGGCTGGAAGAGACCCTATGGGGGTAGGCTTCCGAACTTGTATACAGAACTTTGATTGGTAAATTCTTTGGGTGAAAACCTGATATTTTATGAAAAATTTAACAGAAATTGTCAAAATGCTACTGCTCATTAACCGTGTGGTGGATTTCAACCTAATTTGCCTGGAAGGACCCTAATGTTTTTGGATTCAGAACTTGTATACAGAATTTTAATTCGTCAATTTTTTGTGTGTGATAATCTTTGATTTTATGAAAAATTTACTACATATTGTCAAAACGCTACTCATTATTAACCGCTTGACAGATTTCTAGTGGCTGGACAGACCCTATCGCGGTAGGATCCAGAACATCTATTTAGAGTTTTAATGGGTCGATTTCTTTGGTGAAAATTATGCATTTTATGACAAATTTAGTGGAAATTGTCAAAAAGCATCTTCTCCATAACCACTTGGTGGATTTTATCAAAATTTGACTCAAAGGATTCTATAGTGGTAGGCTCTAGAACTTGTATTCAGAATTTTGGTTGGTCGATTTTTTGCAGGTAGCCATTTGGATTTTTTGAAAACTTTCCAGAACCATTTAAAACGCTACTCCTTAATTAGTGGCTCGATTTCAACGAAACTTGTGTGGAACGATCCTATGGTGGTAGACTTCGACAAATCGAACAAGAATTTTGATTGGTCAATTTCTTTGGTGGCCATATTGGATTTTTTTTAAAAGGATCCATCATGTCTACAGTATTTAAATGCAAATGGATCAGGGTTAGCGTTACAAAAGGCTGCTTGTTTTTAAGGGTATTAATATAAGACATCTATATATATTTTATGTTTGAAGGCACGCTTCGTAGTTCATTGCAAAATCGTAAAGTCAAGCTTCATGGTTGCATTGCAACCACATTTCTGGTTGTATTTTCTGGCACTTGCTGATCAACAAAGTTAAAGATAACCTTCCGAAAACATCTTGTAACTACATGTATTAATAACGAAAACTTGTACTTGTAGCAGACAAACTGTATCAACGCAATAAAAGTTACCTCCCTTGGCAACACAATATGAAGAAATAAATGTGGAAAACGTTATCATTCTTTAACATCCAATACAGGTTTTAAGCGGCGTCCTATATGGATTTTACTGTCTGATACAGGTTTTGCATTGTCCAATATGGATAAATTATTGAATGGTCACGTGGTACAATTGGAAGCGTTCATTGGATAAACACACACGTGTGTGTATAATAATGTTGATTATTTTGAACATAACTAGATTGGAAGACATTGTTGCCTAACTAAGTCAGCAATGTCTTCCAATTCAATTGTGTTCAAAATTGTTCAACATAACATTTCTTACATCGTGTTCAAAACAGTACCGAACTAACATGTTTTTGTTTTGGAAATATTTTCACTTATTTTTTTAGGTGTACTTTACATACAGCACCTCCAGGTAGAGTTGATTATTTAGCTTGGTGTGCTGCTGATCATGTGATGCGGTGCACAGGATTTAACACTGTTAATGGACATTATTAATGTTTTAATGCCTGGTGACATGTTATATTCAACAATATCATTATGCACATATGTCACTTAATTTATATACTATGCTGCACTAACTCCATCTCTCCCCCCCCCCCCCCTCCCCCCTCCCCACCCAATTATGCTCTCTCTTCCCTCTGTCTTATCTCCCTCCACTCTGACTCACTATTGCTAGCTCTTTGGGAATTTATTTAGAATGCTACTCGTCATTAAGTGCTTAGATAGTTTCAACCAAATTTGGCTGCAAGTATTATCTAGTGGCAACCTCTAGAAAATATATTCAGAATATTGATGGGTCAATGTTTGGCAACCATCTTGGATTTCTGAAAATCTTCCGGAACTATTTAAAAACAGTACTCCTTAATCAATGGCCCGCTTTCAACAAAACGTGGGTGTAACGATCCTATGGCGGTAGGCTTCAACATATCAAACAAAAATGTTGATTGGTTATTTTCTTTGGTGGCCATCTTGGATTTACCGAAAATTATCCATCTATTTAAATGCAAGTGGTTGAAATGCTAACATTTGGTCCAGGTGAGCGTCACAGGCCCCTGGGCTTGTATTTTAATTATCACTCTAGCTTCCCAACCATTACCTCCTAAGCTGGCCAAAATGGCTTCTGCAGTGGTCTTGAGAAATGTCTATTGGCAGTCCATTGGAAAATAATTTTTGAAAATTCTCTACTGGAATGACTAGACCAGTATAATTTAAAGTAATATCTGGATTGGTATTCTGCCAAATGTGGTTTTAGTCCATCTATATACAGCGCCGTGTGTGTGTCGCTTCCTAGTTCTTCAGTGCCAGTGAATTTGTAAGATGTGCATACATACAAACTATAGTGTAAACATGTTTATCTAGCGGATCTGAAGTTTGCAAAGTAAGTTGTGTTGGTAGTTAGTCATTTTCACCAATACGTTTGGCCGGAGATTTCCAATTTTTATGCAGTAGTTATTGCTGCAATTCTAAGACTAGGTAAGCTATAAGTATAGGTGGTGTTTGACTGTACAGTAATAATCTATAACGTAATCAATGGTTACTTTTGTATGTTCTTGACCGTGGTCTTTGGCATTGTCCATTTGGAGCTCAAGAAAAGATGATTTTTGAAAGTTTACTACTGGAGTGACTGACTCGATAACCAAGCCAGTCATTCCAGTGGAAAATTGTCAAAAGAAATTGTTTCCGTTTGGCCTACAAATGCACAGTGACTTAATAAGCACAATATATGTTTTAATAATCTTTACCATTAATGGATTACATCATAACTCATAAGACAGGTTATCAAATAATGGTCACCTCTCAAAAGGAATCTTTGGTCTCTAAAAGCCATCCATATGGTATTTCAAATCCCTGTATGTAACTTGTCCGTGGTCAAGCCGACCAATACTGGTCTTTAGGGTAGTCGTGAAAATCTTTTACAGGCCAAGAAAAGACTTTAAAATTTTAACACTGGAATAACTGCTTCGATAATCGAGCCAGTCAGTCTGATTATAAATTTCAAAAATAGTGTCCTCTTGGCCTGCATATTGATATGGATTCACTAATAAAATATTCAATTATCTCGACAAATTTTGACCGACCACATCAATAGTGTCTAAAGGCGATCATTAAACCTTTCACCGATAAATCCCTAAAAAAAGTGTATTCTTTAGAATATAAAACTTATTCTGTTGAATATTTTGAAATTAATATCGCTGGAAGCCATTTTGGCCTATTGCTGCCTAAGTCAACGTCTATTAGTCAGATTATTTTCAAAATATTCAACAGTGCCTTGAAAATGAGATATGGGAAATTCTTCATTGAAAGTGTTTACTCTATAACACTCTAGCCGGACAAAATCAGCTTCTGCAGTTGTCTTGAGAAATGTCAATTTGCAGACCAAGAGAATGATATTAACTGGGTCAGTCATTCCAGTGAGAAAACCTAAAAAACCGTCCTTGGTCTGCAAATGGACATTGTTTAGCAGAAAATTAAAACTTTCTTGAACAAATTTTATGATTAAAAGGACTATAGGCAACTAGTTTTACTGTTCAATTTGGCAAAGAAAATTTTCATGAACTAATTTTATGATTAAACCCACAACACTCATATCGGCCAAAAATGGCTTCAGCAGTGGTCTTGAGAAATATCCATTTGCAGACCAACAGAAGACTATTTTTGATAATCATTCCAGTCGTAAAGTTTCAAAAATATTGTTCTTGGTCTGCAAATGGCCATTTTCTATGAGAAAATTAAAACTTAAAAACAAATTTGAGGGTTGATGGGAAGAATTTGAAGGAATGCTGTTGCTGTGTGCACAGTGATATTTTCAGGCGATTTGTTTTCGTGATTTAACTCTTTAACACTCAAATTTGTTCATAGAAAATGTCCGTTTACAGACTAAGAGAAGACTATTTTTGAAAATTTACCACTGGAATGACTGGCTCGGTTATCGAGTCAGTCATTTCAGTGGTAAATTTTCAAACATAGTATGCTCTTGGTCTGCAAATGGACATTTCTCAAGATCACTACAGAAGCCGTTTTTGGCTGATATGAGCGTTAAAGGGTTAATCATGCCTTCATTATAATACTCATGCTAGTAGATTTGTATGAAAAAGTCTACCAAGTTATACAACGCATGCATGTGTTTGCGTGTATGAGGAGTGCATGAGCGTGAGTGTGTGCATGAGCGTGAGTGTGTGCATGAGCGTGCGTGTGTGCATGAGCGTGCGTGCGTGTGTGTAAGCATGTGTGTTTGGTGTGTGAGCGTGCGTGTGTGTGAGCGTATGTGTGTAATCTGTAATCACAATGTTTGTGTAAAGGCTTTGTCCAGTCAGCTCTCAAGAAAACAAGTTACAATTGATTAATTATTATTGACCACACTTATGAAGTCTAAAATTATTTTAAAACCCTTTGACACTCATATCAGCCTAAAACGGCTTGCAGTGGCCAATTGAGAAATGTCCCTTTGCAGACCAAGAGAAAACTATTTTTGAAAACTAACCACTGGAATGACTGACATTTCTCAAGACCACTGCAGAAGCCGGTTTTTGGCTGATATAAGTGTTATAGGGTTAAAGCGACCAGCTTAGCTGAAGACTGCAATGTGTTGTCCCTAATGACAAAGGTAGTTGATGCTTATAGTACATGGTCTGGTGCCACTTGCTGCCAAAGTGTGAATTACTTACACCTTCCATTTCTTCAAGTGTATATAAACCCTGTAAATATTTGACTTGTTCAGGAGATGAGGGGTATTTATGTCTGAAAGCTTGTTGGAAGTTAATAAAGGTACATTGTATCAACTTTGAAACCTCTTACATCTTATCAACAGACTAACACAAATCTTCATGTACACTAGAACTTTTAATCATTTATTTTGGTGTCTTACTTGCATGTATAGTGCATTGTCTTATTAACCCTTTAATGGCCAATAGAAGAGTAATTTTGAAAATTTACCACTGTAATGGCTGGCTCGATAATCGAGCCAGTCATTCCAGTGGTCAATTTTCATAAATACTCTTCTCTTGACCTGCAGGCTGCAGATGGACATTCAGAGTTTTCTCAGGTGTGACAAGTGTGTTTATCGCGCAAACTGATATTTACTGGGAAGATTAATAATTAATGGACGTGTAATATATTGTATTGAGCCGACTAGCAATTCTTCGATATAATACAAACCACTTTATTAGAGCATTTATACTACAAAACTTTGGCATCAGATAACGGTATAATCGCAAGATATGCCGATGGTATTGATTATTATATTGCACACCTGGTTAAAAAAATCTTGATACATTATCTTGTGCTCTGGTATGGACATCAAATGTTCACCTCAGCATAAGCGATGAGGATCAGCCAGGTAGACATATTATATTGAAGGTGAATGCTTGTTTGAAGTCTTCTTTTAACTCTTTTAACTCTCCACTTGGCATGTTCTTGATAGCTTGAGATTGATTATTTGAAACTAGCTTGACTGAATGGTGTTGCTGCCTAAGACAACATCTTCCGGTCAAAATAGTTTCGACATATTTCAAAACGTCATACCTGTATTGCTGGTTTGCAAATTAGTTAATTGGATGTGCGGATGTGAATTTAAGGGCAAACTGAATTCTTTTTTTATGTAATTGCTGAACCACTCACTAGTCGTTTTGATCTCAGCTAGTCTGTTCAGTCTCACAGGAATGGTAGAATGGAATTGTAGAATGTCATGAAAGTGGAGGCCCCACTGAAGGGGTAAGTGAGGTGGCGCATTTGGAGGTAGAAAAGAGGTTGAATGGCAGGAATCGGCTCATTGTACATGAACATTTTATCCCACTGGTCAGTCCCTATTATTTAAAGATGCTATCACTGATAGATCTATCAATTTAATATACGGAACCTGTCAATAAAACGCTTCCCGTTGGATAATACTATCATTTTAACATCAATTCTTATATAGGCTTACACAATTATTCGATTAATCACGATTATTGTTTAAAATATGATTGTGGACGATTACAAAACTGAATAATTGAATAATCCAAGATTTTCAATCTCAAAGATAGTTCTTTTTCAAAATGTAAACTAACATACATCGCTTATTAGTAGCCTAGGCTTCTATTAGAACAAGAGGTATTCAATTGCCAAACAAACATCTCTGAGAAAGGGTGAGGGGGGGGGTGACCTTATTTCACACTGGGTATATTATAAGAAAAAGTTGAAATCCAATTGAACAATTTCTTGGTACAAATTCTTGACGTCTTGTGACTATGTACACCTCAAAAACATTATCGCGGAAGTGAAGTTATTAAATGGGGCTGCCTAAATGTTGCCTATCCTTTAAAAACTGTTTATTGCATCAAAATTTAAGAAAATGTGAAAAAATATAATTCATGTGATATTAGTAATAGTATCAACAATTTTTAGAGCGATTGCTCGGATACCTGTTTGATAACTGGAAGAGTTATAGGTTTATGCGATCTATCTTCCCCGTCTCTTACTCACGCTAGCGTATGAGATCTCGCGAGATCATGTCATCTGCCTCAAATCACAAGAGTTGTTGTTGGCTTGCCAACATAAGAAGCGACCTACCACATTTTAATTCTTGGACGTTCAAACAAATTTCGTTGCACCTTTGATTCAGCTTTGGATAATTTTATGTTGGTCGCTTATATTGGGCTGTCTGCGTCTTGCCAGATTGTATCGTACTCTAATTGTTTATAATATCATTTCTGAACACCTATTGCTATCTGGCAATTAGACTGGAGGCAGTTTAGTGCTCAGCTATACCAATTATAGTTCTTTAAGTTTCGCATATAGGACTATTTGCATTCCATCTAATCCTAGAGATGGTGGTATGATCGTCGGACAGATGTATATAAGTGTCTACGGCTTCGGGGGATGAAGCTACTGATCGAGCTGACGATGGAATGATTGACTGATGGATGAATATAATTGTCTATTACCAGTGATAAGTGACAGGTTGACTGTCAGACTTGAATATTCCAGGATGGTCGGTTCACTAATTAACAGACCGGCCGAGGTATTGATGGACTGACTGACGGGCCGACTGACCGATTGACTAAATTATTGACTTCCACTGATTAACTGACAGCACAATTGTCTTCATTGACTGACATACAGCTTTTCAGATTAGGCTATGCTTTAACTTTTAACATAATAACACGGTGACAACACTGAGTTTTTCTATCATATATCTTTCTTCTTCATGTAAATTTAACAACAGCATACAGACAGTATTCTCGTGGGCATCACCCACCAATGATCTCCTCAATCAATATAAAACCTTGATTTTTATACAAGTTTCCACAATGGTCACAAGAACAATTAAATATAGATTATTCAAGTGGCAGGTGGCATTTGACAACAGTTTTTCCAAATTTTCTTTCATACAATCTGTCAATGTATACATACACGCCTACTATCAATTTAAACCAGAACATTTAAAATTAGATGTCTTTTGTTATACTATTTCGGCATGCATCAACTGGCTCAGACATTTCAAGACTTGCTGACTGTTGTGGTCATTCACGCGTAACTTGATTGTGACACAGTGTTTTATCCAGGATTTATACTTCTTGGCTGCCTGTGACACCAGGATTGGACGGGCGTGGCTTACAGATTATTATTTTCCATGTGTAGTAAAATCTTTCATGTCATATAAGCGTTATGTTAGCAATTCTTGTTCGAAGTAAAGTTTGTAGGTCTTTTCAGATATTATCAATACTAACGATCGAAATACGTCAAAATATTCGTTGTTGCATAGCTATTTGTGTTGAACAAAACTTTGTTAAAGTTCCCCCACCCTAACGCACAATGACATGTACATGAACAGTAAAGCATACATCACGATTATTTTTATGAAAACTGAATAATCGTGCAACCCTACAGTTTATATATATGATGATTCAATATCCAAGAACAAGCAAATTACATTGTATGAAGTCCACGAATATTAAAAATGCAAACACAAATCTGAAGATCGATTTTATACCCGGTTCGCAGAGAAACCAGAGTATTTGCTACTTGGTGGTCGCTTGTGATTCATCGCTAGTCTAGTATAAAGTAAAGAAAAATAATATTATGCAACTTATCGGTTTGATCTCATGGTAGAATTTTTTGTGTTTTTTCTACTGCTGTCTAAGGCTTTGAGGTTTTTGAGTGTGGAGCATTGTGCCTATAGTATTTTGTCTGAAGCTGATGAACTGTCTAGACATATTGAAGATTTTCTGAGTTCTTTCCATTTGGATTGTTTCGGAAATATAATGCTTCCCTAAATTGAAAAACTCATCCGCTCACTGTCACACCAGCTTCCAGACAAACAGGTGGAATTTGTGTACAAAAATTAGTATATAGTATTGATGAGCCACAACCAGTATATTGCAACAAAAACAAAAAAATTTCCAAATTTATGTAGAGATTTCGGCGGTAATTTTAGTTTAAATATATTTTAGACATTTACAGATTTTTAATTTTATGATGAAGTTAGAGTGACAGACAGACTGACAGACAGACAGACAGACAGACAGAGTAACAGGTACAATCATACAATACAGCTTATAAATATGTTAAAATGCTTCCAAAATAAAAACAGAAACACGGTAGTTAGGACAATTTTGAACACATTATAAGAAATGTTCTTTTGAATATATATTTTGAACATACATGTAATAGGATTGAAGGGAATTACTGCCTAACAGTGTTATTACTACATTACAACCTACCTCCTTGATTTACTATTGCTCTTTCCTTCTCTGAAGGGAAGCATAGTATGATGAAATTTTTACAGCCAATGTTTGCTGTGTATAGTGGTTACAGAGTGACTGAAGGCTTCTTCAGGAATCTCCATACTCTCCAATGATGCGATCCATAGCAATTCGCTTGAATGCTATATCTCAGAATGAGGTAGAAAGAGGGTTAATACATAACCCAGAGCCATTGAATGAGTCATAGAGCACAAGGATCATCTCATTGGCTGACAAACATCACATGACTTTGTTGTAGCAACCAAATCTTCATTCCTTTTCCTACTAGTGAAGGAAGGGGTAGTGAAAAATTTTATAGCCAGTTTTAAAAAAGTTTTAAACTTTTCAATACTGCTGTGGGATTATTTCAAGCGTTCAAAGGATCAACAAGATGCCAGGCAAAAAGAAAAGACCTAAGATAAGTGGTTGTAGGTCTTTTTGATCAATGTTGATTTTATTGATCGTTTCTATTTTCGTGCTAGGCGTGTTACCAGTTTTGGTTTTTTACGCCCAGAGTGTTTTAGACATAGTTATTGTCTATAATTGCTTCATCCTTACAGTAGCTTGTTTAAGTTACCTATGTACATGCTTGGTAAGCATTTGAGCATGAAATCCATGATATCTCATAACATACTCTCTTAAAGAAAAACCAATATTAAATAAATTAGAGACTAGTTTGGTCTCTATTGTTTATTGAGTTCAGCGCTGTCTGATCCCTTTTTTTATCTTCGGGACTTTACCATATCAAATCTTTCTCTTTTACGATTCAGACTTGAAAAGGTCCCCGAAGAAGAGTATAAAGTCAAGTCTAAAGAAAAGGAGATTGCTCTTCATTCCATTAGATGTCCTAACACCAGCTGCCATAGATTCATTAAGACAGAACATTCTGGCCATGTGTGCCTTAAATGCACTTCGTGCTCTATTGAATCATCCAGTCTTATTTGCAGCTCATGGTCCCAGCCTCTGGAATTGCCTTTTTCAAACCTAACACACCTGATCGCTCTAATGGGAATACTTTTCCTTTAGGGTCTGAGATTAAAATAAAGGCCAAACTCGAGCCCTCACTTGATTAATCCATCCTTGAAAGGATTGTTTTATCAATGGAAGTCCTGCAGACACAAGTGAGCAACATAGATGCGTCGATCGATGGCAGGACTAACAGAATGATCCTGGACCAGTCAGCTTCCAACGTTTCATCTCCTGATATTGTTGAAGGGGAAACGTCGGAACTGACTGTTCCTTGGAAACGATTATTCAAGTCAAAGAGTGTTTAAAGGCTTACTGATCTTCACTGTTTCAGGGGTTCAAAATTATCATTGACAGGAAAGAACAAGAGTACGAAAAATCCTCGGGTTTCGCCTCGTTCATCGCTTCAGAAGCCAGTCATTTCTACTGAAGTATCATCTACAGTCAACATTCCGCATCCTGCGCCTATGAGGACCGAGTCAGGTTTATCCTTTCTCGGGCCCGAGCAGGTTGTAAGTCGGTCCGGGTCTTCATATCCTATGACTACTATTTCGTCACTGGCTGGTGTGAAGGACTTCCCGACCAGAGTTGTTCAAGTGATCTCCCACCCGCTGTCATCTACTAAACCAGTCTCGTCATCATATATTGTTTCAGCTTTGTCTCCGGCTAATCTTCCGTGTCCGGGTTTTTTCCCGGCCCCAGGTTTGGGTATGGACCGGCCTAGATTACCGGTTTCTCCCTTGGGGGGGGGGGGGGGGCGCCCTGACCCGGGCTTCGATCCGGGTTCAGCCTCTGGGATAAATTCGGGTTCAATGTTGGTTTCGGCTCCGGCCCCGGGTCCGGGTTTTGTCTGGGACCCAGGTCGGGAGGAGGGCCATCTCAGGTTAATGATTTTTGCTTGGGGTCCGGACCCGGATTTCTATCCAGCGCCGGCTCCCAAGGATTCTTCGGGCTCTGTTCTCATCTCGGCTCCAGCCCCATTCCCCGGATTTTTCTCGGCTCCTGGTCCGGATCCTTCTCTGCTTAATCATTCTCAAAAATTTCCCGCCCCTTCTTCGGCTCCGGCCCTAGTTGGGACCGGTAATTCTGATCTTCCATTACCTATTTTGAATCTTTCTCCCAGTCTACCCGCCCCATCTCCGGCTTCGGCTCGAGCGTGGCCTGGTTATTCCGTGTTATCTAAATTGGATTAAAAAATTGCTTCAGATTTTGGTAAGGCTTCGTGTGAGTTCTCTCAGATTTCCCCAGTTCCGGGACCCAGTTGGGCTCCGGACCCGGGTTTAGTTCAAAATTCCCAATCATCAATCTTTCTATCTAAAGATTTTTCTGGACGATCGGCTGGCCCTCTGGGATCCTGCTATTAATCCCAGGGAGGCCCAGGGATCGCATCCGGAGTTAGTGGATCCATGCTCAGATCCCATTGGAGACCCGAGCATGCTTAGATCTCATCTTTCTCCCAGTGGTTTTAGATCTAATATTCAACCTTCATCTCTGGATCCTTATTCTTCTCATGATAGACATATTTCACTCATTAACCATTCTCTACAGGATCAATCTAATTCAGATTTTCCCTACTACTCATCTAGCGATCATCTTTCTTGCCCTCATTCTAAACCTATTGGGGAAAATCTTCCTAGCTCGTGGCTCTCTTCCTCTTCCTCAGACTATATTTCCCATGACAATCCCTCCCAGGTCCTAGTTACCTGTTATTTTAATGAAATCATTTCTATTGGATTGTCAAATAAGGATTTTTCTTTGTCTAAAGACAGTTCGGGTAACTCCATTATCACCGCTTTTAATAGCGCTATTGATTTCCTCCAATCATTCGAATCTAGTTTGGTTCCTAGAAGCATCCTTCATCATCCTCGTCCCAAAGTCGAATTTCCCAATTCTCTATCATCATCTCCTTCAATTCATCCTTCTTTAGTATCTTATCTAGTGATGTAGAAGTTTCTTCCTTAGTGGATGACTCTCAAGATCCTATTCTTTCTCAGGATCCTATCATTCAATCTTCTCAGGAAGCGTCTCATGGTATTTCTCCTGATTCCAGGGCTGGGGTAACTGTAACTTGTAACTGTAACTGACTGTAACTTGTAACTGTAACTGACTGTAACTTAGTTACATTTTTCATGTAACTGAAGTAACTTGTAACTGAAGAATTTTTTCAGTTACAGTAACTGAAATGTAACCAGTTACATTGCAAAAGTAACTGAAATTTTAGTTACTTTTCGGTTACAATTCAGTTACAATTCAAACTTTTCTAATACATTTATTACAATTTTCTGATTAAAGTAAACTTGAATATATTGAAGCTAATTTGACTGGAAGATGTTGATGCTTTGGGCAGCAACTTTATTTCCAGGTATCAGGGATATTTAATTTTTTAATTTACCATTGGAATAATTGGCATGAATATTAGGCCAGTCATTCCAGCGGTAAATTTTCAAATATTAATCCTGTAGCCTGCAAAATAGATTTGCTAGGCCAAAGGTTTGATTTTCTTGACCAATCTTGACCATTAAATGGTTATTCTATATCTGCATGTGATATTTACAACATGCTATTATTCTCAAAATATGCTTGTTAGATATGATTATCTGACTGAATGTTATTGCTACATCAGGTAGTGATAACTTTGATCAAATTCTTATACAGCTTTTACATTAGGCTACCATAGAAATGGGTTGTTTACTAAATCATTAGAGAATTTTAAGGCTCAAATTTGTTAAAGAAAATTGTATTTTTCTCATAGTAAATATCCATTTGTAGACAATGAGATTATTTTAGAAAATTGACCACTGAAATGACTGGCTTGGTTATTGAGCCAGTCATTCCAGTGGTAAATTTTCAAAAGTAATCCTATATTTATCTGGAAATGGACATTTCTCAACACCACTGCAAAAGTTGTTTGTCCAGCTTTAGTGTTAAAGGGTTAAAAGGATTAAAAACAGCAAATGTTGAATTGTAAAGAAAGGTAAAATCTGCCACAATAGGTGCTAACAGCATGTCCTGTTCTTTTCTTGGTATACTATTGATTAGGCCAGCTTAGGACATCATTGCTCAGCAACTATACTCAAGCTAGGGTCAATTCACACATATGTGTGGTGATAACATCAAAGGACAATGCCATTGATAAAAGTCAAGCCATCAACCATTTTGGTATAGCAGACAAATTTATGAAGGCTGTGGAATGAAACTAGTGTACTGGAAAGCTGTTGAATATTTTGAATCTAATTTGACCTGAAAAAAGCTGTTTCTGCCATATGAAGCAACATCTTTTGAAAGTAAAATTTGTCTAAAGTACTCAGCAGACATATTTAAATTGCTACTTTAAATTACGCATACAATAAAGCTGATGGAGATTTTGAAGCTAATTTCACTGGAAACTTATATTGCCCATGGTAAATGGTGGATTATCATACTGTAGAAAGTCCATGCTCCAAGGATAATATGTTGAACATACTGAAACTAATTTCACTGAAAAATGTTGATACCTATCAATCCTTTCAGTCAAATTAGCTTCAAAACATCAGCCAAATATTTCTTACAATAAAATTAATGTTTGTTATTTGGCTTGCATGGCTGAAAGGGTTAGAGGAAGAAATATGTATGCACATTTTTACAATGAAAGCATCTTATTATTTTGGAAACAAATTGAATGAAATTTGTTAGTGCCACCATTTCAAAGTTCCCAATTGTCCCAGTAGGCAATCGCTTATCAAGATTCATCACTTATTGGGAGCTTCTTATTCAAGACCAGTGGGTTCTAGAAACCATTCACCAAGGCCATCATCCTCATTGGAAGGTAAACCCTCCTCTTTCTTTGTCCCCTCTTTGGACTCCTATTCCCTCATGCCCGGAAAAGCTATTAGCCCTGGAAAACGAGAGTCGTTCCCTTATATCAAAAGATGCTGTGGAGGAGGTTTTGGATTGGCAATGCAATCCAGGATACTTCTCGACCATGTTCCTTGTCCAGAAGAAGACGGGGGTGGGTTGGTGGGTTGGTGGGTGGGGTTGGGGGGGGGGGGGGGGGGTGCTGGAGACCGATCATAAATCTCAAAGCTCTCAATCTCCTCATAGTAGGCCCGTCTTTCAAGATGGAGACGGTCCAATCCATCATTCAATCTCTTCAGATAGGATTGTGGACGGTCTCTATTGACCTCAAAGATGCTTATTTTCATGTTCCCATCCACCCTTCCTTTTGCAAGTTCCTTCGATTCGCATAACAGGGCAGAGTTTGGCAGTTTTGCAGCCTTCCCTTCGGCTTGACCACATCCCCTTATGTATTCACTTGAATAGTTTCATCAGTAGCCTCTTGCCTTCACCTCCAGCCCATCTCAGTGCACGTCTACATCGACGATTGGCTATTCAAGGCTCCAGATCCTGCCTCTCTCATTGCAAATGTTTCAGATGCCATCCAGGTCTGTCTTCACCTGGGTGGGATTATCAACATAGAAAAGTCTCGCCTGTTCCCAAGTCAGATTTTTACCCATTTGCGGTTTACTTTCGACCTGTCTCAAGGGAAATTATTCTCATCACTCCCAAATGTTCAAACTCTGATTTCTTCAATACAATCTCTCAGTGGGCCATTTAGTCACGGCCAGATCTTTTCTCAGAATTATAGGCCTCATGGTGTCAGTAGAGAAGGTGATCCCTTGGGCTCCTTTGATGAGGAGACCTTTCCAATTTTATCTCATAGCCCACTGGAATCAGTCTCTAGATTCCCTGGATCATCGTATTCTCATCAAATTATCTCTCATGACTCATTTCCAGTTTTAGTTAGACCGTCAATTCCTTCTTCTAGGAGTAACTCTCCATCTTCTAAATCAGCAAGCTATCTTCTTCACAGACGCTTCTCAGGAAGGATGGGGTGCCATCTGGGATTCCAAGAAGAGTTCAGGAATCTGGTCCCTTGTAGAGTTCCCACCACATCAACCTTTTAGAACTGTGGGCTGTTTTCCATGCCCTAGTTCATTGGGAATCCATGATTTTAGGGAAGTCAGTCCTCATAAGATCAGACAATTTCACAGTAGTCTCTTTCATCAATCATCAGGGAGGAGCCAGGTCAGTTTCTCTGTCGAGAGACCATGATCGTTCTCCATTGGTGCAGGTCTCGCAACATTTCCCTTCGGCCTTCTCATGTCCCAGGCAAACTGAACTTTCTGGCCGACCAGTTCTCTCGCCCTTCAAAGATTCTGGAAACAGAATGGGAATTGAAAGAGGCTGTAGTCCAATCCATTTTTCTTCAATTCGGTCGTCCCCATGTAGATCTATTTGCTACTCTCAAGAACAGAAAGATATCCACCTTCATATCTCCTTTCCTACAATCTCTGGCTCTGGCAGTAGACTCTCTAGCTCAATCATGGGACACCATGTTTGCCTACGCCTTTCCCCCTACGATTCTCATTCCGCTAGTCCTCAGAAAGATCAAACAACATCCCTGCATAGTCCTGTTAATAGCTCCGTTTTGGCCGACAAGATCGTGGTTTCCGGATCTCCTGGACCGTCTTGTAGATCTCCCTCTGCTTCTTCCGGTCTCTCACGATCTTTTATCCCAGAACAGAGGCAGGATTCTCCATCAGAATCCGGAACTATTTCACCTGTCAGTTTGGAAACTGTCGAGTTGCCCCCGTCTTCGACAGTCCTTTCTATCAGATCTCAAGAATTATGGGAGAATTCTCTCAGATCTTCCACCAAAAGATTTATAAAGCTAGATTTGAAATTTTAAAAAAATGGTATTCAGACCATTCTATCTTGCCCGTTGAGGCCTCTGTAACCCAGGTCACTGACTTTCTCGTTTTCCTCTTTGATCAGAGGAAACTTTCGGCTAACACTTAAATCCTATCGTTTTGGTCTGATCTCTTTCGTCAAGTGCTAAATTGACCCTTCAGTCCAAGTTCAGAAACACTTTCACAACCTTATTAAGGGTATGGGTAATTCTCGCCCTCCATTTAAGAAACCCCTCCCTTCTTGGAACCTCTCCTTGGTATTACAGTTTCTGGCGGGAAAACATTTCGAACCTTTGGGTTCTGTGTGCTTGAAACATCTTACTCTTAAAGCAGTCTTTCTTCTTGCAGTAGCTTCAGCTAGTCGTCGTTCGGAAATTCATGCTCTTTCAGCTGAACTAGATACGTTTCAAGTTACAGGTAATAGCATTATTCTCTATCCTAGGGATGAATTTCTATCTAAAACTCGGTCTGTAAAATTCTTGGGTAAACCAATCATAATTCTTAAACTTTCCTCACTGTCACCAGATGATTCTGTCTGGTGCCCTGTTAGGGCCCTTAATATGTATAAACTTCGTACAGATTCTAAACGTTCAGACAATAGACATCTTTGGGTTACTTTTGCAGACGGTGTGAATCGTCCTTCCTCTTTAACCACAATCTCCCGCTGGATCGTAGATACGATTAAAATTTGTCATGAACTTGCATCTCCAGGTGATAATGCATTAGTGGGGGTCAAGGCCCACGATGTTAGGGGGCCTTGCTACTTCTTGTGCCCTTTTTAATGGTTCATCATTAGATGATATCATGCAAGTAGCTAATTGGAAGTCCGAGAACACCTTTATTAACTTCTATCTTAAGGATTCTGGTCCCTCATCTTTCTTCTATAAAAATATTCGTAGAGTAGCTTCTGGGACCATGAGTCGCATTCCTCATTCATCATCTTCCCTTAATTCATCATCTTCATTTGCTTAGATCTTGTTATTAGGGTGAGTGTGTATTCATTACTTACTTCTCATGCGTGTGTTTCACCCTTTTTTTCTCCATATCTATCCTATCACGGATATCATTCAATTATTATCTGCATGTTAATCTTTCTTTCTTACCTTTTGAGAGCCTTTTTATGTCTCTCATTATCATTATCATGATTCTTCACCTCTATCTGTAAGATGCTTAAGAGGGCAATTCTTAGGAATTTCCTTCTTTGAGTATCTTTATCACTCGTTATTACTAACTGTGTGTTAATTCTCTATTTTTACATCAATTTTGCACAAAAATTTGGCTCCCGGGTGTTGTGCAATGTTGAAATCTGTATTTGAGCAATAGTAATGCAAGGAGGTAGGTTGTAATGTAGTAATAACGAACAGATGACCCGGAGGGTCTGGTCTTATGTTTTACTAATTACATATACCTACCTCCTTGCATTACTTCGTTCTTTGGACATATCTTGTTAGAATATTTATATTCAGTATAAGATATTCACTATATCTCTCAGCCTTAGAGTATACCCAGATATGTCAGTTTTTTTTTTACATATTTGGGTATTTAGTAAAGGATTTTTAGTCATCTAATGTTAAGTAGTTAGGAAAATTCTTAGCTTTCAGCTTTATTTGGATTCAGAGTTGAGTAGTGATAGGATCATCTGCCTCTTCCTGAATCTGCACAAAGCTGGATTATATGACTGGATTCGTCAAAGAATGAAGACTGGTTACTACAACAAAATCATGTGATGTTTGTCAGCCAATGAGATGATCATTGTGCCCTAGGACTCATTCAATGGCTCGTGGTTATGTATTAACCCTCTTTCTACCTCATTTTGAGATATAGCATTCAAGCGAATTGCTATGGATCTCATCATTGGAGAGAGTATGGAGATTCCTGAAGAAGCCTTCAGTCACTCTGTAACCACTATACACAGCAAACATTGGCTGTAAAAATTTCATCCTACTACGCTTCCCTTCAGAGAAGAAAAGAGCGATAGTAATGCAAGGAGGTAGGTATATGTAATTAGTAAAACATAAGACCAGACCCTCCGGGTTGTCTGGCCATTTTGTTTTGTTCATAGAAAATGCCCATTTGCAGACCAAAAGATGACTATTTTTTTTAATTGACCATTATAATGACTGGCTCGACAACTTTTAGGTTCTCTTTTGTCCTTAGTGGTCTTAGATTATGTTTGTTGAGGTCTGATCTCAAAATACTTAGCAGGTTGGCGATATGGTATCCTCTGCGAGCCTAATAATTGGTAGCACCTTGTACTTAAGACTGATGTGTTCTCACTAGGTGTATTCGCCGTCATTCAAAGAATATGTCCAAATGTCAGCCATTCCTATTACGGTATCCTCACAGACAATGGAGCCATGTTGTTGTACAGTTTGTAAATGGATGTGTTTGAGATTACATGTAGCGAATATTGTAATCAGTGATTTGTGGTAGTTCGCAGGGCCTTTGGTGGTGTCACAGTTGTACATAGAATTATTGACTTTAGAGGCACATAGATACACAAAAAAAATGTATGTTTATTGTAGCATCATAGGTGCAATTTTACCTTCACACTGAAGTGGTTATAAAAAGTAGTTCTCTTCAGAATACAGTAGTGTTGTTCCAATTAATCGATCATTAATTGGTTTGCATGTTCAACCAACAGATCAATCATGATTTCAGAAATCGACTTTGTTTGGTTATAAATCGACTATTAAAATATAATTTAACTGGTCAAGTTATAGAAAACAACTAGAAGACAAATATTTTGAGACGTATATGCCTGAAAGCAACAGTATCCAGTTAAATTAGTTTTAAAATATTCAACAAATTATTTCTTAAATTATTAACTCACCTGGTCTGAAAGGCCAAGTGAGCTTATGTCGTGGTGACTGTCCGTCCGTCAACTTTTCCTGTAAACGACTTCCCTTAGGGCATACGGATCCAAGTTTGTTCAAATGAAGCCGATCGGACAATTAGGCCGGCGGCCATCTTGGATTTTGGCTGATTTTTAGAAACGTCTTTAAAAATCATCTCGGAAACCGCTTGAGGGATTGGCGGAAACCTCATGAAATATGATCTAGGGCAAGAGCTAAACCAAGTTTGTTCAAGGGAACTTAATTGGTCAAATGATTCGGTGGCCATCTTGGTTGACCTAGTTTTAGCGAAAATAACTTCTCCAGAACCGCTGAAGGGATCAGGCCGAAATTTGGCGGATATGATTAGGGACTAAGGGCCAGTAAAGTTTGTTCAAGAGAAGTTGATCCATCAAAAAAACATGGCCACCATGGGCCAATCAAAATATAGCAAGTTTGGCGGCCATATTGGATTTTTTTTATTTGATGGATTTTGAGGCCGAAATTGGTTTTACATAGGTTTTTTGGGTATTCTGATCTCAAATTTGCAGTTTTCGAAACTGTCGGATAAGCGGTTTGGTGGCCATCTTGGATCATTTTCCCGCCAAAAGCTCCCATACTAAAGCAATGGGAAATTAAAAATATCTTCTTGAGAACTGCTGGGCGATTTCAAAAGTTGTTTGAGGGATCGATTCAGAACTCACAAAATATGATCTAGGGCAAGAGCTGAACCAAGTTTGTTCAAGGGAACTTGATTGACCAAATGGTTCAGCGGCCTTCTTGGATGACCTAGTTTTCGCAAAAATGACCTTCCCCAGAACTGCTGAAGCGATCAGGCCGAAATTTGTGATCTATAATTAGCGACTAAGGGCCATTAATGTTTATTCAAGAGAAGTTGATTCATCAAAAAACATGGCCACAGTGGATCAATCAAAATATAGTGTGTTTGGCAGCCATATTAGATTTTTTTATTTGATGGATTTTGAGGCCCAAATTCGTTTTGCATAGTTTTTTGGGTATTCTGATCTCAAATTAGGGCAAGAGCTCACTCAAGTATGTTCAAGGGAACTTGATTGACCAAATGGTTCAGCGGCCATCTTGGATGACCTCGTTTTTGCAACCCCCCCGTCTTCCCCAGAAACACTGAAGCAATCAGGCGGAAATTTGTGATATATGATTAGGGACTACGGGCCATTAAAGTTTGTTCAAGAGAAGTTGATCCATCCAAAAAAAAAACTGGCCACTATGGGCCTATCAATATATAGCGTGTTTGGCGGCCATATAGGATTTTTTTATTTGATTGATTTTGAGGCCGAAATTGGTTTTATGTATGTTTGTGCATATTGTGATTTCAAATTTGCCATTTTCGAGACTGTCGGATAAATGGTTTAGTGGCCATCTTGGATCATTTACCCGCCAAAATCTCCCATACTCAAGCAATGGGAAATTTAAAATGTATTTTCACGACATCTTGGATTTTGGTCGATTTTTAGAAATGTCTTTAAAGATCTTCTCCAAAACCGTTTGGGGGATCAATTCAAAACACATGAAATATCAAGAGCTGCACCAAGTTTGTTCAAGGGAGTTTGATTGGCCAAATGGTTTGGCGGCCATCTTGGATAACTTATTTTTTGCCGAAACAACTCCAGAACCACTGAGCGGATTGGGACGAAATTTGGGAGATATGATTAGGCACTGAGTGCCATTAAAGTTTGTTCAAGGGAAAGAGCTTAGTCAGAAACATGGCAGAAGTGGACCAATCAAAATGTAGCGTGTTTAGCGGCCATATTGGATTTGCAAAAATGTTCACAAACTTTTAAAAGACTACTCCTAAACCACCCACCAACAATTTTAACAAAAATGCACAGTGCTCCAAGTGAGCGACAGGCCCCTTGGGCCTCTTGTTAAGAATCTGTCATACCAGTGACTGTTTGTAATGGATGATTATCCATGGACATGTTATAGTTACTGCATTCCAAATGGGTAAAAAATTAGACCGTTACGATCCATCATTAATTGATCATCGGTTAGTATGTAATACTAATTATCGATCACAAACATAGTAGCAATTCCAACACTAGAATATAGTATGAGAATATAATACCTTCAGGTCCCATGCCTCTTTCTAGATAAATACTTCTCAGAATTTGAACTGTAAAGTGTTAGTTAGTACTACAGATATATATATATATATATATATATATATATATATATATATATATATATATATATATATATATATATATATATATATATATATTGGTATTAATGAAATAGTGGTTGATCAGAAGGTGAGTTAGTTAAATATTGGTAGACAGATACATATACTGATACTGACAAGGTATTGGTGTGATTCTATATATATATATATATATATATATATATATATATATATATATATATATATATATATATATATATATATATATATATATATATAACATATAATAGCACCAGTGTTGAAGATTAGAAGGGATCCAGGAGCCTGTGGCCCCTAGATTTTAGGCTGGGCTACCAAAATTTCAAACTCACTAGCCCAGGTGGTGACCTAATTTTTCAATCCATATTTTAAGATTGTGAACAGATCTTCATTTTATATATCTGACGAATCTATTGGAGATTGAGCCAATATTATTAAGCTTGAAAACACTGTTTTTAACACTTTCTACATGAGTAAATCCTTTATTAGTATTTCCTATGTTTCTAAATGCTGGACCCTGTGTGCCGATGCATGATCATGACAAAATTGGGCCCTTGAAAAGTTGTCTGGACCCCTTAAGTTTTTCTTTTAGGGGCACAGATGGATACATGATTAAAAGACTAAACCTTCATCACTGAGCACCAAAGAAATTATGGGGAAAAACGTGGGAAACATTTTTCGGTGGGAGCAGATGGAGAATATTCATCGATAAGTGTCTCTATAATATAATAGTTATTGATCTGTTCCTGTCTGGATCACCTGTAAGATGTAGTAGTACCTAGCATGGATCATGCACCATGCATGCCATACGCATATGTAAGTGCAATGTCTACATATATTGTTCAATAATGGTGCGTTTTTGTGACTGACTGCGTTAGTGGTTCACTGATCTCAGATTCCTGGATCCTGAGTTTTAGCGTTATGGAAGTGATTGATATACTGACACGGTTTCTGTTCGTAGAACCAGAAACTGAGTTTTGATTTTGGTTCGTTGTTATCAATGGTTACTGGTTCGTACATTTCAAGTTGGCGGTGACCAACCAAATTATACAATTTATTTGAATGATAAAATCTTATTAATATTTTGCTGAATGGAGCCTGCCATGATTAGACTGAATTTAAGTATAAATTGAAATACGATCAAATTAATTGCTGAAGTTAATGAAATTTATAATGCTTGTGGGTTCAAAACATTGGCCTGACATTACTATCATCAGATGGTGTTTTTGGTTCGTGGTTAGTAATTCGTACCAAGTCATTAATTTTACTGACCCAGTCAATCGCGAGAAAACAGGGCCTAGTCTAAAACTTGTGATACCCGTGTTAGTCTGTTGCAATGTGCATCATCAGGTCCAAGTTGGTAAGCTGTTGAATATTTTGAAAGTTATTTGACTGTTGGCTGTTGCTGCCTATGGTATCAATAGCTCCCTGTGAAATTAGGGTTCAAAATAGTCAACAGAACGTTTATTAAATTGTAAATTTATCAATATATATATATATATATATATATATATATATATATATATATATATATATATATATATATATTGTACAGTAGTGACATACATGTAGCTTTCGATTTTCCTGCTGTATCTATACATCATTATGATTGTAAAGTCAGCAGGTAACTTATGACGTAATGGATTATGACGTCAGAGACTTGAGTAACAGATCAGATCGCTCCATTAGCATTAGTTACATGTAGTAACATCCTGCTATGATTAACCGTTACCACTCTGTCAATATTCAATTTTTTACTGTGTCAATAGCAAAGAAACTGGTGTACATTTCACCCATTTTGGTGGGTGACGTTTGAAAAATAAACACCAGTTCGTTCATCTTTTAATTTAATTAAAAATTAAAAACTTTAACTTCAGTGTTGTAATGGTTAATGTAAATCGGTAAAGACTCCAAATACTTTCCTAATTTTATCTTGAAAGGTTAAGTGATCTAATGCCGGATAACCAGTCTATCATCTGTCAACTTTCACTTTAAAGAGAGACCTACCTGAGGCTGATATCAGCTAAATTTGACAGGGAGCATCTTTGGGTCATAGAGATTTAACTTCATTGAAGCGGAGCCCATTGGGCGACTTAGCTGGTGGCTATCTTGGATCTTGCACTATTTTTAGAAGCATATCTAAACTACTCTGAAACTGCATGTCCGATTGGTTTGAAACTTCATCTAGAGCCAGTTCTAAAGCAAGTTTATGCAAGAGACTGATTGGTCACTTTTGCTTGGTGGCGATCGAAGTTGGATGACATACCATTCACAAAAATAACTTCTGAAGGAATCAAACCAAAAAATTTGAGAAATATAATTGTGGACTACTAGGTCCATTGAAGATTTTTCAAGGGATGTTGTTACGTAAAAAAACTGTTGGCTGACATGTATCACTCATAATTTGGCAACCATATTGGAAAGTTACATATATACGTTTATAGATGATGTCTAAAAGCTGTGTTTGTAACTGAGACAGTCATTCCATTGGTAAATGAAAAATAATCTGTTTGTATGCAAATGGACATTTTTTTCTGAGAAAATTTTTATTTTCTTGAGCAAATTTGAGGTTTAAAGGGTTAAACACAAGTATGGATTAACCCTTTAAGTCCTTTATCCATCAAGTCGGCAAAAACGGCGTCAGCAATTTTGATAATTGTCCATTTGCAGACCACCCTTTAACACTCATGTCAGCCAAAAACGGCTTCTGCAGTGGTCTTGAGAAATGTCCATTTGCAGACCAAGAGAAGACTATTTTTGAAAATTTACCAATGGAATGACTGGCTCGATAAACGAGCCAATCATTCCAGTGGTAAATTTTCAAAAATAGTCTTCTTGGTCTGCAAATTGACATTTTCTTTGAAATAAATTGAGATTTTCTTGAACAAATTCGAGGCTTAAAGGGATAAAAATCACCACTGCCACGATAACCAAGGCAGTCATTCCAGTGATAAATTTAAAAAAATACTCCTTGGGTCTGCAAATAGACATTTTCTACATGTATGACAAAATTAAAATTTCCCTGAACAAATTTGAGCATCAACCCTTTCACCATTGAATTCCCTATATCTCATTTTCAGGACAACCATACAGGAAAACCGTTGAATATTTTGAAATTAATTTAACTGGAAGCCATTGCTGCCTTAGTCAAATTAATTTCAAAATATTCAGCAGAATAAGTTATATCGTAAAGAATTTACTTTTTCAGGGATTTATCAGTGAAAGGGTTAACAAGGGTCATTCATATTAGCCACTCTGATACTGTTTAATACAATCATTATGTTTCGCAAGCGTCTTCAAGACAACACGAACTGTACTGGGTGCTGATCATTACAGCGACACAAGTCATGTTAGTGTGGACTTGTCATAATATTATTCACATATTTCATGTTACGTGTCAGTCAACATGGCAGCTATGATGACACCAGCACTAGGGTGTTCATTTTCGGGTTATGTACATATTGATCAGGTTAGACATTTCTTCACTGTGACAGATATTTGGGACTAACCAATATCTGGGTAACTTTTACTGGTGCTGGCCATGTTGAGTAATGGGTAAGGATTAAAGAATCTATTCATAGAAGTATTGAGACAATAACTAAATATCTACCGTAAAATTCTGTATATACTGCGCTATCGTGCATAGTGCGCACCCCTATATTTGACCAAAATCGGCCTGAAAAAACCTTGTTTTTGTATATAGTGCACAGTAAGATCGAGAGACATGTGAACATAAACTGGGAACAAAAAATCACTGACTTACTGCATGTCAAATAGGATTTCCTGATGAAATCCAGTTTGTCGCATGCATTAATCTGTTGTTTAATCACAGGAATATCATTTGCCTACACTTTTAGCAAATATTTTGTATTATACTTTATTGAACGATATAAAAATACAAATATAATTTTCATCAGAACAGGTTAGAATCCGAATTTGATTGTGCTGTGACCTTTAACCTTAACCTGTCAATCATAATCATCATCCTGCCCACCGATTGGTCAAAACATTGTGCCGTTTAGCACATAGAAAACATTCCTTTCTATATCTATGTAAATGCTAGATCGCCTTGGAAAACATCGGCTCAATCATTCTTTTTTAACATATTTATGGCCGTGTCTGGATAGCAATCTATGGATTTTAAACATCTATATCCAACTGAATAAATAAGAACAAATTACAGGAAACAATGGCGTTGTAAAAAAGTTGAATGATGTTTTATTTGATTATTTTACAACACAATATGGTATTTAATAAAGGTATAACACAATATTTAGACAGTAGTAAGACATTTCAACGATCCAGTTGAGGTAGTACCATTATATACGTGATCGAATGTGATCGTTATTCCCGCCTGATTCCCAATTCATAAAATCACATTTTCAGCTCTGAATTTTGCGATTCTGTTGAAAAATTCGGAGGAAAAAAATTGACGGATATTTATCCTTGTATATAGTGTGCAGTAGCTCTTTATAACATGTAATTTGAGCAAAAAAGTGTGCAATATCTACAGAATTATACGGTAGGTGAGGAGAATTAAGAAGTTATCAGTTTGGTTGGGGACTATCAAGTCCCTGACTCCAAGTCGCATTCACATCATATCTGGGCTATTTTTTATTTCAGTCTATTATGCCCTTATAGGTAACTTCCCAGTTTGTCTTTACACTGGTACCCATTTATACTCCAGAGCTTGCCCATGTTTCCAACGATGACAAAGATTCAAGAATTCTCTGGTTCAGTAGTCCCGAGCTCTAGCCGCTATGCTCGCGCTTCCAAAGAGGAGAAATAATTTTTGACTTTCCAGTTATATGTCCAGAATGACTAGAGCTCTTGAAAGCAAAACCAAAGTATCATCTAATTTTTACTTAGACACAATTAATGTGATGTTAACCATTTAATGGCCAAAATTTTATTTAAAAATTCAAAATATTTCCTTATTGAATGTCAATTTGCATGCCAAAACAAAACAATTTTTTAATATTTACCACTAGAATGACTGCTCAATAACCGAGCCAGTCATTCCAGTGGTAAATTTAAAAAAAGTGTCTTCTCTTGGCCTTGAAATTGACATTCCTCAAGACTACTGCAGAGGTGGGTTTTGGCCAGCTTGACCCTAAAGGGGAAAGCTCCGCCACATAAATTGAAAAGTCTGTTACTAAACTATGAATTGTATGTCTTTAATGAAGTTACAATTGACTATATATTCTGTTTAATATTTTGAAACTAATTTGACTGGGAGTTGTTACTGGCAATATTCAATGACTTAACTGTATAGTTACATGTACCTTGAAATTTAAATTTGAGGAATACATGGTTCAACATATTATAATTGATTCAAACACACATACAAAGTTCTCGGACTACTGCAAGCTGTTACTGTTTGCCTAATAGCACTCTAAGGAAATCTATGGTAACCTAACCTTTTGAAACCTCATTGATGACTATACTAACATAAACGAGGATGGTAACCCATTTTGGGTTCTCAAACTGAATTAACCATTAACCCTTGAATTTTGTTCAAGAAAATTTCAAAAATGTCCATCTGCAGACCAAGAGCAGACTATTTTTGAAAATTTTACTACTGGAAAATTTAAATTTTAAATAGGAAATGACCATTTGCAGACCAGGAGAAGAATATGTTTGAAAATTTACCACAGGAATGACTTGCTCGGTTATCGAGCCAGGCATTCCAGTGGTAAATTTTGAAAAATAGTCTTCTGTTGGTCTGTAAATGGACATTTCTCAAGACCACTGAAGAAGCCGTTTTTGGTTGAAATGATGGTTAATTGAAATGTGCATACATACCAGTAGCTAGAAATGGATTCCTCTATTACGATCATGTTTTTTACGCCTTTTGACCGTCCATTTGCAGACCAAGAGAAGACTATTTTTGAAAATTTACTTATTCATTATAGTGGTAAATTTTCAACAATAGTTTTCTTGGTCTGCACATGGACATTTCTCAAGTCGACTGCAGAGGATGTTTTTGGCTGGTTTGTCAGTGAGCTCTTTATAATTATACTGTATAAGTTGTGTTAAGTACCCGCCTGTCTTTTTAAAGACTTGGACCACGGTTTGACTGTCATACAGCGGCCGTTATAAGCAGGTTTGTATGATGCTCTTCAGTTGGTACAATTTTATATATATATACTTGTATATATATATGTGAGCCACATCTGTTAGTGAGTTTCCTTTGAGATAGAATTCTGGGAACAGAAGTGCTTCAGCCTTTCAGAAAGACAGCTCTACTTTGGTGACACGCTCTGAGAATATTTTGGAGTGCCCTTTATAAGCACACTTTCTTGCTTGAGGTTTCCGGTTTGCTCTCTTTACTGTAGTCTAATCTCATACCCTAGACTTTACAGTTGAGCCAGGCTAATGGTCATTTGTTATAGTTACCATAGCAACTGAGTGTTATAAGAATGCTGTACAGGCTGTGATTAGTTTGTTTACAAATCAGATTTAACCATTTAATGGTCGAGCTCGCCAAAACTGGGTTCTGCATTAGTCTTGGAAACTGGCCATTGACAAGTCAAGAGAAGACCATTTTTGACAATTTTGCCACTGGAATAACTGGCTTCCAAGAATCTTTTTAAAAATAGTCTTTTCTTGGCCGGTAAGTCAGCAGTGATTAACAAATCAACAGTGATTGAAGGAATGCTAATATCATCTCAAATGTTATACTGCACCGATAGATTATGGTTTATAAATTCCATATCATTCATATTTTGTCACATTCCCGTCAATCTATCACAATTATCTGTTTTGTAATATCGCGTAAATGTTGAATAGTGAATGCCACCATTTTGTCTCCTCAGGCGATAGTGGGTGATGTCATATAAGTGCCAATGCATTACATTATTTATTATGTAATACTAATCTCATTGAATATTTTGAAACTACTTTGACTGGAAGTTGTAGCTGCCTATGGCAGCAACAACTTCCAGTCAAATTGGTTTCAAAATATTCAACAGCTTACCTGTATGATTGCTTTTATAACACATTGCTAAACTATTGCTGGCACCTCTATGACTGAGCGTATATACCGAGGCAGACATGCTAGGCTTTTTGTGATTGATTGAAAAGTAAATAATGACAGCCAGCATAGGCTGTTGAAATGTATGAACATTTAGCTACTAAAGCCTGAATATCTTTCTTTAGCGGCATGGTAACAAGCTTAAAACTGCCTGCATAGTTTCTTAGTGGCATATTAAAGCACCTGAATAGCTATCAAGAGATGAGGTTAGTTGTCCTTTAAGCAAACATTTTTTGTTTCTTGTCATCATAATTACATGTATTAAAATGCAAATCATGGTCAAACCACCCTAAAAGAATTTCTGCACTTGTCTTGAGTTGAGACTTAGGCAGCTTTTTCCAAAATCTCAAATTTGACAGACAGAGAGACTGACCACCCGACAAACCAACTCATACTAGTTGCACCCAAAGCGCATCACACGAATTTACCGCAGGAATGGCTGGCCTGATAACTGAGCCAGACATTTCAGGGAGTAGATTTTCAAAAATCTCTTGCCTGCCAAATGGACATTGAATTGACTATGCACAAATTATGACTTTCTTTTCATATCCGCAGTAGTGAAAACATCCTGCAGCAGACATCAGTTCTTCTTTGACCTCCACATGCTTCTCATCCTCAACCAGAGTTTCTATCTGTTTAATGGTCAAATTTGATCAAGAAAATCGCAACATTTGCTTAGTGATAACCGAGCTAGTCATTCCAGTGGTACATTTTCAAACATAGTCTTCTCTTGATCTACAATTAGACATTTCTCAAGACTACTAAAGAAGCCATCTTTGTCAGGTTTGAGTGTTAAAGGATTAAATTATTTGGATGCTAGGCACCAAAATTTTAAACAATGTTTTTTTTGTGTTGAAAACATTCTAGGTTATTTCTGAGGTGAACTGTAGTTGTTTTCATTGCCACTGATCAAATTTTGTGATTTTCTTGACGAAATTGAGCCATTAGCCCTTTAACACTTAAATTTCTTCAAGAAAATTAAGTTTTTCTCTGAGAAAATGTCCATTTTCAGACCAAGAGAAGACTATTTTTGAAAATATACTATTAGAATGACTGGCTCGGTTATCGAGCCAGTCATTCCAGTCGTAAATTTTTAAAAATAGCCTTTACTTTATCTGCAAATGGACATTTCTCAAGACCAGTGCTTAAGCCCTTTTTGGCTGATATGAGGGTTAAAGGGATACTTAATAAAATGTAATGCGATACAGTACAGCTCAGAAACAATGTAAACATTTACTGGTCAAATTTGTTTAAAAAATCAAAATATATCCTTGTTAAATGTCCATCTGCAGGTAAAGAGAAGATTGAATGTCCATCTGCAGGTAAAGAGAAGAGTATTTTTGAACATTTACCAGTGGAATGACTGGCTCAATTATCGAGCCAGCCATTCCAGTGGTAAATGTTCAAAAATACTCTTCTCCATACCTGCAGATGGACAGCACTCAGGGTTACTGCAGAGGCCGTTTTTGGCCTGTTTAGCCATTAACCCTTTAACACCCATCAGCCAAAAAATGACTTTTACAGTGGTGTCGAGAAATGTCCATTGGCAGACCAAGAGAAGAGTATTTTTGAAAATTTACCACTGGAATGACTGGCGCGATAACTGAGCCAGTCATTCTAGTGGTAAATTAAAAAAAATACTCTTCTCTTGGCCTGCAAATGGACATGTTCTATGAGAAAATTTAAATTTTCTTGAACAAATTCAAGTGTTAAAGGGATAATGCGTTAATATATTTGTAAAACAAAATAAAATTTACTATTGAATGTTTTGAACATAATTTTATTGGAAGGCCAGAATCCAGGATTCCAGAATCCAATTGAATGTTCAAAATATGGAACAGAGCATTTCTTAGTAACTAACATGATTTAGTGTTTGTTTTAGACACATTAACTTATGTAAAGGACAATTCCGGGATTGGTAAGAGTGTACTTTATTTGAAAGACTATTATATGACTAACATATTGGATCCTAAATAAAAACAATAAACAAATAATACGAGTAATTATACCATCGTAAACAAAAGATACATTCCGCGGGAAAAACTAAGCCAGCAAAATTTCAAACAACAATTTCAGGATGCGCTCTATCCATTATCCCATATCAGAATGAGCATTACAGCTACAATGACAGAATTTGGTGTGCCGAAGCTTTACAATGATATCACATAACGGGAAAAATTCAATCAAAATATCTTAATTATTGAAATTACTACAGCTTGCCGGGCAATATTGATCGGCGATGAAAATTCCCAGATTTTATGTCAAAATATTAATTCATTTGGTGATATCTGTGGCAATATTCACGTGAGCAAAATTATAATTGGTCAGGCAAATAGCCATTTCTTTCAGCTTTAAGCACACTCCAATTTAATGACAATACGCAAAGATCGAGTCTGCGAGACAAAAACCATCTCATGCTGAATTTTACCAAAAAAATGATAACATATTCTCAGATTGTATCTTAGATGAATAATTTTTTTATATACCAGTGTTTTGAACCTCTTGTCTGATATTAACATCCATTATATCAAATTAATCCCGGGTTCGGTCTATTTAGCGATCCTAGAGTCATTGGAATCGCTTCAGCGGTTCATTTGATATTATCATTTATGTATACTTCGTTAAAATATATACCCGCATCTATTGGCCTCGCTCCTCCGGTCATTGCAATAGCGGTGGTGCGGGGCTGATGTCGCTAGGCGCGATAAAATGGCAGCACCCCGATGTGTGAAAAATTGTCAATTTTATCGACTTTATCTAGCGATAGTTGGTTACGCTATTTCTATCTGGTTATTATACTGGCGCAATTTCATTAAACATGTAATAAACTTTCAAATAAAGCACACTTTTTATCATCCCGGAATTGTCCTTTAAGAGTTGTAATGTAGATAGCTTCATCCCAATCGCCTTTACAATCCAGACCTATTAAAAATACTTTTAATTGAATATAAATTATAAAATTATGAGTTTAAAAAATAGGCTAGATTTCTACACATAACTCAATAAACATGTTGATGCATAATATTATTCAATACAAGTTTAATTGAATGGTGCTGTAG
Source organism: Chaetoderma sp. LZ-2023a (assembly GCA_034401795.1). Taxonomy (NCBI): domain Eukaryota; kingdom Metazoa; phylum Mollusca; class Caudofoveata; order Chaetodermatida; family Chaetodermatidae; genus Chaetoderma; species Chaetoderma sp. LZ-2023a. The sequence continues at coordinate 38,179,869 of CM067375.1, read as the reverse complement.
ATGTTTTGAATGGATTGTCCCATATATATATATATATATATCTTTTGGGTGTCTGCTTTATTAAAGATGCATGCCTCCTAGATATTAAATAAATTTGGAAATTTTCAGTATTTTTGCTGTAGTATAATACAGAAGATCTTAAATATGTTTGGACAGTTCGCCAGTGACAGCCAAAATACTAGCGCCACGGAAATCGGCGATCGGAAACATCCAAAAGCTACACGCTGGAATGACTGAAACCCCCCAAATTATATAGGGACATAATAAGTTGCATAATAATATTTCTTGTTTATACAAGACCAGCGATGAATCTCGAGCCACCGCTAAGTAATAAATACTCTGCTTTCTCTGCGAAATGGGGATGCAAGGCGACCGTCAGATTTGTGTTTACATTTTGTATATTTGTGAAATTCATAATTTGCACGTTCTTCGATATTGAGCAGTCATATATATATAAGAATTGATGTTAAAATGAGAGTATTGACCCACTGGAAGCATTTTATGGATATGGTTCCATATATGAAAATTATAACTCTGTCAGGTATAGCTCCTTTAAGTCAGCCATTCAGCCTCCAGAGGGCACTGCAGTGGTAGAGACTGTACAGATACAGCATATATATTGTAAGCTTTTCATTGCAGGATTTTCATAGCTTATGTTTGTACATGATTTTACTACTTAATCACACAGAAAAGATACACATGAAAATCTCTATGATGTAAAGAATGCTGGCTAACTGAGTGTTGCATCCCACCAGATAATAATTTGCCTGAGCAAGAACTCTTCATATGCTATATATTTTGAAAACGATTTGACTGAAAGTTGTTGGTGGCTTAACCACCAACAACTTTCAGTCAAATTGTTTTCAAAATATTCAGCATATCGAGATATAAACCCAGTGGAAAATGTAGCCTATGGAAAGTCAGCAGCTAAACAGTTAATGGCCTCAAATCCCTTCAAATTACATGAGCTTCATGAAACATACAGGCTTACCTGAGGCATACACATAACCATTACCTTGCAATTAACGTGTAACTGGTTTCAGGTACGAATATAGCTTTAACCAAATTTTAACCCCAAAGGCAAAATATGAAAATTTAATTTCGTAAATAACACATTCGGGCAGTCACGTGTTCCAGTCGAATTAGTTTCAAAATATTCATCAGGTTACCTATACCTGGTTGTCTTGGAGATGAGATTGTGTGACTGGATGATGCAAAATGTTAAGTGTATTTCAGTGTTACTGTTATGATTAACAGTGTCATCAATAAATTCCCCACATCTCATATTCAAGGCAACCAATAGATTATTTTGAAATTAATTTTACTGGAATTGACTTCCAGTCAAATTAATTTCAAAATATTCAACAGACTAAGAATTTACTTTTTCAGGTATTTGTGGGTGAAATGGTTAAATCAAACTGTTTGACAAGGCCAGACTGATATTAAGTTACGCACACATTACGTCTCATAGTTTGAAGGTCTTAGGCCTTGATGTACAGCATATGTGTGTCAACATGCCCTTATGAGTGTAGACTTTGTATAGATATGGATGGATGGATATGGGATGATTTGTAAAGATGTCCAAGTGTGTGTGTGCGTGCGAGCGTGCGTGCATGCGTGCGTACATGTGTATGTTCATGCAAGCATGTGCATGCATGCGTGTGTGGGTGTGCATGCGCACGTGTTTGTGTGCATGTGAACATTTATGCATGCATTGTACCTGCTTACCCACATACATGTGTGCGCATGTCCTGACACATGAGCGTGTGCAAATTCATGTGTATGTGCTTGCGTGTTATGCATGTGCGTGGAGAATGGTTAATAACCTGTTGATCGATATTTTATTCTGGGCAGCAACAACGTCGTCGAATCAAGTTAGTTTCCAAATATTCAATAGCTTACATGCAGAATATTCAACCGATAGCATATATTATACATGTATCTTTTTGAGAAGTGATTAGTCTGTGACAGAGCTGCATACAATATATCTCTATATGCATCAGATATTGATCCATCTGCATTCTGTTGGCAGATGTTACCAGGGTATCACTAGCATACAACCCACAAACATTAATTATCCGTCTGACCGCGTTTTTTCCAGACAACATATTCCAGGGGTTTTATCTGTGGACCTGCTAAATATTTTGAAAACAATTTGACTGAAAGTTGTTGGTGGCTAAGCCACCAACAACTTTCAGTCATATTGTTTTCAAAATATTTAGAAGTTCCTGAGATTTTGCTCATTGAAATAATGGTCTGGTGGCTTGCAGCAGCGAGATAGTTATGAACGACTGCTCATCTGTGGATTGTGCAGTTAGGTCAATATGACATCAAATCTCAGCTTTAAATTATTCTTCATGGCAATGTTCCTTAACTATATAATTAGACACTTGCTCACTGAGGTCTCCATCCCTCCTCTCACACTCCCTCCCTCCTCCCCCCCCTCTCTCAGCCCACATTTTACCCCTACAATCTTAGAAAATATCCGTTTGCAGAGCAAGAGAAGACTATTTTTGAAATTTTACCACGGGAATGACTGGCTCAGTTATCGCGCCAGACATTTCAGTGGTAAATTAAAAAAAATAGTCTTGGAATAGTCTGCCAATCTGCAAATGGACAGTGCTGATCCAGCACCATTCCTCATACCGCTGATCCAGCACCATTCCTCATACCGCTGATCCAGCACCCTCCTGACACCACTGATCCAGCACCATTCCTCACACCACTGATCCAGCACCCGCCTGACACTGCTGATCCAGCACCCTCCTGACACTGCTGATCCAGCACCCTTCCTGACACTGCTGATCCAGCACCCTCCTGACACTGCTGATCCAGCACTATTCCTCACACCGCTGATCTAGCACCCTCCTGACACTTGATCCAGCACCATTCCTCGCACCACTGATCCAGCACCCTCCTCACACCGCTGATCCAGCACCCTCCTCATACCGCTGATCCAGCACCATTCCTCCCACTGCTGATGCAGCACCCTCCGGACACTGCTGATCCAGCACCCTCCTCACACCGCTGATCCAGCACCCTCCTCACACCGCTAATCCAGCACCATTCCTCCCACTGCTGATGCAGCACCCTCTGGACACTGCTGATCCAGCACCCTCCTGACACCGCTGATCCAGCACCATCCTGACACCGCTGATCCAGCACCCTCCTCACACCGCTGATCCAGCACCCTCCTCACACCGCTGATCCAGCACCATTCCTCCCACTGCTGATGAAGCACCCTCCGGACACTGCTGATCCAGCACCCTCCTGACACCGCTGATCCAGCACCATCCTGACACCGCTGATCCAGCACCCTCCTCACACCGCTGATCCAGCACCATTCCTCCCACTGCTGATGCAGCACCCTCCGGACACTGCTGATCCAGCACCCTCCTCACACCGCTGATCCAGCACCCTCCTCACACCGCTGATCCAGCACCATTCCTCCCACTGCTGATGCAGCACCCTCTGGACACTGCTGATCCAGCACCCTCCTGACACCGCTGATCCAGCACCATCCTGACACGCTGATCCAGCACCCTCCTCACACCGCTGATCCAGCACCCTCCTCACACCGCTGATCCAGCACCATTCCTCCCACTGCTGATGAAGCACCCTCCGGACACTGCTGATCCAGCACCCTCCTGACACCGCTGATCCAGCACCATCCTGACACCGCTGATCCAGCACCCTCCTCACACCGCTGATCCAGCACCCTCCTCACACCGCTGATCCAGCACCATTCCTCCCACTGCTGATGCAGCACCCTCCGGACACTGCTGATCCAGCACCCTCCTCACACTGCTGATCCAGCACCCTCCTCCCACTGCTGATCCAGCACCCACCTCACACTGCTGATCCAGCACCATCCCTCCCACTGCTGATTCAGCACCATTCCTCCCACTGTTGATCCAGCACCCTCCTCACACTGCTGATCCAGCACCCTCCTCACACTGCTGATCCAGCACCCTCCTCACACTGCTGATCCAGCACCCTCCTCACACTGCTGATCCAGCACCCTCCTCACACTGCTGATCCAGCACCATTCCTCCCACTGCTGATGCAGCACCCTCCGGACACTGCTGATCCAGCACCATCCTGACACCGCTGATCCAGCACCATCCTGACACCGCTGATCCAGCACCCTCCTCACACCGCTGATCCAGCACCCTCCTCACACCGCTGATCCAGCACCATTCCTCCCACCGCTGATCCAGCACCATTCCTCCCACTGCTGATGCAGCACCCTCCGGACACTGCTGATCCAGCACCCTCCTGACACTGCTGATCCAGCACCCTCCTCACACCGCTGATCCAGCACCATTCCTCCCACCGCTGATCCAGCACCATTCCTCCCACTGCTGATGCAGCACCCTCCGGACACTGCTGATCCAGCACCCTCCTCCCACTGCTGATCCAGCACCCTCCTCACACTGCTGATCCAGCACCCTCCTCCCACTGCTGATCGAGCACCCTCCTCACACTGCTGATCCAGCACCATTCCTCCCACTGCTGATCCAGCACCATTCCTCCCACTGTTGATCCAGCACCCTCCTCACACTGCTGATCCAGCACCCTCCTCACACTGCTGATCCAGCACCCTCCTCACACTGCTGATCCAGCACCCTCCTCACACTGCTGATCCAGCACCCTCCTCACACTGCTGATCCAGCACCCTCCTCACACCGCTGATCCAGCACCCTCCTCACACCGCTGATCCAGCACCCTCCTCACACTGCTGATCCAGCACCCTCCTCCCACTGCTGATCCAGCACCATTCCTCCCACTGCTGATCCAGCACCCTCCTCACACTGCTGATCCAGCACCCTCCTCACACCGCTGATCCAGCACCCTCCTCACACCGCTGATCCAGCACCCTCCTCACACCGCTGATCCAGCACCATTCCTCCCACCGCTGATCCAGCACCATTCCTCCCACTGCTGATGCAGCACCCTCCGGACACTGCTGATCCAGCACCCTCCTCACACTGCTGATCCAGCACCCTCCTCACACTGCTGATCCAGCACCCTCCTCCCACTGCTGATCCAGCACCCTCCTCACACTGCTGATCCAGCACCCTCCTCCCACTGCTGATCCAGCACCCTCCTCACACTGCTGATCCAGCACCCTCCTCCCACTGCTGATCCAGCACCCTCCTCACACTGCTGATCCAGCACCCTCCTCACACTGCTGATCCAGCACCCTCCTCACACTGCTGATCCAGCACCCTCCTCACACCGCTGATCCAGCACCCTCCTCACACCGCTGATCCAGCACCCTCCTCACACCGCTGATCCAGCACCCTCCTCACACCGCTGATCCAGCACCCTCCTCACACCGCTGATCCAGCACCCTCCTCACACTGCTGATCCAGCACCATTCCTCCCACTGCTGATCCAGCACTGCCAGGAGAAGATGATGGTGTGGTACAGATCATAAAGAGGATAACATGTTAGTGCTGGTGTTCATATCACCTTTCATCAGATAAGTTACCAGAAGCCATCCCTGTGCACGTTTAGTATAATGGCCTACATCCATAAAGGGTACACGTACTTTCCATTTCCAGACATACAAATTGTACTCACAAGCCAATCATGATATGTTGCTTATAGAAAAGACAATAATTATCTCCATAGCAATGCTTAGAGACATGACAATATTTACATACTTATTTATATCCTGTGTAGCTTGTGCGCATAAAATATTAAGTTTCTGTGCACGTGATAACCATTAATGATTTTTAAAGTGAAATTGTTGCAACATGCATACTTCGGTCAGAGGTTGATTAGACATGTACATTAGTCATTATACAGCATTATATACAGATGTACAGGAACACTTTGAAGTCGAGAACCCAAATACTAAAAATCTTGTAACTTGCAATGATGGATAGTTGGTTACTATGGATAATGCTGATTGGGTCCATTGAAATGGATCCAATAAGGTTCGCACTCCCACAAATGGCCAATTGGTTGGTGGTGTCACGGGATCATGTGGAAATACTATGATAGCTAGGGGTGCGCGATTACGTGATTAAATCGAAAATTGTGATTGTCTTAAATCATCAATTTATATGATTAAAAATTAAATAATCGAATAATCGTGAATGATTTCTATTGCATAAAATATTTCAAGAAAATTGATATTTTGCTCAGTGCACAAGAGAAGAAAATCTTTGAAAATGTATCACTGGAATGACTGGTTCGAAAATCGAGCCATGCATTCCAGTGGTACATTTTCAAAAATAGTCTTCTCTTGGCCTGCAAATGGACTTTTCTAAACACCATTGCAGCTTTCGTCATTGATATTCTTTTGTTGCTACGTCTTGGTAATTTGTAGCCAAGCTGATTAATCGAATAATCACGATTATTTTTAAATAATCGATCGTGATCACTCAAAGCAATTATCGCACAAGTCTAATGATGGCCCCCTGTCATGGCCTAAGGAGATGCATTTCTGCTACTATGGGCTGTACTGGTTTCATGGCAGGCATCTGTGGTTTGATGGAGTAAAGCTGAACACTGGGAACCTCGATCCCATTAAGATGTTTTGTTCAGCATACCCCATGGTGCTTTGTTGCAACACAAACCATAGCAGCTAGGATATGCATTTGTACATGTATTATCCATCATCTTTAATCTGTGTCTAACGATGTATTTCAATCAGTGCTTGCATGTCTCCAGGCTTCAACGATGCCTCATCTAGTAAGGATTACATCTTCACTCTTCTGGTTGAATGGATCCATGTCCAGGATCCTAGACTCTATCAAAAACCTAGATCAGTGTCGGGTGTAAATCAGCCATTGAGATCTGCAAGAAGTGTGAAGATTCAAATACGAATAATCGTCTACAACGCTAGAGGTATTCTGGTGAGGTTTTTCTGGTTTTGAATCTAATTTGACTGGGAGCTGTTACTTCCTAGGTTGCACTCAAATTGGCTTCAAAATATTTAACAGCTTTGTTAAATAACCATTTCAACAACAGATCCCTAAAAAAAAATTCTTTAACTCCTTTAATGGTCATACCGGTCAAAACCGGCCTCTTAGTTTAAATTTCAAGTTAACTTAATATACATGTAGATAAGCTGTTGAATATTTTGAAACTAAACTGACTGGGCAACAGCTCCCAGTAAAATTAATTTCAGAATATTCAACAGGATGTTTAAAGGTGAATATTCACACTAAAATGCTTTGTTTTTGTTAAAATTGTATACGTTTAGTGGAACTTGTACCTTAATATAGTGAAACGAAATACATCTTAACATATGATGACTTTATTCCGTGTAAATTATTATATTTTTTTCAGTTTTTAATTAGAATTAAGGACTGGTGGTGCCTCTAGCTATATGTATATGTCATTATGAGTGTGACGTCAGCTAACCAGTGACGTAATTAATTATGACATTAGATACTTGAGTGACAGGATTGATGCCTCAAGCATATGTTCACCTGAATGCAGTACTGCTTGATCAATGTTATCAATGCTTTGATACTCATGATTTTGACAAGAAAATGAAAGATCTTACTGAGTTTAAATGTCCATTTATACAGGCAAAGAGATTTTTCAAATTTACCAGTGAAATGACTGGCTTAGTTATTGAGGCAGTTATTATAGTGGGAACAATTTTCAAAATAATCTTAACCAACCCGCAATTGACAACGGCTGATTTCTCAGACCAAGAAAGCATTAAAGTATTGATGAATTTATGTCTGCTGAGCCCACATAACATTTAGTCTGCCGTATTTAGTAGATAAATTAACTGTCTTTCCGCTGAATTTCTGCAGACTGCGTTTTCCATTGGGTTTGAAGCGGGATATGATGAATATTTTGAAAACAACTTGACTGAAACTTCCAGTCAAATTGTGTTCAAAATATTCAGTAGGTCCAAAGTTATTGCCCATTGAAATTATTGTCTGGTTGATTGCAGCTGTCAAGATCGTTTTACTAATATATACATCTTTCACAGTCCATTGAGAGCACAAAAAGATATCGCATTGTGAATTATATTGCACAGTACATGGGTATTGATGCATCCCCCCCTCCTCACCCCCCCCCCCCCCCTCAGTTATTCAATTTTTTTACCCCCCCCCCCTTGCCATTGATTATTGATAACAATTCCGTTCCAATTGGTAAAAAGATTTCAATCAAATATATACACCTGTGCAAAAGTTCAGCACCACACCCTATTTTTACGCACATGCGAGGGTATATTCATGTGCTATGAAGAAAGCAATAGCATAAACATTTATGTACCCATCCATCTTAGTGCAAGAGGTAATAATGCAACCAGAGGAATGCTGATTATGATGGTGGGGAAACACTGTATGTTTTTGTTTGAACTTGAAAACGAGGCCTGAATATGGTTACGTTGACACAACTGACAACTATTGCCCTACAGTTGACACACGTGGCTAGATTGTCATTAATGGTGTCTGAAAACGAAATTTAACATCTGTGCACGAGTTTGAGACTGTCATTATTAATACCGGGTATATCCACCTTGTGCCTGGATGACGGCCTGGACACGACGTCTCATGCTGGTCACCAACCGACTGATACGCCATTGTGGTATTCGTTGCCATTCAAGATGGAGTGCGTCTGTTAATTCCTGTAGGTTCTGCACAGGAGGATCCCTCCTTCTCACCATGTTTCCCAGAATGTCCCAGATATGCTCAATAGGGTTCATGTCAGGGCTCCTTGCTGGCCATGGTAGGGTTTCGATGGCATTCTGGCGGAGGTATTCATGCACAGCTCTAGCACGATGTGGTCGGGCGTTGTCATCCATGAATATAGGGTGGGTTCCAGGTGCATGATTTACAAAATGAGGGACCACAACTCTATCCAGTATGGAATCTTGATATCTTTGTCCATTTAGTGTTCCAGGTACAGTCAACAGATCCAGCTTACAATCAAATGAGATGCACCCCCATATCATAACGGAACCTCCACCAAATGGAACTTCTTCCATGATGTTACGTTGGTAGTACGCCGTGTGTCTGGACCTCCATACACGAGTTCGACCATCTGTGGCATGAAGCAGGAACCGACTTTCATCGGACCAGTGTACCCGTCTCCAGGATCTCATGTTCCAGTGTCTTCTTTCGTTGCACCACCTCAGACGCTCCTCTTTGTGGTGTGCAGTGAGGAGAGGACGTCTGACAGGTCTCCTAGCTTTCATGCCAGCAGCATACAGTCTCCTTTTGACGGTAGACATTGACACTCTATTGCGCGTTTCCCATTGCTGGCTGAGCACTCTGCTGTTGGTGAATGGAGATCTCCTAACAAGGCGTACTAGGGCTCGATCATCACGGGCAGTAGTCTTCTTCGGTCTTCCAGATCTAGGCCTGTCCTTCACCTCGTTAGTTTGCCCATGTTTTGCAATCAAACGACTGATTACAGTATGGTTAATGTTCAGCTGTCTGCCAATCTCTCTGCATGACATACCAGTGGTATGCATGCCTATGATTTGCCATTTCACACGATCACTTAACCTTCGTCTTGCCATAGCGGGTCACAATCAAGAGCTGCTTCTCTCTGTACAAATAAACCACGGTCATGAACACAAAATTCCTAATCTTGTCGCCTAAATCTGTATGTAATGTTCTACACCTCAAACTGGACTTTTACATAACTGAACACGTGTGCTGTTTCCCGCCACGCACGGACATCAAGCGGCGTGAAGTCATGCATTCATGTGCATTTCGTACTTGGAATTATGTCAGCTAACGCGGGGACAAAAAGTATGGCAGCCTAGTTGTACCATCATGTTTCTACGTTCTATTGTTTTTGCTGGTGCTTAACTTTTGCACAGGTGTATATATATATATATGTATGAAGTATTATTATTTACTGTTTGATCGAAATGAATTTATTTTTGTCACCCGACATCTTGTCTGTTGCTGTCTGTCTGTCTGTCTGTCTGTCTGTCTGCCTGCCTGCCTGCCTGCCTGCCTGCCTGCCTGCCTGTCTGTGTGTAATTTTTGAGTCCAGGGTGATTTCTTGGAAACTACTTATCAGATTTTAGTCAAATTTTATCACTGGAATGGCTGTATTCCATTAAACTAAAATTGAAATTTGGTCTAGCACTGTAAGTCATGGACAGGTTGATGATAAGGCTAAGCTCTGGCCTATGGTGAATATTTATCATGATCAGACACACCTTTTCACACACTGGTTGACTATGAAACCCTGGTCAACTTTTCACAGGGAAATGGGTGCAACTTTAATGGTCATTGGTATGGCCAGTCTGAAGGTGGTTTAATTAGCCCAGCAATGGTTTTTACCATGGTAAGACAAATGTTCTGATAAGTCTGATCATGTTCGACATGGTTTGACTAGCTCTGCAAAGCTTTCAGCCACAGTAAATCATGGTCTGGTCACTTATCATGGTCTAACATGATCTGACCAGCTCGGCAATAGTGGTGATCACGATAAATCATGGTGTAGTCAGTCTTAGCATGGTCTAACATGGTCCGACCAGCTTGGCAATAGTGGTGACCACGGTAAATCATGGTGTAGTCAGTCTTAGCATGGTCTAACATGGTCTGACCAGCTTGGCAATAGTGGTGACCATGGTAAATCATGGAGTAGTCAGTCTTAGCATGGTCTGACCAGCTCGGCAATAGTGGTGAACATGATAAATCATGGTGTAGTCAGTCTTAGCATGGTCTAACATGGTCTGACCAGCTCGGCAATAGTGGTGACCATGGTAAATCATGGTGTAGTCAGTCTTAGCATGGTCTGACCAGCTCGGCAATAGTGGTGAACACGATAAATCATGGTGTAGTCAGTCTTAGCATGGTCTAATATGGTCTGACCAGCTTGGCAATAGTGGTGACCATGGTAAATCATGGTGTAGTCAGTCTTAACATGGTCTAACATGGTCTGACCAGCTCGGCAATAGTGGTGAACACGATAAATCATGGTGTAGTCAGTCTTAGCATGGTCTAATATGGTCTGACCAGCTTGGCAATAGTGGTGACCATGGTAAATCATGGTGTAGTCAGTCTTAGCATGGTCTAACATGGTCTGACCAGCTCGGCAATAGTGGTGAACACGATAAATCATGGTGTAGTCAGTCTTAGCATGGTCTAATATGGTCTGACCAGCTTGGCAATAGTGGTGACCATGGTAAATCATGGTGTAGTCAGTCTTAGCATGGTCTAATATGGTCTGACCAGCTTGGCAATAGTGGTGACCATGGTAAATCATGGTGTAGTCAGTCTTAGCATGGTCTAACATGGTCTGACCAGCTCAGCAATAGTGGTGACCATGGTAAAACATGGTGTAGTCAGTCTTAGCATGGTCTAATATGGTCTGACCAGCTCGGCAGTAGTGGTGACCATGATAAATCATGGTGTAGTCAGTCTTAGCATGGTCTAATGTGGTCTGACCAACTCGGCAATAGTGGTGACCATGGTAAAACATGGTATCCCATTTCTGACCATGAAGACAAGACCATGGTCTGGCCATGATGTTTGACCATGGTCAAATTCACAGCATTTCATTACCGACTATGATAATTCTTGGGCAGCAGTCAAATCCCATTGTGACCATGGTAGATCATGGTGTCCTTTCCTCTGTGTATGATGAAACATGCTGGGTATGTTGAAACTGGCTTGATAATAATATTTGGCAAGGCAGGTGAACCCCTCCGGATATAAACCCCGCCCCACACACACACCCCACCCCTTCACCTATTTCTAGCCAAGTTCCCCGGTTCCCCCGCCCCTCCTCACTTTTACACATGTTGAAATCAATTTCAAACATTTAAATCTAAATTCCCAGAATCTAAGCTTCAAGGTAGCTATCTATGGAGTGAGCAGTTGAATATTTTGAAACAAATTTTAACTGGGTGTTGTTGCTGCCAGTCAAATTATAGGTTCCAAATGTTTAACAGAGTGTTTATTAAAGGATAACTAATCCCATCTCTTGATAGCTATTCAGGTGATCTAACACGCCGGTCATAAACTATCTAGGTAATTTTAAGCTTTTTATCTTGCTGCTAAGGAAAGATATTCAGGATTTAGTAGTTAAATGTTGGTACATTTCTATACCTGTATGATGGCTGTCATGATTTACTTTTCAAGCAATCAGAAAAACCCTTGTGTGTCCGCCTCGGTATATACTATATACGCTCAGTCATAGAGGCTCCAGCTATAGTTTGGCAACATGGTATAAAAGCAATCCTACAGGTAAGCTGTTGAATATTTTGAAACCAATTTGATTGGAAGTTGTTGCTGCCACAACTTCCAGTCAAATTGGTTTCAAAATATTAAATGAGATGAGCATTACATAATAAAGAATGTGATGCATTGGAGCTTACATGGGATCACCCACAATAGCTTGAGGAAACAAAATGGTGTCGATCACTGTTCAACATTTACTTGATATTACAAAACAGATAATTGAGATACAGATCAGGGAATGTGACGGAATATGAATGATATGGAATCTATAAACCATATTCTGTCGGTGCAATACAACATTTGAGATGACATTAGCATCGCTTTAAATTGTAACTCCATCAAAGACATGCAATTCATACATTTTGTGACCGACCTTTAGATTTTTGTGACAGTGCTATAAGTCATTTTAAGTGTGATATCAACTATCATGTGATATATTTTATTATGACACAGATTTTTAGATTTTTGTGACATTGCTATAAGTCATTTTAAGTGTGATATCAACTACCATGTAATATATTTTATTATGACACAGATTTTTTGATTTTTGTGACAGTGCTATAAGTCATTTTAAGTGTGATATCAACTACCATGTGATATATTTTATTATGACACAGATTTGTAGATTTTTGTGACCGTGCTATAAGTCATTTTAAGTGTGATATCAACTACCATGTGACATATTTTATTATGACACTGAATACTTGAGCGACAGATCAGTTCCCTGCATTGAAGCTATTAAATCACCCTTTTCTATTTATATCAATACAGGATAATTATTAGTCCTGCCTTTATACACACACGCTTGGAACTTGACTAACTCTACCAATTGACATAAGTTTTAATATCAGACTATAAGTTACAGCCTGTCTGGATATACATGTAATTAAACCTGGATATATAGGACACCTACATATAGGGCCAATAGAAGCTGTTCTATGTATATATGTGGTCATAAAACCACATATCTAAGTATTCTATCTCCATCATTTGGCCCCTAAATGCTAATCACCATAAAGTACCAAAAGATAACGAGTTGCATAAAGGGGCTACCTGTTTATAGTGGCCACCTGTTCGCAGTTAGAGACAGTGTCAGTTCGAGACAGGTTTCACTGTAGTGCATATTATCTCATCTATGTGTCAGTCTGTGCTGCCTTGATCAGTATGAAATTTAATCTTGTCATTAAAGTGATATCTATAACCTACAACATTAACAGTTTAAAGGCTAAATTTGTTAATGAAAATGCAAATAATTTCCCATTGAATGTCCATTTGCTGGCCAAGAGATGACTATTTTTGAAAATTTACCACTGGAGTGACTGGTTCGGTTATTAAGCCAGTCATTCCAGTCGTAAACTTTAAAAAATAGTGTTCTCTTGGCCTGCAAATGGATGTTCCAGCCGACCGCTGTAGAGGGCCTGTTTGAGCCATCGGCACCATGAAATGGTTAACCCTGAAAGGCCAGTTACAACAAATTCTTTATCATGATCTAGGGGATTTTCTGTTGAATAGTTTGAAAACTAATTTGACTGGGAGCAACAGCTGTTGCTGCCTATCAAAATATTCCAGTCAAATTAGTTTTCAAAATATTCAACATCTTGCCTGTATTGCCGTCATGTATCGAGACAATAGAATTTCAGCTACTGTGAAAGACCAGATACAACAAATTTATTATAATTTTGATATAGCAACTGTCCTGAATAATTTGAAATTGGTTTAACTGGAAGATGTGAATACCTTAGGTAGCGATGGCTTCTTGTCCAATTAATTTCAATTAAAATATTCCAAATCTTTTCTGTATTATGATTGCTTTGAAATTGTAAGACAGGGATTTTCTGGGCTCAAATGGCTGTTATATAACACCAGTAGCTGAATCCGTTCCAGATTATTTTTCTATAGATGCAGATTTAACACTTTCAATGCCATTGTCTCAATTTCAAGACAACGATGCGGGAAAGTGGTTGAATATTTTGAAACTAATTCGACTGGCACATGTTCTCGCCATATAAATGTATAGTTTCTCGCCTGTAGGAGTTAGCCCTATTAACACTTTAAACATCAAATTTGTTTTTAGAAATTTCAATTTTGTCATAGAAAATGTCAATTTGCAGACCAAGAGAAGACTATTTTTGAAAATTTACCACTGGAATGCCTGGCTCGGTTATCGAGCCAGGCATTCCAGTGGTAAATTTTCAAAAATAGTCTTCTCTTGGTCTGCAAATTGACATTTCTCGAGACCACTGCAGAAGGCATACTTGGCTGATATGAGTGTGAAAGGGTTAATGAGTAAGACGGCCTAAACAGGCCTCTAGCAATGTTCTCGAGGAATGTATTTTGTAGGCCAAGAACAGGATATTTCTGAAATTTTACCACTGAAATGACTGGCTTGATAACCGAGCCAGATGATTGGCTAGGACTATTTTTGAAAATTTATCACTTGAATGCCCGGGTCAAAGACCAAATCTGGCTCGATGCCTGAGCCAGTCATTCCAGTAATAAATGTGCAAAAATAGTCTTCAATTGTCCTGAAAATAGACATTCACTTTATCAAAAATATCAATTTTCATGACCAACCGTGTTGAACTCTAAAGGCTTAAAAATTTTTAATTCATTTTATAAAAGACTACCCGTAAGTATATATCAGTAGACTTTGCTAAGTATTGAGATTTTATTTCAATACTATCTCAGCAATCGTATGTATCATTACGTGATATGGGGGGAAAACGGTATTATGCTTGACATGAGCAAGATTCGGTCCTAAATTAAATTTTACCCATTAGAATGACTCGGGCTCAGTTGTTGAACCATCCATTCCGATCGTAACTTTTCAAAGAGTGCCTTCCATTGACCAATAAACGGACATTTCTCAAAATTACTGCAATACCGATCTTCAGCGTACTTAATTACTTAACCCTTGAACCGTAAAAAATGTCCATTTGCAGTCCAAGAGATTATTCTGGAAAATTTACTCCTGTAATCACAGTCACTTTAGTGTTAAATTAAAAAAAATAATCTCTTGGTCTGCAAATGGATATTTCTCAAGCCCATTGCAGAAGCTTTTTTTGACAGGCTCATTAACATGCATATCAGCCAAAAACGGCTTCTGCAGTGTTCTTGAGAAATGTCCATTTGCAGACCAAGAGAAGATTATTTTTGAAAATTTAACACTAAAGTGACAGTCACTTTAGTGTTAAATTTTCAAAAATAATCTCTTGGTCTGCATATGGGCATTTTTGGCAGGCCCATTAACACTCATATCAGCCAAAAACAGCTTCTCCAGTGGCCTTGAGAAATGTCCATTTGCAGACCAAGAGAAGATTATAACATTGGAGTGACTGGCTCGATAACAGAGCCAGTCATTCCAGTGGAAATTTTCAAAAATAGTCTTCTCTTGGGCATTTTTGGCAGGCCCATTAACACTCATATCAGCCAAAAACAGCTTCTCCAGTGGCCTTGAGAAATGTCCATTTGCAGACCAAGAGAAGATTATAACATTGGAGTGACTGGCTCGATAACAGAGCCAGTCATTCCAGTGGAAATTTTCAAAAATAGTCTTTTCTTGGTCTGCAAATGGACATTTTTGAACAGGCCCATTAACACTCATATCAGCCAAAAACAGCTTCTCCAGTGGCCTGGAGAAATGTCCATTTGCAGACCAAGAGAAGATTATAACACTGGAGTGACTGGCTCTTGGAGTGACTGGCTCGATAACAGAGCCAGTCATTCCAGTGGAAATTTTTAAAAATTGTCTTCTCTTGGTCTCCAAATGGACATTTTCTATGAGAAAGTTGAAATTTTCTTGAATAAATTTAAGGGTTAAAGGGTTATGTATGCTTTTTATCAGCTTTCTTCATAGAGTTCTGTTATCTTTCATACTCACTACTTTACTTCAAACTTGTAGTCGGAGCCATGTCTACTGGTCATCTGATAGGTTGAGAAATAGTTATTGTATTTAACAACTAGTTTTGTGGCAAATATTTACGTTTTTAGTGAGGGGGTAAAATTGCATGAAAAATTACCATGGCCTATTTTATTAACATTTCAGAAGCAAATAATTGAAGCAGTCTTGTTAGTGTGATATTTTAACAAGTATGTGACAGGTGGCCAGGGAGAATACTGGACACTGGTCATTTTCTATTGCATGTATTCTCTCATGTTTGCTAAGAATAGAGGGATCAATTTCTAGCTATGCCCGCCCCGCCAATTTCTATTTAATCCTTTAACACTCATATCAGCTAAAAACGGCTTCTGCGGTGGACCAGGAGAAGACTATTTTCAAAAGTTTACCACTGGAATGACTGGCTTGATAACCGCAAATGGACATTTTCTATAAAAAAAATTTAATTTTCTTGAACAAATTCGAGGGTAAAGGTTAAGCGCTGAGCACCTTTTTTCCCCCGTATGTGGAATTGATTCATATACTGCGAAACATGAATTCCAAGAATCACAATTTCAAAGTAATTATAAGGTAAGTTGTTGAATAGTTTTTATCTAATTTGATTGGGGTCTGTTGCTGCCTAGCAACAGCTCCCAGTTAAATTAGTTTCAAAATATTCAACAACATGTTTATTAAATTGTAAATCCATCAGCGACATACAATTCATACAATTGACAGACCTCGATTTGCATGCCGGTTTTAAAACATCATTATTATTAGCTCACCTGGCCTGAAAGGCCAAGTGAGCTTATGCCGTGGCGACCGTCCGTCGTCCGTCCATCCGTCATCTTTTCCTTTAAACAACTTCTTCTCAAGACCCACTGGGCCGATTTCAATTATATTTGGCAAGAAACATCCTTAGGGCATAGGGATCCAAGTTTGTTCAAATGGAGCCAATCGGCTAATTTGGCCGGCAGCCATCTTGGATTTCGGCCGATTTTAGGAAATGTCTAAAAATCTTATCCGAAACCACTTTAGGAATCGATTCAAAACTCATGAAACATTATCTAGTGAAAGAACTAAGCCAAGTTTGTTCATGAAGACTTGATTGACCAAATGGTTCGGTGGCCATCTTGGATGACCTAGTTTTTCCAAAAACGACTTCTCCAGAACCGCCGAAGGGATCAGGCCGAAATTTGGGGGATATGATGAGGGACTAAGGGCCATTAAAGTTTGTTCAAGGGAAGTTGATCGGTAAAAAAACATGGCCGCCGTGGGCCAATTAAAATGTAGCGTGTTTGGTGGCCATATTGGATTTTTTTATTTGATGGATTTTGAGGCCGAAATTGGTTCTATATATGGTTTTGGGTATTCAGAGCTCAAATTTGCCATTTTCAAAACTGTCGGATAAACGGTTTGGCAGCTATCTTGGATTATTTTCCCGCCAAAGGCGCCCATACTAAAGCAATGAGAAATTTAAAATGTCTTCTTCTGGAGAACTACTAGGCCGATTTCAATTATATTTAGCAGGAAGCATCCCTAGGGCATAGGGATCCAAGTTTGTTCAAATGAAGCCGATCAGCTAATTTTTGTTTGGTGGCCATCTTGGATTTCGGCCGATTTTAGGAAATGTCCTTAAAAATCACCGAAATCGCTTGGGGAATCGATTCAAAACTTATGAAACCTCATCTAGGGAAAGATGTAAGCCAAGTTTGTTCAAGACGACTTGATTGACAGAATGGTTCAGAGGCCATCTTGGATGACCTAGTTTTCCTGAAAATGACTTCTCCAGAACCGCTGAAGGGATCAGGCCGAAATTTGGGAGATATGATCAGGGACTAAGGGCCATTAAAGTTTGCTCAAGGGAAGTTGCTCCATCAAAAAACATGCCCACCGTGGGCCAATTAAAATGTAGCCTGTTTGGCGGCCATATTGGATCTTTTTATTTGATGAATTTTGAGACCAAAATCAGTTCTATACTGTATATGTTTTTGGGTATTCTGAGCTCAAATTTGCAATTTTTGAAATTGGCGGATAAACAGTTTGACGACCATCTTGGATAATTTTCTCGTCAAAAGCTCCCATGCTAAAGCAATGGGAAGTTTAAATGTCTTCTCAAGACCTACTAGGCCGATTTCAATTATGTTTGGCAGGAAGCATCCTTAGGGCATAGAGATCCAAGTTTGTTCAAATGAATTTGCCCATCGGCCATTTTGGATTTTGGCCGAGTTTTAGGAAATGGCTTTTAAAATCTCTGAAACCGCTTGGGGAATCTTCATCTAGGCCAAGAGGTATGCCAAGTTTGTTCAAGAGGACTTGATTGACCAAATGGTTCGGTGACCATCTTGGATGCGACTCCTCCAGAACCGATGAAGGGATCAGGCCAAAATTTTGGCGGTATGATTAAGTACTAACACCCATTAAAGTTTGTTCAAGGGAAGTTGATCCGTCTAAAAACACCTGGGCGCCGTGGGCCAATCAAAATGTAGCGTGTTTGGCGGCCATACTGCACTTGCAAAACTGTCCACGAACTCATTTAAATGACTACTAAACCACCCACCAACAGTTTTGACAAAAATTGATGGTGCTCCTCCAGGTGAGCGACGCAGGCCCCTTAAAGACCAGAAGTGACACCATTTTTGATGATGTATTGGATATATTGTATTGAATAATTTGAAACTGATTTTCATGGGAGATGAGCAGCAACCGTGAGCCTGCAGTCGATTTAGGTTCAAAATATTCAACATCTTTCCTGTGTAACTGTTTTATCATTGTGGCATTGACATTTCACGTGTCAAAGGGCCAGTGTTTAGAATGACCAAGACTGGACAGGAACATAAATATGTGTAAATTTTTACTTAGTGAATATTCATTTAGAGGGCAAGTAATCAGTATTTCAGAAACTTTACCATTGAATGGCTTGCATGGAGTTTTCTAAAATATTGATTATTCCCTTGGTCCGCAAAACAAGAATATATGTATTTCTCCCATGAGACACTTGGAGAACACATCATTTATTCTTATTGGAGTTGTTTATTAGCCGTCTGCCGACTGAATTTCTTTCGAGTACATTTTTCATGGGGTTTAGCTTTAGATATACTGAATATTTTGAAAACAATTTGACTGAAAGTTGTTGGTGGCTAAGCCACGAACACCTTTCAGTCTCAGTCAAATTGTTTGCAAAATATGTAGTGAATCCAGAGTTATTCCTCATTGGCAATTTTGTTTGGTGGCTTGCAGTAAGTAGTCAGGCAGCTAAAATGTTAAGTTTAAAAACATTTACTCTTTTCCTGAAAATGTATGGTACATGTAGACCGTCGCTAAGCAAAGGTTTTGATTTTACGATCAATCTAGACATTTAAGACACCGCTGCTCCATAAAAACAAAACAAAATCACAGTCAATAGAATCTCGTATGTTGCGCGTGACACATCAAAAGTATGTCAGGGTAACCTATATTTGTTACGCTACATGTACCTTAAGGCTGCAATGCATGACAAATGTGTCTTTCATGCACACGCTTATCAAAATAATCTTTATTCGTCACCATATGTCTGGGACCTTTGACCTTTTGATTCCAAATTTATCACACATTATCGGGACCCCACAGGCAAAGTTCCACCCACAAGTCTGGTCGAGATCTCTCCAGTAGAACCAGAGTTATTAACAAATACACATATATGTGTCTTTCAGGAACATAAGTTTTCAAAAATAATCATTTTTATCTGATCGGCATAGCATGAACCTTTGAATCGTAAATTTGTCACACATCTTCAGGACTCCATGAGCAACCTTTTACCAAAGTTTGGTTACTATATATGAAAACTCTTGAAATGACAGTCCAGAATATTCTTTTGGGACTGACTAACTAAGTAACTAACTGATTAACCCTTACCATACTGATGTCAGATTTTTACATTTTCAAATTAAATTAAAAGATGAACTGGTGTAGAGGTTTTCAACAAATTTTGTGGAAGATGGTGCTGTCTTCGACAGCAACATCGTCCACCAAATTTGTTTAAAAATAAAAATGTACACCAGTTTCTTTGCATTTGACATGGTAAAAGATAGACTATTGACATCAGAGTGGTACGGATTAACTGTTTAGGATACACGTCGGTTTATTGAGTTGCTACCCACAGCTAAAACCGGAAAGGTATCCGTAAGGGATATTAATCACTGATAATACTTACTTGTTTGTTTTCCTTAATTGCAGAAATAAATGCCTGAATGAAAAACGCCGTCGCAAGCCGGAGAATATCTATATCGAGGGTCTGGCTGAGTTGCTCTCATCGAGCATTGCGGATATGACTGCCTTTTCCGGTAAACCGGACAAGGGTGCAATACTTCACGAGGCAGTCGATCAGATAACTCAGCTAAAACAAGGTGACCGTTACTCGATATTCAATACTAACCATATTATATGTATAATTATATTGTTCATGCACATTTCAATTATCTCACAGAAAATGTCCATTTGCAGACCAAGAGAAGACTATTTTTGAAAATTTACCACTGAAATAGCTATAATTCTATGGACATCAAAAGTGTATCGGACTAATATTCCTCTTAGATCTATAATGGACAGTAATGTACATCACTTCTCAGGCCTCTAAATATTTCATACAGATCCTACAAACACGAGTCGGGCCACTCAGCACTCGCAAACTAGTATCAATTTGACGTGTCTTCACTCTTCATCAGTAATTCAGAGATCAAGACCTTGCCGGTCATCCGGAGAGTTCTGGACCAAGACACTACTCTAAAAGACCGAACCAGCCTCACTCCCAAAACCAGCCTTACTTCCAGCCAAATTATCAGTCTCCTAAAGATAGTTTTAGATATCACATGATTCATCCAAAACGTGTAGTACTGTCATCAGATTCATGTAGCTTTGGGTTCATCTGTGTCACCAATGAATGCTAACTCTTACATGGAATCTTTTGAGCAATAAGCACTCAGAACAGCCACGGACCCACCAAACATCTGGTACCATTATGGTGACAACCCTTTCCCATACCTACACTGTACAACATCCAATCACTTACCGATCATTACATTATTGTCCAATGCTGCCATCAAAGAAGATGGCCAGATCACCTTCCTAGACATCTTGAATCATATCAGTGAATCCGAAACTACCAAGCTTACAGTCTCCAGAAAACACACTCACGCAGATTAATATCTAAATTCCCCCTCCAATCCCCATTTAACCCTTACCACTCTGATGTTAAGGGTCTATCTTTACCTTGTCAATAGCAAAGAATCTGGTGTACATTTTTCAGCAATTTTGGTGGGCATTGTTGCTGCCTCGACAGTACCATCTTCCACCAAATTTGTTGAAAAATGTACACAGTTCATCTTTTAATTTAATTTGGAAATTTAAAAATCTGACATCTGTGGTAAGGGTTAAAACACAAATGTTCAGTCATCAGGACTCTCTTTCACTATGCAGCTTCCATCATCACAGAAACACCAGATGAAAAACAAGAACACCTACATATCAAAAAATCGCTCCTACCTAACGGTTACATTTCGTGGATGCATAACTACATCTCCCCCTCCCCCCCCCCCCCACCTCGAAAGAAACAAGCGTGAGGACATGCCAACTTCCTCTGGTTAGATTACCGTATATATCCGAGGCTTATCTGAACACCTAGGGAAATTCTTCAGGTAGCATCACATCGAAATCTATCACGACTGTTTTAACACCTTGAGATCGTAATTAGGTGGACGTAAAAGACAAGCTCACCACGGATGAAACGGGAGTCATCTATATGATCCAGTGTGACCAGTGCAAGGCCACATATATAGGTGAAACCAAAAGGCCTCTCAACACAAGAGTTAAAGACCACCTCAAATCCAATTCCAACTCGGTAATGGCAGAGCACACAGAAACTTTGGACATTATCATTGCCAGCAATGGCTTTGTCATTAACATTCAGGCTAATATGTTCAAACAGAAAGTCAAGGAGGGTATTGAAATTTATAAACACCAACCAACCATGAAGCGAGGCGATGGCTACCATATACCAGCAATCTACCAATAAATACTGTCAAGTAACTCCACAAGAACTGCCTAGAGTGATGTAGCCAGTAACTGAATTAGTGCTTAAGAAGTGGCCGAGAACAAATTCCACATCGCGGAGACATAATTAATTTTCTGTATTAACAAATGTGAGTAAAAGTTGCGATACTGATTTTCCTCAAATGACCTCCATTAATACTTTTCTGATATTTATATCTGTAAAGACTTGAATGGGTTCACTTTACAATAGAATAGGACGTTCTTGTCTTATAACTACTTAACTTAAGCTTAAACTATTTCATTTCTTTTCTTCACACACGTCATGCATGTGGGACTTTGAACTCCCATGTTGGCAGAAGTCCCTCCACAATTACTTTATTTCTTTCTTATGTGCCTATTGTCACCCCCCCCCCCACCCCTATCTACTTTGAACAAACGGTGTTACCTATGTCAACACATACCAAACAGCTGGGTGTTCAATGACATCCTGATCCATGGGGTATCTTTGGACAACAATTACATAGAAAAATGTTAGATCATGGAAAAACAAGAACAAATTGAATAATATATACTGGTTACTAGGAAGCTGTTACCTAGATACATAAGGCAAGACAGAATAATCACTGCTGCAAGGAGAGGTTAACAAAAATGTCAAAATTGTCCAAAGGTACATATACCTCAGTTGACAGTAAAGGCATTTTCTTCCATGAACTGAAATACTCCCACGTAAATTGTTACCCACCTATATTTTCTCTATTCAATAGTACATGTACATGTAGTTTCCTGCTTTCTGGTTATACTAACAGCTCAATACACAACACACATTTTACAGGTTTTGTCAAATGTTACATGTACATGAAATGACTTAGTCATCCGAATGGCATCCAGCATCGGAGAATTAGGTAGTGTGTTTTTCTACATGTAAATGCCCCGATGGATCGGCATGCACAGGCTCAGGCCTCTGTACGATTACTGTATTCTGCTGTTGTAGTAGTAGAAACATCCTACAGCTGTAATCAGTCCTTCTTCGCTTTTGCCCACTGTCTTGTCCTCAGCTGGAAATCCTTAGCTTCCTCAGGTCCATTCTTGACTTGAGTGTACCGAGTCCTGCTTTCTTGAGGTCACCTCGTAGCACGCTTAGCAGATTTATGCAATGACGTCCTCTCCTGACTTTGTATTTGCTGGCTCTGAGTAGGGCGAATTCCAAGGCTATCTGCGCGTTTGTCTCTTCTGGCATCCTTAGCACATGGCCAAACA
This sequence comes from Chaetoderma sp. LZ-2023a, assembly GCA_034401795.1. Taxonomy (NCBI): domain Eukaryota; kingdom Metazoa; phylum Mollusca; class Caudofoveata; order Chaetodermatida; family Chaetodermatidae; genus Chaetoderma; species Chaetoderma sp. LZ-2023a. The sequence continues at coordinate 38,156,517 of CM067375.1, read as the reverse complement.
AGGACCATCTTTGCTGGGTGACTTTTACAGACAGCGGTGACGTATTACACATCTTGTATAGTACATCGTTGGAAATTATGTTGTCTGGCCATCGGTGTCCAGTGATGGTGCGTAGGTGTTTGCCGTAGCAGGCATCGAGTTTGTCTCAAGCTGCCTTTGGAACTGCCCAGCTGTTACAGTTATACAGCATCAAGGATATGCAGGTTGCATTGTATAAACGTAGCCTCTTTATCAAGGGCATCTTTGATCTATGAATCCAGAGCTTCCAGAAGACCTGGAAAGCTATGTTCCCCATGACGCAGTCTGCAGCAATGTCGGCAGTACTGCAAAGCAGTGAGCCCAGGTTTTTACTTTTCCTCCATGATTCACCGCCACGAAGTGGATCATCATTTTCTTTAGTTTCCTGCTTTGTAGGTAGGTATATGTTGGTGAACTCTGTTTTGGATTCATTCATAGAGATTCTCAATTTTTAGTTTGCTTGCAGCTATTGGGAGAAGCTCATCAAGGGGTTTCTTATCCTCATCTATGAAGTCCACATCGTCGGCATATTCCATCTCCAGCGGCATGCCCAGTATTGACACTGGGGGGGGGGGGTGGGTTTGGTCTTGTGGAACTTTCCCGCACAGATTTCAATGCGGCAGCAAGGTAGCAGATGAAAAGCACCGGGGATAGTCCATCTCCCTGTGGGGAGGCCGATTGATGTCTCAAACTCACTGACTTGACTCATAGTCTCACTAGTCGTAGCTCATCTTCATTGCAGCTGGCCTGGCGTAGTACATCTAGGATCTTTGAGTGTTTAATTGTGTCGAAGGCTAGTGACATGACAATGCCCATTTTGTGGAAGTCCCAGTGTTTGGACATGACTACCGACACAAGCATGCGTTGAGCCCATACAATGTCTGTGCAGCTGCGTCCACGTTTGAAGCCACTTTGACATGATCCGGTGAAGTAATCGAGGCTCAGGCCTCTAGTATTGTATATGTAACTGTAGATGCATCTTAGATGATGTAAGCTTATGAAAAAAGGAAACAAATTCGACAATTTTTCAAAACCGGAAGTGACAAAATTGTGGAATGAAAAATCAGGAATTAGTCATGCAGTATGAAAGTAAGTTAAATTTAGTAATCTGGAATTTCCTTAGTCTACGGGTCAACGTTAGTCAGTGTTTATAATTTAATTATGAAAGACATGATGCCCCTATATATATATATGAAGAAAGGATGCTATCGATGAAGGGTTGTGTCACTGAATACTAAATATGGTTAGTATTAAACAACAATAGAATGAGGGACTGAGGTCCTGGAAGTCAGGGGGTAACGTGCGCAGAATAAAGGATTCGTTTTATGTGTGTTGTAATCAGTATAGAACTTTGAAACATGAATTCCCATAAAATAAATTAACTACGAAGGTATTGGTAAGCTGTTGAATATTTTGAAACTAACTTGAGTGGGTGTTGTTATCTCCCAGTCAAAGTAGTTTCAAAATATTCAAACAGAATGTTTTAAGTTGTACAATCATCAAAGATATATAATTCATGCACATCGTAACAGACTTCAATTTTCATGACAGAGCTATGCATGTGATGTATTTGATTATGATATCAGATACTTGAGTAACAAATCGTAGCCCTCCATTGACTAACGTTACTTGTTTCTTGTATATTGTAGAGAGTTGCGGCGGTGGAGGCAGTGAAGCTGTACAACAGAGCCAGGTGTCATCCAGTAGACCAGCATTGCTCGCTAACGATATCCTCGGACCACTTCTACTAGAGGTAATACGCTATGTATGGTAATCAAGCAATCGTAGCTTTTCATATGTAGATCTCATTTTTGAGATGATTCAAATCTTATATGGTAGACTCATTTGCATAACAATACATGTTGAATATGTACAGGACAGCTCATAAATAAGTTAGTGTTTCTAAAATAAACACAGAAACAAGTTGGACTTAATTTGATTGGAAGCCGTTGCAGCCTTAGGCAGCAATGGCTTCCAATCGAATTTAGTACAAAATATTCAATTGTATGTTTTATTTTGTTTTGGATACATGTTTTCGGAGCTGTTCTGTAAAAAGATATTTTGAAACTACCGTGACTGGAAACTGTTTCTGCCTATACAGGTTCCAGTCGAATTACTGTGAAATATTCACCCCCTTTCCTGTATTGTTGTTTTGAAATTGAGACACTGATATTTCGCGTGGTAATGATGTCTTTGAGGTTATAAGGTCAAAGGTCAAATAGCCATTGTAACCTCGGTATACTAGTATATGTTGCACCATTAAGCAGATGCATTTTGTAAACCTTCAACTTATGTAGCGGCATTGTTAAGCCTGTTGGAACTACACATAACCATTGGCTACCTGGTTGCCGAGATGTTGTCAGGAATTGGCTTGATGACAATCAGATCAAATTTCACTGTGATCTTTGTAGAAAATTTATATTTTGAAATTTTAGCTTTTCGCGTTCAGCAAAACATTTCATCTTATGTTTCACTTATATAGCGAAACATAGTTGTGTATGCTGTTTGGAATCAGCAGGTTGATATTGCAGGCACAAGGTCAAAAGGTCAAGCTCACTGTGACCTTGGCACTCAATTTTTTAAACATTAGTTCTTTGAGCTTAACAAACTTCTTAGGTTATATGATGTTTATCCACAAAGAGGACATATAAGACATTTAATACTAACCATCAAATTTGTTAAACAAATTTAAATTTTCTCATAGAAAATGTCCATTTGCAGACCAAGAGAAGAGTATTTTTGAAAATTTGCCACTGCATGATTGGCTCGGTTATCGAGCCAGTAATTCCAGTGGTTCAAGAAAATTTAAATTTTCTCAGAAAATATCCATTTGCAGACCAAGAGATGACTATTTTTGAAAATATTTTTCGCCATAAATAGTTCGCAATTTTCCTAGTCTTTTTTTTAGCTGTCCCTCAGTTTGTTAGTCACAAAAACCTATTCCGAGTTATATCTAAAAAGTTAAAATTTTTTTAACACAATGAAGGAACTTGCCATGCAAGAGGGTTTCCGGACATTGGCCATGATCCGGAGAACAGAGCCCGGATCCGGCTCGGATCAATTTCTGGATATTGGATATCTCAGAAACTACGGGGTCGATATAGTTAAGATTTTAACAGGAAATGATGTGACAATAAGCTAGGATTTCACAACTTTGAGGGTGATCCGAAAATAATCCGGAAAATCTGATATCTGGAACCCGCAACTACCGAGATTCTACGTATCAACCTTGTTTCAGTTTATGATTATATAAAATTGTGATGCTTAATTGATCTCTGATATATGTAACTGATGAAGTACCCAAGAACCCTGCACCCCTAGACTGCACAATACATCGTCATAACTACTAGTATTTTCTCTGAACTTTCAGTGTTGCTGTGTCTCATAAATGTTGCAAATATTAAACCGTTAACACTCAGATTTCTCCAAGAAAGTCTTAATTTTGTTATATAAAATGCCTATTTGCAGACCAAAAGATTATTTTTGAAAATTTATTACTGGAATGACTGGCGAGCCAGACATTCAGGTGGCAAAGTGTCCAAAATAATCTTCTCAAACAGACATTTCTCAAGATCACTGCAGAAACCTTTTTTTTAAGACTAGCTTGAGTGTTAATCGGTTAACTGGCTTTATTATCTCTCTTTTAGGCATTGGGTGGCTTCCTGTTTGTTGTCAATAGTCAGGGCAAGGTCGAGTTTGTGTCTGAGAACGTCACAGCATATTTAAATTATTCTCAGGTATGAACTGCGCAGATCTGCTCATTCCACAGTAATGCTTTTGCCGCAAAAGACCAACTATCGAAGGGATAGTCTGTCATCGCATTTTGAAATTGATTTGTCTACAGCTGCGGCTACATTGGCTACAAGTTGATGCTCGCTGCTATGAAGCAGGCCTTCAGCAAAGTGGGCACCAGCTTCGTGTCAAATTAGTTTCAAAATATTTAGTAACTTAGTTGTATATATATATATGCGCCTAAGATTGCCACTCTGTAACTTGTTTAACCCTTTCAGTGGTGTAACCTCAATATATCTCATTCATCAAAGCAACCATATATGAAAACGGTTGAATATTTTGAAATTTTGGTGGTCGTGTTGGCGGTGGTAGTTTTGGTAATGGTGGTTGTGTTGAGGGTTTTGGACGTGGTGGTGAATGTGGTGATGGGCTTGCTTGGGGTGGTGGTTGTTGTGGTCGTGGTGGTGGTGTTTGTAGTTGTGTGGATGTGGTGATGGTGGTTGGTAGTGGTGGTGATCTTGGTAGTAGTGGTGGTGTTCATTGTTGTTGTCCTCGTGGTCTGTTGATGGGTAATTTTGATTGTGGTAGTGGTTGTCGTGGTGATGGGGTTGGTAGTGGTGGTGGTGGTCTTGGTGGTGGTCTTGGTTGTGGTGGTGGTCATGATAGTGGTGGTGATCTTGATAGTGGTGATTGTTGTGGTGGTGATGGTGTTCATCATTGTAGTTGTCGTTGTGGTCTGATGATGGTAATGATGATAGTGGTGTTGGTGGGTGTCCTGATAGTGGTTGTGGTGGTGATGGTAGTGGTGGTGTTGATCATCGTTGTTGTGGCTTGATGATGATAGTTGTGGTGGTGATGGTGTTGGTCATCGTTGTTGTGGTTTGATGATGATAGTGGTGGTGGGCTTCATAGTGGTGGTCGTGGTGCCAGTTTTGATGTTGGTGTTGGTCATCGTAGTTGTGGTTTGATCATGATAATGATGATAGTGGTGGTGGTTGTCATGGTGGTGGTAGTGGTGGCATTGATCATTGTAGTTGTGGTTTGATGATGATAGTGGTGGTGGTTGTCGTGGTGATGGTAGTTATGGTGTTGGTCATTGTGGTTGTGGTTTGATGATGATAATGATGATAGTGGTGGTGGTTGTCATGGTGGTGGGCTTCATAGTAGTGCTGGTAGTGGTGGTGTTGGGCATCGTGTATGGTTTGATGATGATAGTGGTGGTGGTTGTCGTGGTGGTAGTGTTGGTGTTGGACATCGTGGTTGTGGTTTGATGGTGGTGGTGGTTGTTGTGTAGTGTTGGTGTTGGTCATCGTGGTTGTGGTTGTGGTTTGATGATGATAATGATGATAGTGGTGGTGTGATGATGATGTATATATAGATAACTACTCGCTTAATAGTATATTAGTTGGATAATTCCACAGTAGGTGTTCGTTTACCCTTTAACCTTCAAATTTCTTCAATCAGAAAATGTCCATTTGCAGAGCGAGTGAAGACTGAAAATTTACCATTGAAATGACTGGCTCGATTATCGAGCTTGTCACTCGTGGTAAAATTTTTCAAAAATACTCTTCTCTTGGTCTGCAAGTGGACATTTCTCAAGACCACTGCAGAAGCTGGTTTTGGCTGATGTGAGTGTTAAAGTGTTAACTATGAGAAAGTAGACGCAACAAGTCCTTCGAGTAATATTCTATTCAGTATTTTGAAAACTAATTTGACTGGATGATTCCAGTTGATGTTGTTAAAAAAATATCTAACAGCTTCCTTGTATAGTGGTGTTTTGAAATTAAGATACTGGCACTTGAAGGGTTAAAACATGTAAGGGTTAAATTTTCTTACCACCTGTGTTGCGAGCATCCATGTCTTGGCAGAGATTATTACGTTTAAATAGTTAACATTTGTGGATGCTTTGACGATTGCCTACCTGCTTATGTGCTTTAGATGTTGTCCTACTTTGTATTAGGATGATTAGCTGATGGATTTTAGCTGATGTTACGTAACAAAAAATCAACGAGACGTACTATAAAGATGCATATTATATTTACAGCAGATGCATATTATATTTACAGCAGATGCATATTATATTTACAGCAGAATGCTTGAAAATAAAATGTCAAAATTGTATTCTTTTAGAGGCTTAAATTTAGGGCCTAGGTGTAATGAAACGAAATAAATCTTAACATATGATTTCATTACGTATAAATTAATAAAAAAAATTTCAGTTGTGAAATTGAATTCGAGACACGAGTCCATAGTCAAATTCACAATTTAAAATTTTTTATTAATTTGTATGGAATGAAATCATTGTTTGTCAAGATCTAGTTTCGCTTCATTGCACAGATTAAGCATTTAAAGGTATACAATCTAAACAATTTTATTTCCACGCATTCTGGTGTGAATATGTACCTTTGATATTCTCAAATTATATTTTCGACATAACCACTTTCTACTAAGAACAGAAGAATCTATAGTTGTGCGCCACTTATGTCTAATTAAGCCCAGCCCACTTTTTGTGTGTGGTGGAAGCGATTTTGAAACTTTGAAACCTTAATTCAGAAAATCTAAATTTCAAGGTAACTATATACAGTTACGCTGTTTAATATTTTGAAAGTAATTTGACTGGGGGAAGTTGCTGCGGTTATATAAATGAGTTATGGATATAATGCCTCCATTAAAGCATGTAGATCAGTAAAAGCATACATTTAGATAAGAATACATCTCTCTAAGCAGGAAATAGATTTATAGTTGTGATGATAATACTGATGACAATGATGATGTACTAATGACAGCTGATGATAGTACTGATGGTAATACTGTAGTAGTCATGGTGACAGAGTTGATGATTGTACTGATGATGATAATAAAAATAATAATAATATTAATAATATGGTGGTGGTGGTGATAGTGGCGGCGCTGGTGGTTATGATAATCGTTGTGGTGGTGGTGATGAGTAGTGATAGTGGTTGTTGTAATTGTGGCAGTAAGTTGTAGGGATGGTGGTTGGTGGCGGCAGCGGTTAGTGGTGGTGGCGGTGATGAGTTGTAGTGGTGGTGGCGGCAGTGAGTTGTGGTGGTAGTGAGTTGTGGTCTTCGTGGCGGCAGTGAGTTGTGGTGGCAGTGGGTTGTGGTGGTGGCAGTGAGTTGTGGTGGTGGCAGTGAGTTGTGGATGTGTTGGTGGCAGCAGTGAATTGTGGTGGTGGTGGTGACAGTGAGTTGTGGATGTGGTAGTGACAGCGAGTTATGGATGTGGTGGTGGCAGCAGTAGGTTGTGGTGGCAGTGGGTTGTGGTGGTGGCAGTAGTGAGTTGTGGTGGTGGCAGTAGGTTGTGGATGTGGTGGTGGTGGCAGCAGTGGTTTGTAGATGTGGTGGGATGTGGTTGTGGCAGTGGGATGTGGTGGTGGCAGCAATGAGTTGTGATGGTGGTGGCAGTCAGTTGTGGATGTGGTGGTGGCAGCAGTGGGTGGTGGTTGTGGCAGTGAGTTGTGGTGGTGGTAGTGGCAGTGAGCTGTGGTGGTGGCAGCAGTGAGTTGTGGATGTGGTGGTGGCAGTGAGTTGTGGTGGCAGTGAGTTGTGGTTGTGGCAGTGATTTGTGGATGTGGTGATGGCAGTGAGTTGTGGATGTGGTGGTGGCAATAAGTTATGTTGTTGGTATGGCCATTGAGTGGTGATTATGGGAGTGAATGGTGGTTGTGGTGGTGCATTGGGTTGTGTTGGTGGCATTAAGTTGTGGTGGTGGTGGTGGTGGTGGCAGTGGGTGGTGGTGGTAGCAGTTAGTTTTGGTCTCGTGGTGAGGTTGTGGCAGTGATGGTGGTGTTTGCAGTGTTGTTGGTGGTGGTGGGGTGGTAGTGGTGGTTTCAGTGAGTTGGGGATGTGGTGGTGGCAGTGAGTTGTGGTTGTGGTGGCAGTGAGTTGTGGTTGTGGTGGCAGTGAGTTGTAGTTGTGGCGTTGAGTGTTGTTGGTGATGGCATTGAGTTGTGGTTTTGTCAGTGAATGGTGGTTGTGGTGGTGGCATTAAGTTGTGGTGGCAGTGAGTGGTGGTGTTGGTGGCAGTGAGTTGTAGTGCTGGTTGTGGCTGTGAGTAGTGGTGATGGTGGTGGCAGGTAGTGGTGGTGGCGGCAGTGAGTTGTGGTGCTGGTTGTGGTAGTGGCAGTGAGTTGTGGTGCTGGTTGTGGCAGTGAGTTGTGGTGGTGGCAGGTAGTGGTGGTGGCAGTGAGTGGTGGTGGTGGTGGCAGTGAGTTGTGGCGGCAGTGAATTGTAGTGGTGGTGACAGTGAGTTGTGGTGGTAGTGGGTTGTGTTGGTGGCAGTGAGTTGTGGTGGTGGCAGTGAGTTGCGGTGGTGGTGGTGGGCAGTGAGTTGTGGTGGTGGCAGCGAGTTGTGGAGGTGGCAGTGAGTTGTGGTGCTGGCAATGAGTTGTTGTGGTGGCAGTGAGTTGTTGTGGTGGCAGTGAGTTGTGGTGGTGGTGGTGGTGGTGGCAGTGAGTTGTGGTGGTGGCAGTGAGTTGTGGTGTTGGTGGAAGTGTGTTGTGGTGGTGGCATTAAGTTGTGGTGGTGTTGGTGGCAGTGAGTTGTGGTGGTGGCAGCGAGTTGTGGTGGCAGTGAGTGGTGGTGGTGGAAGTGGCAGTGAGTTGTGGTGGCGGCAGTGTGTTGTGGTGGCAGTGAGTTGTGGTGGTGGCAGTAAGTTGTGGTGATTAGGGATGGGAATTTTCCTGTTTTCGGCTGATTTCCTCCTTTTACAAAAGATTTTGAAAAATAAAAAGTTGCCAGTTCTGTCTGAAAGGTTCAAAGCAGATATATTTTTCATAGTGTTGGTAACATTCCTCCTTTTTCACTGACATTTCCTTTGTTTTGTCTTTAGACCATTCTCATGCCTGGGTGACAGGTGGTAAATATGATGTATTTATACTTCTTTATCGTTGCAGGATGATTTGGTCAATAAGAGCATCTACAATATCATTCATGTCGGTGATCATGCCCAGTTCAGTAGCAGCTTACTGCCGATGTCACTCGGTAGGTAGTTATACCACTACTAGATCAAATAATTCACATTTTAGCCCTCAAGCTGGCCGAGAACAGCTTCTGCAGTTGTCTTTAGACGTGTTCATTTGCATACTAATAGAAATCTATTTCTGGAAAGTAACAACTGGAATGACTGGCTCGATAACAGAGGCAATCATTCCAGTGGTAAATTTAAAAAAATGGTGTTCTCTTGGTTTGCAAATGGATATTTTTATGAGAAAGTTTAAATTTTCTTAACCGAATTTGAGTAATAAAGGGTCAATTACATTTCTCTACATAAGTGTTAAAATTTAATAATTTTATTGATCAGATGAGATTTGTAGTTGCTGCTTTAATAACCATGTTCGGCATACACCATAGATGTACACACGCTATGCTGCTATTACACTTATATTAGAAACAGTAACAGAACTTATGATTTCAAAACTTCCAATTCACATATTTTATTAGTGATGGCCGGTAGGCTAGCTACTGCAATGGATTTTTAGAAGAAAATCATGAATGAGAGGGTGATTACTGATTTAGTGCCATTAGATATGGCTATAAAATACTACAATGTTCATTTATCAATCATTTTCAGGAAGATCATGTTGCTTGATATAGAATGGTTTCAAGATCTAATCTGAGAGTACGAAACATTTATATTTTGACCCCCTCAACTACTGATATAAATGAAGGATGCCGAATTAGATTGGGGCATTGGAAGAGATTGAAAAAACCCCAACACTGTTTCTGACTGATTTCATTCTCTTAAAAGACTGTTTTTGATTGGTCCAGCTATCGATAACCGAGCCAGTTATTCCAGTGATAAATTCTCAAAAATTGTAATTCTTCGTCTGTAATTCGACATTCAATAAGAAAATATTTAAATTTTCTTGAACAAACTTGACCATTAAAGGGTTAATACAATTATGTATGAACTCTGCTCTCTACTGCATTGGTCAATTTTCAGCCATGTCATTATCGAGTACATGCACGGTAGTTACTGCGTTGGCCAATTTTCGTCATGTCATCGAGTACATGCACGTCAGTTACTGCGTTGGTTAATTTTCGGTCATGTCATTATCGAGTACATATGCGTCAGTTAGTGCGTTGGTTAACTTTTGGTCATGCCATTATCGAGTACATGTGCGTCAGTTAATTTTCGGTCATGTCATCGAGTACGTGCACGTCAGTTACTGCGTTGGTTAATTTTCGGTCATGTCATTATCGAGTACATGCACGTCAGTTACTGCGTTGGTTAATTTTCGGACATGTCATTATCGAGTACATGTGCGTCAGTTACTGCGTTGGTTAATTTTCGGTCATGTCATTATCAAGTACATGTGCGTCAGTTACTTGCTACATTACAAATTTGATAATTGGATTGCGTTTTCCGTATACATAAGATGTGATCATTTAGTTTGAGGTTTTAAAAAGCTTTGCATACGCACGCAAATACGCTCCTTATCTGGAGGTCTGGGGTAACTCAAAGCAAATTTGTTTGAATTCCTCTAAGGGGCCTGAGGCAAAAAGACATAGCGTCTCCAAATAAATCCACAATGATACGGGTAACTCCCATAACAAATTTTTTAAATGGTTTCCATTGAGAAAGTCATGGACATAATTTGTTTATTTGACCTTTTTACCCCGCCACGCAGTTAGATAGTCAAATATAAATGTTATCCTGCAATCCGCAATTATATGTGTAACTCTCATAAGAAATTTGTTTGAATTCTTCCAAGTGGTAGAGATAGCCAGCTGGATTGATGGACATCAAGACAGACGAATGCAATATGTGTGGGGATAGTAAACACTTGTGTTGATACATTTTTTTGCAGGAAATGGTGTCCCATGGCCCAGTGATGTAGGAAGTAAAGAACGGACATTTCTCTGTCGTATGCTCATTAAGTCGTTATGTAAGTAAAGTAATGCGTTTTTTTCGTATCCTCATTATATAACTATGTAGGTGAAAGACTCTATCATATGCTTATCAAATGACTCTGACCTCTGTCATATGTTCATCAAGTGACTCTGGACTCTGTCATATCCTCATCAAGTGACTCTGGACTCTGTCATATGCTCATCAAGTGACTCTGGACTCTTGTCATATGCTCATCAAGTGACTCTGGACACTGTCATATGCTCATCAAGTGACTCTGGACGCTGTCATATGCTCATCAAGTGACTCTGGACTCTGTCATATGCTCATCAAGTGACTCTGGACACTGTCATATGCTCATCAAGTGACTCTGGACTCTGTCATATGCTCATCAAGTGACTCTGGACTCTGTCATATGCTCATCAAGTGACTCTGGACTCTGTCATATGCTCATCAAGTGACTCTGGACTGTCATATGCTCATCAAGTGACTCTGAACTCTGTCATATGCTCATCAAGTGACTCTGGACTCTGTCATATGCTCATCAAGTGACTCTGGACACTGTCATATGCTCATCAAGTGACTCTGGACTCTGTCATATGCTCATCAAGTGACTCTGGACTCTGTCATATGCTCATCAAGTGACTCTGGACACTGTCATATGCTCATCAAGTGACCCTGGACGCTGTCATATGCTCATCAAGTGACTCTGGACTCTGTCATATGCTCATCAAGTGATTCTGGACTCTGTCATATGCTCATCAAGTGACTCTGGACTGTCATATGCTCATCAAGTGACTCTGGACTCTGTCATATGCTCATCAAGTGACTCTGGACACTGTCATATGCTCATCAAGTGACCCTGGACGCTGTCATATGCTCATCAAGTGACTCTGGACTCTGTCATATGCTCATCAAGTGATTCTGGACTCTGTCATATGCTCATCAAGTGACTCTGGACTGTCATATGCTCATCAAGTGACTCTGGACTCTGTCATATGCTCATCAAGTGACTCTGGACTCTGTCATATGCTCATCAAGTGACTCTGGACTCTGTCATATGCTCATCAAGTGACTCTGGACTGTCATATGCTCATCAAGTGACTCTGAACTCTGTCATATGCTCATCAAGTGACTCTGGACACTGTCATATGCTCATCAAGTGACTCTGGACACTGTCATATGCTCATCAAGTGACTCTGGACTCTGTCATATGCTCATCAAGTGACTCTGGACTCTGTCATATGCTCATCAAGTGACTCTGACCTCTGTCATATGCTCATCAAGTGACTCTGGACTCTGTCATATGCTCATCAAGTGACTCTGGACACTGTCATATGCTCATCAAGTGACTCTGGACTCTGTCATATGCTCATCAAGTGACTCTGGACTCTGTCATATGCTCATCAAGTGACCCTGGACACTGTCATATGCTCATCAAGTGACCCTGGACACTGTCATATGCTCATCAAGTGACTCTGGACACTGTCATATGCTCATCAAGTGACTCTGGACTCTGTCATATGTTCATCAAGTGACTCTGGACTCTGTCATATGCTCATCAAGTGACTCTGGACACTGTCATATGCTCATCAAGTGACTCTGGACACTGTCATATGCTCATCAAGTGACTCTGGACACTGTCATATGCTCATCAAGTGACTCTGGACTCTGTCATATGCTCATCAAGTGACTCTGGACTCTGTCATATGCTCATCAAGTGACTCTGGACTCCGTCATATGCTCATCAAGTGACTCTGGACTCCGTCATATGCTCATCAAGTGACTCTGGACTCCGTCATATGCTCATCAAGTGACTCTGGACTCTGTCATATGCTCATCAAGTGACTCTGGACTCTGTCATATGCTCATCAAGTGACTCCGGACTCTGTCATATGCTCATCAAGTGACTCTGGACTCTGTCATATGCTCATCAAGTGACTGTGGATGGAAAGAACAATGTTTCTCACTATGTCTCAACAAGAAAACAGGAAACTGTTGTTTTTGATCTTGGACTTGATTTTGCATTGACTAACGCGGTAGGGGTGCGTTGCATCGTGTCTCCAAGACTAGTGTTTATTTTTATTTTGCACTTGTATCTTTCAGCGGATCACTCTGACAGTGGAGAATGCAAACAAACATGCCTATCTCAGTACGAAAACATGCAGATATGTGCCGCCTTGCAGCCATACCCTGGTGCTCAAGAATCAACCAGCACGGGTGTGTATATATACATGGCCAGGGAATAGCAGCTGTCAGTATAATAACGTTCAGGCATAAATGCTTAGGAAGCCATTGTCTACTACTATTACTAATATATTGAAGTCATTAAATGGAGGGTCCCATTTATAGCTATGCTATGCTAAGTTCGAGCTAGGCTCTGCCTACTTTATGTACAGGTAAGATGTTGAATATTTTAAAGCTGATATGACAACATCCCCCAGGTTCAAAATAAATATTCAACATCTTAACTGTATAGTTATCTTGAAATTTATATTCTGGAATTCAGGTTTCTAAGTTTCATATTGATTCCAACATGCAGGAAAAAATGGGTGGAGCTAGAAATTAGCGGGACATAGTAAACACATAGAAATGGGCATAGCTTAGGTAGAAATTGGCGGGACATAGTTAGACATGGGCATAGCTTAGGTAGAAATTGGCAGGACATAGTTAGAAATGGGTATAACTTGGCTAGAAATTGGTGGGCCATAGCTATAAATGGATCTTTTAATTCTCTAAGCTATAGACTGAGAGTTCATTAACTCTGAGGGGGGAAATAATTCCTCTGGAGGTTACCTAAAATAAACAAGCACAAATCTGTCCAACACCAGCGTCATTGATATATTTTTTCTGTTGGTGAGGTCAAAAGTGTCTATTTCGGAAACAATGTTGCTGCAAGCCGTTTTTGGTTGATATGTGGGTTAAATGATTAAACCTGAATATTAGCCCTTTAGTGGTCAAGCCAGCCAAAACTGGACTTTGCAGTGGTCTTTCGGCATATTAGGAATGCCCATTTGTACGAGAAAAGGTGTTTCTGAAAATTTACCACTGTTATGCCTCGCTTGATAACTGGGCCAGTCATTCCAGTGGTAAAATATAAAAAATACTCTTTGTCATACAAATAACATTCAATAAGTAAATGTTTCAATCTTCTCCAGACTATCATATACAGATTATTTAATTTGTAGTTTGTGTATGTTACTTGCCTCATTTTCAGATGACCATTCGTGTTTAGTGTGCATTGCGCGTCGTCATATTCCTCATGAACAGACCATGATTGGAGGTGAACACTTCACAACCAAACAGGATATTACGGGAAAGATTGTTGATTGTGACACCAGGTACATAAAATATACCTATAGAACTAATCCTTTGAAGATGTGGCAGAATCTATGTTGTGTAGACAGACTGCTTGTAAGTATATATTATGTCTAGCGATTTTATAAAAAATGTCGCGTGTGCATAATTTTATTGAGCAAAAGTACAATGGACCTTTCCAGTTTATTCGTCCATCATATGACGTTATTATCAATGAGATGTGATGTGTAGGTTGACGTCATAATTACATCATGAATGACTCGATTTAGTCTGTCTTAAAACGCTTACTAGTCCGACATGTACGAATTGTATGCCTTTGCTATTTAATAAACATGCTGTTGAATATTTTAAACTAATTTGACTGTGAGCTGTTGCTGCCATATAATATATATATATATATATATATATATATATATATATATATATATATATATATAGACAGCAGGAACTTCCAAGCAAAGTAAATAAAAAATATTCCCAAATTTTATTTAATCATAAAGAATTTGTATCTGCCTTGTGGTCCTGAAACCCCTTTGACCACTGAAATATCAGCTTCCCAAAATCAATTTCATATGTTAACTGGTGTACATTCTGGAGACAAAATTGCTGTAAACTGTTGGTATCTAATGTGACAGCAACAGATTTAAAAAACAGTGTCATATGTACACCAGACATTCTTCTACTGACTGTATCAATTATATTTGGTATTAATGTGATAATGGTTAATATAATAGCTAATCAAAACAAACAATATTAAATGCCATCTTTAAAATAAATAGTTACATTTTCTATATTGTTTTTTCTTTTACTGAATTTTGTATGTAATGAATTAAATTGTGCATATGAGATGTTAATTTCCACTGAGCAATAGAGCTATCTAGAATCAAACCAAACAGAAAACTTATCTTGAAGACAATTTGACTGGAAGCCAACTGGTGATGCCTTAGGCAACAACAAATAGCAGGCAAATTAGTTTCAAACTATTCAGCAGAATTTGTCCTACATCATAAAGTCTTGTGTCAGGTTTATGTACAGAACTGTTTGTCTATAGGGTCAAATCATTGTATGAAGTAGTTGAGCATATACAGGGTGTGAGGTTTATGTACAGAACTGTTTGTCTATAGGGTCAAATCATTGTATGAAGTAGTTGAGCATATACAGGGTGTGAGGTTTATGTACAGAACTGTTTGTCTATAGGGTCAAATCATTGTATGAAGTAGTTGAGCATATACAGGGTGTGATTATAAGTGACCAGGTGTTTGAGGGACTATGAATAAAAAACAGCAGGAAGGTGTTGAAGCAATCAAAGTACACTCAATGAGTGGGAGCATAGATTTAAACAGATCTTAGCTTTTCAATGATGCAACTAATCCTTCATGACATAGACAAATATTCTGTTGAAAGTGTTGAAATTAATTTATGAGTATTCCAGTCAAATTATTTTCAAAGTAGTCAACTGCGTTTCTATGTGGTTGCTTGCAAAATGTGATTTACAGTATTCCATCCGTGAAAAGGCTAATGGAATAAATTTCTGAACAAGATGATTTTTTTTTCTTGAATAATGTACATTTGACAACAATTGGACTGTTTTGATTCCTATTTCTCCCAAATAATCTTCAAAGTAACAAAGTTTTAACTCCAAGAAAATGTATATTTTATTTAACCCTTTCACCGATTAAACTGGCCTTTAACACCATTTGAATGTAACCATACAGGAAAGCCGTTGAATATTTTGAAATTAATTTGAATGAAATTAGTTGGAGTCTTAGGCATCAACAACTTCCAGACAAATTAATTTCAAAATAGCTAAAAAAAGTTCTCATTAAATGGGTTAAACAAAATTTCATAATGAAAGAAAATATAAGAGAAGCCCAAGTAAATGTGGAATAATATGAGCTGAGCCATTGAGGGCAGGTGTGATTAGAAGTGGCATGCATGTATGTGGTGAAATGAATGGAATATGGGAATGAATACCTCAGGGTGTATCATAGCAATAAAGGGGGATTTGTGGATTTAAACTATACAAATCAGTGTTTAACCATTTAATGGAAATTATCAGTCAACAATGTAGAAAATTTATCATATGGAATGTCCATTTGAAATTAAAGTTTACTGAAAGGTACATGTATTTATTCCTAATTGAGATATTACTTTCAGTGCAATTATTTGAAAACTAAAAAGATTTTAGTTCTAAGAATGTATATAATTTATTTAAACTTCCGCTGCTAAGATACTTATTACCATAATGAATAAGTTGCTGTCAAATCTGCTTTATTGACTACCTGTTTATAATATCCAACAACCCAACCATCAGTCACTTTGTTTACATAATATTCAGCAGATTATGTAGACTATATCAACAAAGATCTAGGAAGCAACATATATGAATAAAAATGATACATTTTTGGTAAAACTAGTTTCTCATTCTAAGTTAATTATGGAGGGATCTGATATGATGTCACAATCAAAATAATGTGAGATCGTCACGACGTCGAAGTCTTTCAGGAATGTATATGAATTGTATGTCTTTGATGAATTTACAGTTTAATAAAAATTCTATTCAATATTTTGAAACTAATTTAACTGAGGGCTGTTGCATAGGCAACAAGAGATCCCAGGTAAATTAGTTTCAAATTGATTCGAAAATGGGTAAAAAGTTGGCTGAGCTTAGCTCGAAATTGTCGGTTCATGGGTAAAAATGAATCCGTTTATTGTGCATGTCGTTTGCCGGTCTGATTCTCGATGGTGACATTGGTGACAGTTTACTGTTTTCTTCCCACAGTTCTATTACACAGACTAGTTATGCGTATCCGGAGTTCAAAGGCCACAATATTCAAGATTTTTGCCACGCCAATGACATTCAATCTTTGAGTAAACATATGCAGGAAGGTATGACCATAGATAAAAATAGTTAACTCGAGTTTGGAGATGTACTCCAGCAGGTAACTAGCCTGAATTAACCCTTACCACTCTTTAAAATTTCAACTTAAATTAAAAGGTGAACTGGTTGGTGTTTATTTTTCAACAAATTTGGTGGGAGATGGTGCTGTCGTAGACAGCAACATCTTCCACCAAAATTGTTGAAAAAGCTACCCTACCTTTGGTGCTATTGACACTGTAAATGGTAGAATATTGACATCAGTGTACTACGGGTTAATATCTGAGCAATGAGTATTATGCATAATAGTGTGATGTGGTGTAATAGATGAATCCCATCCATCAATCAATCATATGACATTATAATCAACATATAGGCTGACGTTATAATCAGTTACCTCATGAATGGCGTAATTAAGTCCGGAATAAATGCTTAATAGTCTCAAGTTATGCGAATTGTATGTCTTTAATATTTAATAAGCATTCTGTTGAATATTCTCAAACTAATTTGACTGAGCTGCCATAGATAGAAACAGCACCCAGTCAAATTAGTTTCAAAGTATTCAACAGCGTACCTGTATAGTTTTTGTCTCACCTGTGAAGCAGAACGCGAGAAAGATGTGTGTCACTTTTCTGACTGCGACTGTGTCAACAATGTTAAGTTTTTGCGTTTAGCAAAACTTATCAGCAGTTTATATTTCAGGACTGTTTAATCTTATTGGAACTAAACTTGGATACATTGATACCTATAATGTTATGAAGCAGCATGTTGATACTGAGGTCAAAGGTCAAGGTCACTGATACAAAACTGATTTTTCAATGTTAAGTTTTTGCGTTTAGCAAAAGTTCTCCGCTTATCTTTCAGGATACATTGTTACCTATACTGTTAGAACTAGAGTACATGGTTGCGTATACCAAGAGGATACAGGATGGTGACATGGAGGTCACAGGTCAAACGTCAAGACCATTCTAATATTGCTATTTGACCTCAACTTTTTCAACCTTAAGTTTTCCCATTCAGCAAATCAATTATATTTCAGGATTGGTTAATCCTATTGGAACTAAAATTGAATACATGGTTACCTATAAGGTTTGGAAGCTGCATAATAAAATGGAGGTGACAAGGTCAAACATCAATGCCACTGTGACAAACTGGAGACAGGCGAGACATTTAATTCCGCGGAATTCTTGTCTGGAAATTGAGGTTCATAGAGTTCAGGGTCTGATTGATCCTGACACGGGCAAAGGCTGGGAACATGTACACGCAATAATAGGAAATAGTTCATTCAGAACGTTTGAGTTCTCTTTATGTATAGCACAGTACAGTACTAATCAATTGTACAGCACCGCAAATGATTTGTTGTTCTAGCCCACAGTATAATTCAACATATTATTCTTGTGTTGTTCTATGTTTGTCCAGTGATGAAGGCAGGAGTGGCAACCAGTACTGTGTATCGCTTCAAGCTACAAGATAACCGTTATGCGTTTGTGCGCACGATAAGCAAATTGTTTCATAGTCAGTCAAACGCCGGACAACCCGAGTTCATCATATCAACACATTCAATTATCAGGTTTGTAGTACTAGTGCTGATGATGGTGGAAGCCCATGTTGGTATGTTGTGTGAGTTACTGTGTAATCACTATTGTTATCCACTAACTGTTACATGCTTTTGCGAAAGGGTGTATGTCGTTCAGCCTCGGTTCTTGCAGATTTTTTTTTTGTGTGATAATTTTAAATGTGAACACAAACTGAAAATGGTAAAATCATGTCAAATGATGGTTTTGTATGATTTAGATAAAATAAAATAATTTTGCATGTTTTCGGATTCCTAAATACTAGATTTCACTACAGAAAGTCATGCTCTTCCATTTCCCATGAGAATCATGGAGTGACGTCATCATGTGAATGATTGTTGTGTCTTAATAATATTTTGTCGTTGATAATTGATAGCTCACAACAGCTGAAACACTAGCTTTTGATAAACGAGTTCATGGTTTCCTGTATGGTAGCGTTCAAAAGGAGATATGGGGAATTCATCAGTGAGCGGGTTAAGTTTCGAGTCGAGTAAATCACTTTGCCTTATATTTCAGGTTTTGTGGACCAATCAAAATGTCGCGTGTTCGGCGGCCATATTGGATTTTTTTTATGTGATTGATTTTGAAGCCGAAATTGGTTTTATATATAATAAGTTTATAAATATGCCGATTTCAAATTTGCCAGATAATCGCCAGGCAACAATCTGATTCACTGCCGAATAAATGGTTTACCGGCCACCTTGGATTAATTTCCCGCCAAAAATGCCAATGCTAATGCAACAGGAAAATGAAAATGTCTTGAGAACCGATTTCAATTATATTTGGCAGGAAGCATCCTTAGGGCATAGCGATCCAAGTTTGTTCAAAGGAAGTCAATCTGCCAATTTGTCCGTAATTTTGGATTTTGGCCCATTTGTAGAAACGTCTAAAAATCTCCGAAGTCCCATGGGGTATCAATTCCAAACTCATAAAAAATCATCTAGGGCAATAGGGAACGTCATTGGCCAAATGTATCCGCGGCCATCATAGATGACCTAGTTTTCATGGAACCACTAAACGGATCAGACAGAAATTTGGGAAATATGAATAGGGACTGAGAGCCATTAAAATTTGTTCAAAGGAAGTTGATATGTTAAAAACCCATGGCCAATCATCGTTCAAAATTCAGCACGTTTGGCAACAATCTTGGATTTTCCGGAAATTTCTGACGAAATCATTTAAGACTATTTGTTAGCTCCTGGACCAATTTTAATAACACTTAGTGAACCTTCTTCACGGAAATTAGATTTAATATTGGGAAATTTTTTCATTGCTCATCTCGTTTTGTTCAGTGGCCAATAATTCAAGGTGAGCTTTCTGTCAGTTTACGTTTCAAATATTCAACAATTATCACATACAGTACTGTTCATAAATAAGTTAGAATGTTTCACAAGCAAAAACAGAAAGATGTTAGTAAGTAAGAAATGTTCTGTTGAGCATTTTGAACATATTGAACTTTCCAGTTTTAGCTATGCCCCGCCCATCTCTAGCCAAGCTCCACCCACATCTCACTCATGAACTCATGACTATCAATTTCCAGAAAACTATACAGGTAAGCTGTTAAATATTTTGAAACTAATATAACTGGGTGCTGTTGTTGCCTATGTTAGCAACAGTGTCCAGTCAAATTAGATTCAAAATATTGAACAGACTGTTTAAATTAAATAGTAAAGACATACACTTCGTACAATAACGCTTGGTCCGTCATCAATTATGCATTTGTGACGTACTGATCCACGTCATTCATGATGTCATTGATTATGACGTCATCCTACAGGTCGCATACTTGATTATGACTTCATATGATGGATGGATAAACGGGAAACGTCCATTGAATTGGAACACATTGCTGCCGTAGGCCAATGTGTGCCAATCCAGTTATATTCAAAATATTCAACAGTATGTTTTATTTTGTTTTGGAAGCATGTTAAGCTAAGCGGAGTTGTGTCATGTAAAGCTTTCTTAGCATAAGAAAGGTGTTTATTTCAATTTATATCTTATCATTTCCCAGGGAATGCGATTCGGGGATCGAGTTAAAAGGAACAGCATCCACAAGTTTGATGAAATCTATCATTAATCAGTCAACCGCATCGCCGTCTTCAGCCTTGCCTTCGAAACCTATTGCGCAGTTGCTTTCCGGCAATATGGGTGCTCTCGGAGCTTCGTTTCCTAGCCTTGCTCTTGCGGCACTCGGTGCAAATAGTGCAGGATACAAGTTAGGGATAACAACCCCTTCTGGTGGCGTCGGTGCTGCTGGCAGTAATGGAAGCAAGATAAGCTTAAATGTGGCGGGTGGTGGGGCTACAAAAGCCAATAAAGCATTTGTGGGAAATATAAACAAAAATCTAAATGCTAATATTACTCCATCCAGTTCTGGATCCATCGCGCATCTTCACGGAAATACTAGCATTGGTGTTGGCAGTGTGCCAGCTGCTACTAGCACTGGATCCGGACTTCTCAGTGCTTTAAGCGCAAGTGATTTGAATATAAATGAGGTTTTAGACCTTCTGCCATCAAACTGGAACTTGATCAGTAGTGGCAGTAATGACAGTAGTCTTGTTGCGAGCTCGATTAATTATACGTTAGCGGGAGGCGCTCCAACTGTGACGACTTCGAGTTTAGGTACAAATGCTCATATATCGTGGAGTAATGTATCATCATTAACGATGACTCCAGCATCGGGTAGCGTTAGTGGCGGACAGTTAAACATCCAGCATCAACACGTGTTAAGTTGTATTTCATCCGGAAACATTCTCCCTAGTGGCAATAGCGTGACTAACAGCTCTAGTGGGGGTATGCTTACTGGTCAGCCAAACATGGTTAACAGTCCATCCGCGATCAATATTCGATCACATACATCCACACCACCACCTAATCAGCAAATGTTAGCTGGTATACATTTTCCAAATCGTAAAAGTCCTGCCGCTTCTCTGGCTGCTGGACTGGAGTTCCTAAATAACCAACAACAAGCTGGCGTGGGACAGAAGAGCCCAGGACGATTTAATATCCCAAATGCACGTGGTATGGGTGTGTATCCGAATCAACGTAGCCCGGCTGGTAGCGGAATGGGAATTGGCGGTGATATGAAGCGTAACCCGGCTGGTGGAGGACCTTTTCCTGCGATGGGAATAAAGACGAGTCCTCTAATGTCACCACAATCCAGTAAGTATTCATTGATTGACTCTACCAGACATTTCATGTCTTGTTGCTCAGACCGTGTCTTTCCGGCACGTTTTCAGAGACCCTTGTCACCTTTATCTTCTGTACATGTATTTTTATAACTTATTGAAGTCCCGGGGTTTTGGCTGAATATTTTAAATACAGTTTGTTTCAAACTCATTGCTGCCAATTGTTTAACCATCGAATGGTAAAAATTTGTGAAGAAGCTATAACTTTTCTCATAGAAAATGTTGCCTAAGAGAGGGTTATACTAAATAACTAAGAATTCAACAACAAATCCCTGAAGAAGTACGTTTTTTTTACGATGTATAGCATACTTTGCTGAATATTTTAAAATTAATATGACTGGGAGCCGGTGCTTTCCTGTTTGTTTTCCCCCAAGATTGAGATACAGGGAATTTATCAGTGAACTGTTTAAGTACTTTTAAACTCTTTAACACTAGTATCAGCCAAAAATGACTTCTGCCCTGGTCGTCAGAAATGTCCATTTGCAGACCAAGAGAAAACTATTTTTGATAATTTACCACTGGAATGACTGGCTTGATAACCGAGCCAGTAATTCCAGGTGGTAAATTTTCAAAATTAGTCTTCTCTTGGTCGGCAAATGGACATTTTTAATGAGAAAATGGAAATTTTCTTGAATAAATTCGAGGGTTAAAGGGTTAAAGTTTCTAATACATTCTAATCTTGATCTGCGAGTTGATATTTCTACATATCCCTGTAAGAGACATTTTCCCTGGTTCACTGGTAGTAGCAGCAGGTGTGGCTCGGATCTTTGAGTCACTACTCACTACTATGAACACTTAGTAAATGAATAAAAAGTTGGCAGTTAGATATGTGGCTTGGCAGGTAAATTATTCCCCAATGCCCGCTATCTAAATTTTTGATAGATATTTAGCAATGTTTACATGTGTGCCTGTATGCATGTCCTGACTTCTGAGGTACAGCTCAGAAATAACAATATGTTTCCCGAACAAAACAGAAACTTGGGTCATATGGTGCCCTTATGTTCCCAAAGACCCCTATTGATTTAGGTGTCAAAAAGGCCATGCTGACCCAATTAAGAAAATTGTGTTGTTGCACTGAAGGGTTCTTCACCAAACTTGGCCATTGCATTGCCCAGGGGGATCCCAAGAATGTTAGAAAGCTATGAATTTTGAGGCCCAAGGATCATGGTCAATCATGTTGACACAATAGACCTTTCCAGAGTAATGACATCATATGACATCATAATCAGGAAAAAGGATGATAAGAAGAGAATGGTGGGCTCGTGCAGGCCACCAATTTCTCAAACCCCCATAATTCTTGGGGCTAGGCAAGATCCACAAGCAGTGGTGCCGGACATATCTGGTTCACCTATTGTCAATGTCAGTCACATTGGTTCCAGTTATGCGCAACGTTCGTATGTCGCCTGATTTGATTCCTGCTATTTTTTAGGATAATTGTATGTTTCTTCATGATCCTGGTCAGCTTCCGCATGGTGCTTCCGGTTTTCATAGTTCCGCTTCCGGTTTTGACTTCCGCTTTTTGTTGATCAATCAGGTCTGCATGATCCTAGTCAACTTCCGTTGTTAGCTTCTGGTTCCTGTTCTTCCGCTTCCCGCTCGACTTCCAGTTTTATGGATCACTCGGGTCTGCATGATCCTGGTCAATTTCCGGTTTTCAGCTTCCGGTCTTCTTGCTTTCGTTTCCCATGTGACTTCCGGTTTGACTGATCTGCAGGGTCTTCGGGATCCTGGTCAGTTTCCATCTTCTGCTTCCGGGTCACTTATTTCCAGTCTTTCCTTGAATTCCGGTTCACGTATTTATGGAACTTACAAGATTTTTTCCGCTTCTGTTTATTGTTTTTCCGGGGATAGGGTCGCTTACAGTCCCAGGGACATCAATTTCTGTGTTCGTTTTCTTAGGACCTAGTCATCATCTGGCCTAAGAGTTAGTCTTATTTCCGCAATTGCTTTAAAGAATTGGAATATTTAATGACTGAAAATCTTCATTCAGAGACAATGACAGTCTTGAATTTATACAGACATTCAGCATTTATTCTTTAGCAGTAACAGTATTTCAACGTAATTAAAGACTCTTCCGCCTGGTTCCCATTGAGATTTTTGGTTTAGCTTATTTCATATGCGCCTATCGTAGGTTTAAATAGACAACTCAGCCGATAAGGCAGTTGTATTCTTCCGTCAAGCGTGTATTTTCAGTTAGTCTTAACGTTCCCATGCTTCGTTATTTATTTTTTTCTTTCGGATTTAGTTTATTTATTGATTTATTTGTTTCTCTTTCTGTCTAGGTTTCTATGCATCATCTCTAAATACATAGTTTTTTCTTTCATTTGCCTTTAGATGGCCAGTTGTCTTCGGGCCATTCAGCCTTTTCTCTCGCTCCTTTCTCCTCTTATGTGGGCAGGTTGACATATTTATTTTAACCTAAGGGAGTTAATTCGTTGACATTTTTCTTCCGTAATTTTTTATTCTAAATCTCGGCTTTTATTTCTTCTTCTTTTCCTTTTATGGGTTATTTCTCCTTTCTTAGTGTCTTTTTATTTTTGTGGACATTATTCTTGAATCCATTCTCTTTTCGGGGTTCCCTTTCTTGATTCTATTCCTTTTCAGTGACTGTCAGTTTTCTTCTCTGTCGTCATGGTTATGGTGAGTCATTTCACCCTGCTTTCATGTCATCTTGTCATTTCAGCGTTTTTCTTCCCTTTTCGCTATTATTTTTCAAATTTTGGCCTACCGCTAGTTTTATCCTTTTACTTAAATGCTTGTTTTTCCCTTACATCTCGGCGTCTTTTTTTCTTGGCTAGTAAATTTACATTTTTTGTTCTTTTCCTTCTACTTCCGGTAGCTGTAGATCGTCATCTTATCTGTCAGTTTGATTCTTCCTTTTTCCCCTTCAATTACTTTCATGATATCTTTCTATCTTTTTGTAGTTTTCTGGGGGGTTTTCTCCTAGGTCAGAGTTTATTGTGCTGATCCTTGAAGTTGTCTTTATGCATGTTTATTTCATAGCTTTATTTTTTTCTATAGGCTTTTCTGTATTATTCAGTTCCTTCTTGACATTCTCAGTAGATGGTTTCGAGTTGTTTTTTCTGTACCTTAGTTTCTGTCTTGTGGGGGCGGATGTGTGAGATCAGGTTGTCTGTCGTATAAGTTTAATATCTTCTTAATAACCTTAAGTCTTATTTTTTCTTGTCAGATTAGTAGGTTTCTTGAATTATTTTTATATTTTCCTTCATCTTTTTAGTTGTTCTCATAGAGGTTCTTTACTAGGTCTTACATGGTGCTGAGTGGTCGCAGGCCTAGTCATCTATAACCACATCTTCATCTGGCCCCTGGTTAACTGTGTGACTTCCGGTAATCAGGGGCATTTTATAGTTAAATAATACATCCTGGTTTCTCCAGGCCTTATCCAATCTATTTTTAAAAGCATTTAAACTGGGTGCATTATCTACATTGGTTGGCAGATTATTCCAAATATTTACTATTCTAGATGGAAATGCTTTAAGTCTTATATTCTTTTTAGATCTTTGTTTGCTTAATTTATGTTTATGTTCTCTTAATAGGCTGGTTTTTTTGTTTGTTAACTTTAATTCAGGTGCTACTTCAGTATCATTTATATTATTAAGTAGTTTATATACTTCAATCATATCTGAGGGGTGGGGTGTGTGTGTTTGGTGTTTTGACATTTTGACAGTTGATTTACATTCTGCATCATACAAGGCTGTAACTGAATGCAATATTTTGGCGCAATTGTAATTTAGTCTTTGATCTTTATTACTTTAGTATTATAGGGGCAATCCCCTTTTTTAAGTTGCTTTAGCAGGGCATCACTTTTGCCTAACTTTCATCCAAGGAGAGCAATTAATAGCTCGCCTTTAATCTCAAATCTTTGATCGGGGTTTAGATACTTTACTTCTTACATGTAAGCGCAGATTTAATATCATACAAATGTATTTGCAAATTTTGATTCTGCTAGAGGAGCGATCACTCGCCTAACTCTGATAGTGGAGAGCTGTTGATAGAGTGGGAGTTCTTGCTCTATCGCTTTTATATTTTTATTGACCTTGTTCTGACATCTATTTCTGGGTCTCTCTTATTATGTTGAAAGATTTCAGAATTTCATTTCCATTTTCTTTCTTGTTAAAGGATGAGTTCATATCTAGAGTCATGCATCTGTCTGTAGACAGATTTTTTACAAGGAAATTTAGATCCAGGATTTAATCCCGCTGCATAGTATTCAGCTGCAGCAGGAACTCGTTTCATCATCTATCAATTCAGACAATGTACCCGTGGTCATCTATTTCCTCGAGTATAGTTTCTACATTCAACTCTTTCAAGGATTATTCCAGAGGTAGGCAGTTTGTCATGCAGGCTAGGTTGGATTAGTAAAATTCTAAAAAAAGTCATGCCTAGTCCTTTCTCAAGTTTTCACCCATCTAGACATCTCTTTTGTCCTGTTTCAGGGCTTAGGCTTTCCTTCAGTGCCAAGGGTGGAGGAAATCTTGTTGTCTATGGACATTCTGACATCCTCGTTCTCAGTCAGGGCAAGATTTCTTTCTAGGCTTGATGGTAAGCGTCGAGAATGTTATTCTCTGGGCGGCGCTGATGAGAAGACCCTTTCAAATGTTCCTGA
Source organism: Chaetoderma sp. LZ-2023a (assembly GCA_034401795.1). NCBI lineage: Eukaryota > Metazoa > Mollusca > Caudofoveata > Chaetodermatida > Chaetodermatidae > Chaetoderma > Chaetoderma sp. LZ-2023a. Next base: position 38,130,309 of record CM067375.1, on the reverse strand, counting down.
TATCCCTCTGGAAGCAGTCAGTTCATTCTATTTACCATCAGATTCCCATCAGAGAACAATTGATCCCTCATTTAGACTTTTGGAAGGATCGTTCTCTGCTTCCGATAGGTGTTCCATTAGTCAAGACGTCTAGTCAGGCAATTATTTTCACGGACGCTTCCCAGGGGGGATGGGGAGCAGTCTGGAACTCCCTGTCGATATCCGGTCTTTGGTCCCTGGAGGAGTCAACTGCTTTTCATCAATATCTTGGAGTTGTGGGCTGTCAAGAAGGCTTGGATCGAGTGATAGTCCTCAAGATCTCGATTCGATCAGCCAATTCCACGGTAGTTTCCTACATCAACAGACAGGGAGGAGCGAGGTCTTCACTTCTTTGTATGGAAATTTGGAATCTTCTGTTGTGGTGTCGCAAGAACCAATATTTTTGCTAGTGGCCAGTCATGTCACAGGCAGACTGAACATTCTTGCGGACCAGTTGGTAAGATCCAGCAAGTTTGTCCACTCCAAGTGGCAGTTAAAGAAGTCGGTTGTCTAAGCGATTTTTCAGCATCAGGGTCGTCCCCATGTATATCTCTTTGTCTCTGAATGCCCAAATCTTCTCTTTCATGTCTCCTTTTCCGGACAGTCAGGCTCTGGTGGTGGACACTCTGTCTCAATCCTGGACAAGAATGTTTGCCTTCGCATTTCCATTAACAATATTGATTCCGTTGATTCTGAAGAAGGTCTGGGACCAGATCTGCGAAATTCTTCTGGTAACCCCTTTTTGGCCGAAGACAATCTGGTTCGTAGACCTTCTTGATCTTCTTGTAGACTTTCCTTGTCTTCTTCCAGTGTCCCCAGATCTTCTCTCTCAACTAAGGGGCACATGTCTTTATCCAAATTCAGAAATCTTCAGTCTGTGCGTTTGGAGAATATCAAGTGTCCGGTCCCTGAGATCAAGTTTTATTCAAGATCTCAAGAAATCCTTGACTCCTCTAGGAGGGAGTCGACACATCAAGGTTACAAGGGTCGTCTTAAAACCATGGTTTCTTGCCCAGTTCTTTTTCTATTTCACAGGTGTTAGATTTTTGTATCATATCTTTTCGATTCTTTTCAACTATCAGCTAACACCATTAGGATTTTTAGATTTTCCATGGCTTCTTCCCTTCCTTGCCTCTTTAATGCCGATATCAAGGATTTGAAGATTCTCATTGGTTTTATTAGAGGCTTGGACAATATTTATCCTCCAGTGGCTAAGCCTTTGTCTTCCTGGAATTTGGCCTTGATTCTGGTATCGGCAGGTCTCCATTTTGAACCAATTGAATCTATCAGTCTCAAACTATTGACTCTTAAGGCTGTTTTTCCTTGTTGCCGCCGCTTCAGTTAGGAGAAGATCTGAAAATCATGCTCTTTTCGCAGAAAAAGACAGATTTATTGAATCTGGGGACGATCTAGTTTTATGTCCTAGAAAGTTTTTTTTTATCGACGACCCAGTCTAACCGTTTCCCAGCCAAGCCGATGATTATTCTTAATTCATTATCATCTTTTTAGCCATCCGATAAGTTCTGGTGTCTTGTCAGGGCCTTAAAAGTCTATAAATGTCGTACCAATTTGATCTGATTCTTCGCACCTTTGGATCCCGTATGCGGAGGATGTAGCTAGACCAGTTTCTAATGCCTCGGTTGCCAGATATATCTGTGAGACCATTAAATTATGCGATGAGATTGCCTCCCCTGGTGAGATCAATTTAGCCCATGTCAAGGTGCATGATTTTCGTGATATAGCTACCTCCGCTCTTTTCGTCGGCTCATCATTGGACGACGTCATGTAAGTTGCAGGTTGGAAATCTGAATCGACGTTTACCTCTATTTAAAGGATCAGAGCCCAGCGACCTCCTTTTTTTTTTTAGAGATATAACGATTTTAACAAAACAAGCCCATTTACCAAGCACATCTCACCAATTTCGCTAGTCTGTATGTCTGTCAGAAATGGTGAGAATGTTCTCTTGTTTTGTTTATTTCATTGAGTTGGCGACTCCTTGTTTGTTAATCACTGTGTGATTTGTTATGGATGCACTATTATGTTAATTTATTAACATTTGAATATGAGTTGTTTAATTTTTATCCTTGGCTATGATTCTCAAATCTCCACCCACCAAGGGTTATTAAGGGGGGTGCTGACCAATTCTACGTGTTTATCAAGTAGTGATTGAATGTTTGTGGTGTAATAACAATCCCTAACGGACACCCACCCACCCCCCCCTGTGGGTTGGTCTGTAGTTTTATTAACCACTATAAATATACTTAGCGTTCAATAGAGCTTGGCGGTATTGATATTTACATGACGGTATCGGTACCATGAAAAATACCGCGGTACCACGGTATACTGTCATCTGAGCTTGAGGCATACCACGAAATTAGAACAATTTTTTCCATTTCCTTTTCACTGCCATCTCCAATCAACGGTAAATATAGGTAAAATAAATAAATTGGCTTCTTGATTTAGAGAAGAAAAACATGGCTATTGCGACTGTTTAGTTTAACGATTTCATTAGGTCACTATTTTTATTGACGTAATATCATTCACGGGAATATCGGTCAAAGGGTGTGGTCGACTCGCTAACTATTACCCGCTGTTTGAGACATTGGGGTGCACTATTTTCAATCTGGATTGTTCTTGCTATTAATGCGTGCGACCAGCAAACGGTAAATTTTATTTTGGCAGTCGAACGCTTTGATAAACAGAGTCCAGACAAAATCCGCGATTATTTAAACGGGGCGAGGGTTGTACATTGTACTCTTATTTCTGTTGGAGTCGTATATTCTGTTACTCGCGAAAACAGGCCTATACACATACATATAACACGACATTGAATATAGCTGATTCCAAAGCTTCTGATAATTACCGAGTACCCGATGTGCAGACTCGTTACTCGCCATGCTTCACGGGAACAATGCGTGTAAAAAGCTATTTCCGCGAACTTCCGACGTGTAGCCAGTTGAAAAATGAATTACAAAAACTAAACCACTATAATTTTTAGGTGTCGTTACTTAAACTGGATTTAATCCTTAAGGAAATTTCTTAAAACAAGCCAGAAAAAAAAAAAATAACGACTTCATCGCTGCTCGTTGTTAATAAATTAGCACGTGATCAAAACGGCACGAGCAAATACTACGTGTTAGTAAATTTTCATTGATAAATTCAGCATAGTAATGTATATTGCCACGGTCTAGTTCATGAACAACCAATCAGATACGTCTTTGCGAGATTGCAGTTGTGTTTGAATAACACACAGTTTGTATGTTATTTTGTTGTTCTAGCGTGTTTGTTCGGTGACAAAATGCTTGGAGTAATAAATTACAAATAATAGAAATGGGGATAGGGAATATATTGTAGTGTAATTACTACCGGCGGATGGCCAGAGAATGAGTTTAGATGTTTTAAATAAAGCAATTTTACCGTGAGACTCAAGACGTACGTTTGACATACAATTCTGCCTGTCATTATCTTTAATTGACGTCTTGATGTTTGTTTTTACAACGACCCTTTCACCTCAACTCGGCTAATAGTTAGGGACGCCTGTATTTTTGGCACTATTAGCACTTATTTACCCTTGGCCAAGTCAGATTTTATGAATATATATCTCAAATATTGCTCAAATATTATGGACGGTATTCACGGTATTTGGAAATGTCAACGGTCACGGTATCGGTTCACGGTATACCGCGGTCCTCACGGTACTACCGGCAGACCGTCCAGCTCTAGCGTTCAATCACTACGACCCGGCCTCAGCCACCCCGTGTGAGAATGATTTTAGAATCTCTATTCTTTCTTGCATCTAAATCTGGAAAGTGATTCTATGTTACTCTTAGTCTCCTCTGCGCATGCTCGCGCATTCACGTTGACCTAGGTCTTAGAGGAGTGAGTATAGACTGGTACCAGTCTAATGCAAGCTGTATGGTGAAAGTGTACTCTACCAGAAGCCTGGTTGAGGGTGCGATGAGTTGGTATAGGCATAAGGGGGCATGAAAGCAAGCATAAAAATCTTTTTTCTGGTGCTAAATGCAGATGGTTTGATTTAGCAAGTAGTAATTGAACGGTAAGTATGTTTATAGTGGTTAATAAAACTACAGACCAGCCCACAAGGGGGGGTGTCTGTTGGGGGTTCTAATGAATGTATTTTTAGCAACATCTCTAGTGCGTTGCGATTAGAGCTGTTCGGTATTGATATTTTATGTTCGGTACCGATATCGGTATTTTTGGTCCCAGTTACCTCGGTACCGGTACATTATCGGTATCTCGTTGATACTTCTGCAAATTCTTTTTTGTAGTTACATTGCAAATGCTTTTTCAAATTTATTGTATTGTCATGATTCGCCAATACATTCCGTTTTACTATCGATTCGTTTGAAATAACAGCGTTTTGAGACTTATATAATAATTGTCAGACAGTGCAACATTATGATGGGTAGCCCTCCTGTGACACGAAATAATGAGGATTGCATGAGCAAATTTGATGGAATTCTCCATTTTGTACAATTTGAGTCACTATTTTTCAGTATTGAAATTTCGGTAATTTGAGATGTGTTCGGTACAGTATTTCGATATTGTCGTGGTATTGATATCGAACGGTATTGTCGGTATACCCCTATGGCTAGGTATGACTCTAGTTGCCATTGGGGGGGGGGGTTCGTCTGAAGAACCCTATTAATATTTGAGGTCAAAAGGTCCACATTCAGTGAAGGTTATCAGGGCAGTACATGTTTGCATTATACATACTAAATGAACACATGTGCAATGTCACTGCTAGACAATCTTCATGGCACATGTACATTAAGCCATTGTGTGGTTTTGGTGGGCCGATGAGGGTGTGGCCATTGGTTTTAGCAATGTCTGATTGCCATTCTTCTTCTTGCTGTATTTAAAATATTTCCAAAAATACAAATGTATCTGCTTATCCCGTTATGAAATAACATTAGCTTGCTCTTCGTGATGTGAGGTCATCAAATACCTACGGTTTTCATGACCAATTTGGAAATACACTTTGATCAGTGGCAATGAAAACAACTACGGTTCAGCTCAGAAATAACCTAATGTGTTTTCAGCACAAATAAAACATGTTGTTGAAAATTTGGGTGCCTGGCTTCTTGAGAAATGTCCAATTGCAGACCAAAGGAAGACTATTTTTTTTAAATTTACCATTGGAATGACTGGCTCGATAACTCCAGTGGTAAATTTTCAAAAATTAACTTAGTCCAACATATTCTACAGAACTAACATGTTTGTGTTTGTGTTTTTTGGAAACATTTTAGGTTATTTCTGAGTTGTACTGTATATGTGTATACCAGTGACCTATTACATTATATTGTCACCAGTCTCAGCACCAACATGCCAAGTGCCAACTAGCGAGAGTGATCTGCCCAGTGAATGTCAGTTCATCCTGAGGAAGGAACTGAGATAGGCCACTGATTATGCATGTTGGACCGGTATTGGGCCAATATCGTATTGGTCCAGAATCCGCACAGTAAGCTGCGTTATCAGGATCTTCATAGGTTTATGCGTGAAGAATCCATGTCCCGAAGAGGGGATTGACTTTCTTTTAATTCAGGCCATAAAGTTTTAGGTGAATTAGATTGTTCGCCTGGAGATTATCTGAATTGAAATCACCATGAAAGACTTTTCATTCACCATAATTTACTGAGCAAGTACATGTAGCCCATCAACAATCATGACAATTAATATTAACCTATATTATTAAACACTTTCACGGGCCCAGACCAGATACAAGAAAACTTTAAATTCTGTTTTCTTTCAGCCACAGGTCGTGCTACCCCGACATGGAGTCGTGCTTCAAGTGCTGGTTTGCCAGACTTTTCTCCTGGCAGCAATCTATCAAGCAGTCATCTCGCGCCTAGTCCGTTACAAGCGCTTCAGTCATTCGATCTTGGTAGTCCCGGACCACCTGGTGGTAGTGGCAGCAATTCAAATAGCTTCACTCCATCACCGCAAATTAATAATCAATTGGATAATCCTTTCCATTTCAATCTTGAGAAGCAGCAGCAGCAGTTGCAGCAGTTACAGCAGCAGCTAGGGTTAGCCGGTGCTGGTGGTGGTGGTGCTAGTATGATAGGCCCAGGAGGCATGACCATCGCACAACAGCAGCAACAGCCTCATGCCTCGAATGATACACGATTAAAAAAGAGTGCTAAGCTAACACAGTTATTAACTCAAACACCTTTTGATCTCAATAGTTTTTCTGCCGACGGTAGTGTTAGCAGTGGTGGAGTAACAGATATTAATAATAGTTCTAAGATTGGTGGTGGAGGAGGGTTGTCCGCTGTGGGCGCATTTACAACCCTTAGTGAGGATGATATTAGCTCAAAGCGTGATAATGTTGTTAATAATAATAATAATAACAATAAGACTAGTAGTTGTGCCAGTAGTAGTAGTAGCAGGATTGGGATGTTAAGATCAGTGGTTAAGAATCCAGGTTCTGTTGTTGATATCAGTGCTATTCTTCGCTCGCCGACTAATTCAGAACAGCAGTCTCCGCAGCCGGGCCCTGGTCAAAGCCCGCAGGAAAAACCACAGAGTACGACATCAAACGATGAACCGGATATTACCTCGTCTCGCGGCGGTACTGGTGGTGTAACTGGAACTATAAGTAGTAATGTTATTTCTGCTTGCCCGGTTCCAGGGAATTCTACGTCTCGATTTGGTAAAACCAAAAAGGAGGAGAATGCGATTCTTAAGCAGTTACTGAGCCAGGATGATGAAGAGGACTATTTCTTATTAGGCGATAAAAACAAGGGAGTTAATAACCCTGGTGAGAAATCAGACGGTAATATCGAGGCGGATAAAAATGAAGCTGAACCAAAGCAACCAGGGACAAACATATTGCTCAAAGTAAGTACTATACGTTAGGCTTGTGCGATTATTGCATTGAGTGATCGCAATTGATTATTTTTAAATAATCGTGATTACTCGATTACTCAGCTTGGATACAAATTAACAAGACATAGCAACAAAAGAATATCAATGGCGAAAACTGCAATGATGATTAGAAAAGTCAATTTGCAGGGCAAGAGAGGACTTTTTGAAAATGTATGATTGGAATGTCCAGCTCGATTCTCTTGCCCTGCAAATGGACATACATTCATTAAGCAAAATGTCATTTGGCATTACCGATCGCATTAAAAGGTAATTGAAAGTTAAGTTTTGAAATATTTTATGCAATAGAAAATATTCACGATTTATCGATTGTTTAATTTTTTATCATATAAATTCACAATTTAAAACATAATCGCGATTTTTGATTTAATCACGTAATCGCGCAAGCCTACTACTATAAGTCGTACATTCATTCACTCAATATTAACACTTGTAGAAGTAGCCTTAGACTGACAATTATACTAAAATCAGGGGTTGAAATTAACCCTGTAGTGGTCAAGAAATTCTAAATAGTTGTTTATTGAACGTCCATTTGCAGGTCAAGAAAAGACTATTTTTGAAAATTTACCACTGGAATAACTGGCTCGGTTATCGAGCCAGTCATTCCAGTGGTAAGTTTTCAAAAATAGTCTTTAAACGGTTAACACTCACCTGCTAGCCTTAGGTTAGTAGAAATTGAACAGGGCTAGTACAAGTAACAATGAGTGACTGACCAGCTCGATGTGCTAACTAGTAAGAATTTAATATCTAAAATGTTTCGTGGTCAAGGTGGCCCAAAACAATCTCTGCAGTGACCATGAGGAATGTCCACTTACAGATTAAAACATTTTTTTTTTTAATTTCCCACTTGAATGACTGGATCCGATAACCAGGGCAGTGATTTGAGGGGAAAGTTTCAACGCTTACTATATACAGATTATTTTCTTGACTAATTTTAACCATTAAAGGGATATTCCACTGGGGGATTTTATGCATCTGATGTAAGGGGCGCCATTTTGGACAAGCAGCTGACGTCACCGACACACCTACTCTGTTTGCCCGATTGAGGATAGCCGTAACCAGGGGAGGTAAATCTTGCATCTCGTGGATAATTAGCGTACTGGCTAAACAACTTACACTTTGCCACAGTGTTTGGAGGAAATTAAGGTGCAATTAGTGTCCCGATGATCGCGCCAGTCATTGTAGTGCTAAATTGTCAAAAACTGTTTTCTTATGGGCAATTTCTATTTTTAAAAAACATTGAAAGGTTATGCCAGTAGCGTGTTTGCAATCAACCAGCTACAACAAATTCTTGAAAAATATGTTAGTTGAATAAATGTAATTTCTCTGAAAGCTGTTGTTATTGCAACTTCTGCTTCCAGTAAAATTCCAGTTTCAAAATATTCAACAGGCAGTAAATATGGGTCAACATTTAAAAATTTGGGATCAGTTAGTTAACCCTTTCAAGGACAGAAAAGCAGAAGCTTAAAATGTACCCTGCATAGGCCTACTGTGTGAAACTAATTAGTTTGGAAGCTACTGCAACATAATTCCAGGATAATTTAATTCAGAATATTCAACACTCTGCATAGTTATTTTAAAATTGGGAATAAACGTAAATGATTAATAACGCTGGATTTCAATAGTGTGAAAGCACTAAATTACTAATTATGTCTAGCGTACACTTGTCATTATTTACTAGCTGTCACCTACTATCGTCTATGAAGTAAGCCACTAAGCGGTTGCCTATAATTGACCCCGGGCAATCAGCGACATCGTTTCATTTTGGTTTGCAAATCCCGTTTTACAATTGATGCAGGCAAATACGACGTTAATTGTCGATTTTGATTCTGTTATATTAAAATTAAGTACCGCGCCTTTTGTTTTGAAATGTATGACACATTATTTTAAAATTATGCAGACTATATGTTCTAAACTTGTGTCTTCCAAATTTAAATGTGGAAGATATCCATCCAGTGCCGATGTTATGAAGCCATCTTTCAGTTAGCCCCTTTTCATGCGGAAGCTTCTGTGGATCCGGTATCTGAAAATGTGAATTGCCGTACCCTTTCCATGATCGTTTCTATTACTGCAAGCCCATGCTTGGCATGCGGACATGATGCGATTTAACCATTTCACGCCAGCAATCGTCAAGTTGAGGACGCAGGTCAAAAGAAGGCTATTTTGAGAATTTACAACTAAAATGACTGTCTCAGTAACCGAACCAGCCATTCCAGTGGTCAATTTTCAAAAATAGTCTTCGCTTGGCCTGCAAATGGCCATTCAATAAGGAAATATTCTGATTTTCCTGACAGAATTTGGTCATTAAAGGGTTAATTAATATTCGGCCTTCATAATGCGAAGTAAACAGGTAAATCTAAAAGCGCTGGCGATATTTTGCTGGTGTGTCGTTGACGTCATAATCTCACAGTTTCTCGCTCTCGAGAGCGAGAAAATGGATGCGCCCAGGAGTCACGTTTTCGAGCGTTTTGGGCATATTCATTTTATTATTTCTCGGCAATGGAACAGTGTATTTTATATTTTTTTGCGGCAACTATTTCGGATTATAGTATATTTTTAGTTGATTTATTCCTGATTTTCACTGGAATTTCCCTTTAAAGTGTTAAAACCACGTATATTTTGCTCCAAAGCTACAGTAAATGTCGGTTATACGCTACAGGTTTTGACATTCGCACAAAAAAATGTCCATTTGCAGACAAAAGAGATTCTTTTTTGATCGTTTACCACTGGATTGACTGACATTCCGGTGGTATGTTTTCAAAAAATTGCCTTTTTATCGTGCAGATGTACAATCCTCAAGAGAACTGCATAGGGCAGGGTTGACCATTACACATTTCACAGATGAATTCCACATATCTTATTTTCAAGGCACCCGTACAGGAAAAACTGTTGAATATTTAGAAATTAAATCGAGCAGAAGCTGTTGCTCCCTTGGGCAGCAATGGCTTCCAGTCAAATTGATTTCAAAATATTCAACAGAATCAGTTTTATGATGTAAAGAATCTTCATTTTCAGGGATTAATCGGTGAAAGGGTTAAAGGTTAACATGGTTAACTCTTAGCACTCTGTCAAAATTAAATTAAAAGATGAACCAGTGTTCATTTTAAAACAAATTTGGTGGAAGATGGTGCTGTCATCATCCACCAAAATTGTTTAAAAATGTATACCATTTTCTTTGCTACTGGCACAGTAAAAAGATAGAATATTGGAATCAGAGCGGTAAGCGTTAAGGAACCCATTTCCGCAATGCACAGTATAACTCATAAGTAAGTTAATTAGTGAGAAATATGGTGTTGAAAATTTGACTAATTAAGGATTCCTGTTTATCCATCAATCATGATGTCATAATGAACTACGTGGTGTGTAGGATGATGTTATAATTAATTACATCATGAATGATGTAGCTAGGTGCGTCATGAATGCTTAATTGATGACTGACTAAGCGCTGTACAAATTGTATGTCTTTGCTATTTAATAAACATGCTGTTGAATGTTTTGAAACTAATTTAACTGGGTGCTGTTGCTGCCTATGGCAACAACAGCGTCCAAATTGGTTTCAAATTAGTTTCAAGATATTCAACAGCTTTGCTTACCTTTATAGTTTTATGGAAAACTGATAGTCAAGGAGTTCAAAGATCGATCGATCCCAACACGGGTGAAGTGTGATGGAGCTTAGCTAAAGATAGGCCTCCTCCATTGGATTGAAAGACATTGCTGCCTTAGGCTGCAATGCGCTCCAATCCAACTATGTTCAAGATGTTCAACCGTAGGTTTCATTTTCTTTTGAAAACATGTTAAGTTATTTATGAGCTGTCCTGAGGTATTATTGATTGTGGTTCTCCCTCTTGCATAGAATGCAGACAATTCTTCTGAAATGGCAGCAATACTGCAGTGGCTGTTTTTCGCTGGCTTGACTGTTAAATAAAGGAATATAAACATTTTTGTTTGCAGCAACTTTTACGAGAAGAAAAAGGTGAGAAACATGACCAGAATGAAATGTTGCAGAAGCTTTTGCAAGACGAGCTCCATCATGACCGCGATGACCAACAGCTTCAGATGTCGGCGATCGGCAAGAGCACATCAGCAGCAGCTGTAAGAATAGATTTATATACATATATTTGCTAAGTGATGTATATGATAGCGCCGAAAAAGTGCGATCCGATCTGCCATTCAAGTATATAATGTCATTATCAGTTACATTGTATCTCACTTGTTAGCCGATGTCACAATCATAATGGCGTAAAGATCAGTCATGTCAGTCATGAAAATTGAAAAATCTGTTACGAGTGTCTGGGCATAATTTAGAATTTGATATTTGCATAGCATGTATTGCTATGCAAGCTATAAATTGTATAGCTATCGGCAAAAATGTATAGCAATCGACTCTTTCGCCGATAAATTCCCTGTATCTCAATCTCAGAGCAAACAAATAGGAAAGCTGTTGAGTATTTTGAAATTAATATGACTGGAAGCCATTGCTGCCTAAGGCAGCAATGGCTTCCAGTCATATTAATTTCAAAAGATTCAACAAAATATGGTATACATTGTAAAGAATGTACTTTTTCAGGGATTTCACTCATCAGCCCAAAACGGCTTCTGTAGTGGTCTTGAGAAATGTCCATTTGCAGACCAAGAGAAGACTATTTTTGAATATTTACCACTGGAATGACTGGCTCGATAACAGAGCCAGTCATCCCAGTGGTAAATTTTCAAAAATAGTCTTCTCTTGGTCTGCAAATGGACGTTTTCTTTTAGAAAATTTCAAATTTAAAAAATAAATTTGAGGGTTAAAGGGTTAATATTGGGCTGGTCATTTACAAATGATTGTACTATCCCTGCTCATATTCTACTAGCCTGAGGCTCATGTTAATTTTAACTCCTACTCTCAGACCATTTCCTCATGAGTTATGACATCCATATTTTTCACAACATTGATCCACTCCAGTCTCGGATATATCATTTGCATCCATAAAAATCTCAATGAATAGATGGGATCTATAGCCCAAGTATCTGACATCGTAATCAGATATGTCGCATGTTAGCTGACATCACAATCAAAATGACGTATGACTCCATTAAGAAAATCCAAGTGTGTGTCATGAAGTGTACAAATTTGTAAGTCTTAGATGAATTTACAATTTAGTAAACATTCTGTTGAAAATTTTGAATCTAATTTGTCTTGAAAGTGTTAGTTATAAGTAAACTTCTACTAATCTTTGATGATTAATAAGTTTGCCTGTAACTTCAGTCGTAATGTGAATTAGGTCTGTGTCACATGAATCCCTGGGAATAGGAATTCTTTCTTTGATATCAATACTACTAACCTATGGACCTTTTCAGTTTTAGCTATGCCCCGCTCATCTTTATCTAAGCTCCATCCACGCCTCGCAGTTGTTGGGATCGATCAATCTATGAACTCCCTGACAATCAATTTCCAGAAAAATATACATGTAAGCTGTTGGATATTTTGAAAGTAATTTGACTGGGCAACGATGCCCAGTCAAATTAGTTTCAATATATTCAACAGAATGGTTATTAAATTGTAAAGACATGCAATTCGTACAACATGTCAGACTATTAAGCATTAAAGATAGATTATTTTGAATCATTCATGACGTGAATATGACGTCATTTAGTTGATTATGACATCATATGATGGATGGATAAACTGGAAACGTGAATTGTGCAAGTTTGGTCATGAGCGTGAGATTACTTTAAAGATGCAGGTCTCAGGTGTTTCAGGTGTTTAAAGACACAGTTGTTTCTATACATGTCATTCAGCGTCATCTGAACCATGTGACCAATCTAAATAAAAGTCGCTGGAAGAATGACGCTTCCGATACCTATTATTGATAATAATTAATTTTTGTCCTAGCTTGTTTGCAGGATTGAAAGCCTGTATGTTGGATTGAAAATTAATGTTGGGAACTTGATCAAATCTTGAAATGTTATATAGTATGGACATACTGTAATATTGTTATTTATTTCTACAGGAAAGTACTAGTCAGGATACAGAGGCAGCCACTCCAGTGTCTTCAGAGGGGAGACAACGGCACCCATCAGAGCAGCAACAGCCATCGTCATCAACACCATCACTTCCACCCATCAATAATAATCCACGATCCTCTGCACTAAGTGGTATATTAGAAACTGTTCAGCAGCGTATGCCAAATCTAAATGAATCGCTGCTAAAACAGCTTAGTAGCTCAGACACAACTACATTGTTGCAAAATAACCCAACAGCTCTTGATAGCTTTCTCAATAGTTTATGGGAGCGTGATAATACCGATACGAAGGATTTACCATCTCATTTTGGTGGGGCATCAGGCCCCACACAATCTCATGGACGGAATCATAAGCGCAAAGCTTCGGGTGATGTGGACAGTACAGATGGTGTAGATAGCGAAGGTTTGGTCTCACAACTGCAAAAGAGTGATTTGTGTAGAAGAAATCATCTCTTAACGCAGCTCTTGTCCAGAACTGCCAAGAAAGAAATGGTGATAAATACAAAGATCAGTGTAAATCCGGCAGACATGCCACAGAATAGACTGCCATCAAGTTTAGCCATCGCTAAAAAAATGTTTCGTGTCACGGATATTCGTAAAGAATCTAACTCTGCTGGGACACCGGACACAGGAAAAGCTGGGAGTGACATAGAGTCTCTGTTAGCGAGTTCTACAACATCTGCTCCTAGTAGTTCTAGCCACGATATGGGTGCTGATAAACTTTCCGAAGGACACCGAACCCCAACCCCAAGCCAGCAGTTACAGATCAACCTGCTTACAGGCATCGATAATTTCCTCGGAATCGATCAGTTTTCTCTCGGAAGCGGTCTCTCAGTCGATATCAGTAGTATGGAACTCGATTCATTGACATCAGAAAATATTGATTCATCTGATCCACTTCTCGCACATATCCTGCAGCAGGCTCAAGAGCTTCAGAACGATCTCAATTCAACAAAATCAGGTGTGAACACTAGCAGCAGCAGCAGCAGAAGTAGCTCAATAGCTCCATCTGCCACTGACCAAATACCATCAAGCAACTCATCAACTAATTCACCAGCCCATGACCTTCATCAAAACCAAACACCTACATCCATACGACTGTCTACACCCAATAGAATTATGGCACCATCGATAACTCCATTGAGCAGCAGTTCACCTCTTAGTATAAACACAAGCTTTGCATCACTACCAGTATATAGTACAGCCAGCAATACAACCTCAGTCACAGATCTTGCTAGGACATTTAAACTAACAACTTCTAACATGCTACACCAGCAACAACAACAACAACAACTGCAGCAGCAGCTACAGCAGCAGCAACAACAACAGCAGCATCAGCAGCAGCTGCAACAACAACAGCAGCAGCAACAACAACAAAGACAGCAACAGCTTCTACAACAGCAACAGCTACTTGCTGCAGTAAATGGAAGCAATGCATTAAACCTTGCTGGCATTGAGGATCCGTCGTTGCTCTCTCAAATAGAGATGGCACTTATGTCTGATATTGACACATTATTAGATATCCAAGGCAGTGGATTTAATACTCAGGATGATCAACTCGCTATAGATGCGATTCAACAACAGCTTATGAGCGATGATCCACCGGCTGTATTGCCCAATAGCAGTCCAGTATTAGTGGTCGGTGATATGACGCCACCACCATCTCTGGGAGGTAGCGCGACTCAAAGAACGGCATCTTTAGCATCAAGAATGGCATCGCCTATGTCCAATCAAGCATTTGCTCAGGTAACCTTATAGTGTTATTGCAGAATGTTCACTTGCTCAGAGAAAATTAAACCATTTATGGTTACTGAGCCTTTCATTCCATTGTTAAATTTTCAAAAATAAGCTTCTTTGTCTGCAAATAGACTTCCCAAGACAACCGCATATTAAAGCTGTTTTGGGCTACCTTGTGTGTTAGTCATTTATAATCAAGCTTGCATAAACTAGTCCAAGTAGTCGCTTAAAGTTATCCTGAAGCATTAACATTAGGAAAATATTTGAACATTTTGGTGTCTTCTGAGCCGCCATTTTACTTTTATTTTTGTAGCCGCCATTATTTGCGATTTTAATGTTTTCACTATCGCGTCAAGTCCAGTATAAAACCATTCTAGTAACGCTAATACTAGTCATTAATTATACTATTGGCCTCCGAGGTGTGCTGATCTAACTGTATAACCGTGTAAATAAGCATATAGTACTTCGATTCTAAATGTATATTTCCTATTGTAAACGTGAAATGTGCTAAGCGAGATATTTTTTATGGCAATTTGATAGTTTCCCAAAAAATGAAAGTTCCACTATCTAATGTTTTGAAAACGATTTGACTGAAAATCGTTGCTCCAACCAGATTGTTTTCAAAATAATCAGTAGGACTATCAATGTAATAACACATTCTGATGATATTTCGAGCAATTTGATTGACAGTCGTTGCTGACTAAATCAGTAACAACTTTATGTAATTATTCCCAGAATAATCATTGCAAGATTTTCAATGTGGTTAGCTAACATATGTACGCACAATTCAGTTGACCTGTGTTGTATATGTTGTCAATATCAGACGTGTAATATGTTCAAAACTGCTCAGTCAGTAGGTAAGCATGTCAGCTCATGCAGGTGTTTTGCTGACCTACTGATCTATGCAAATATATTTCACAGCGGATCTCTATTACGTTTATGACACAGGCCTAGCTAATTGTACAAACATGTATTAGCTAACGTTATTGGCAGCTCGACACTAATTATTCTAAGAAGAATTTAAATAACGTTGTTGCTGCTTTAGTGTTACTACATTGAAAATCCTGCTGATTATTTTGAGAACAATTTGGTTGAAAGTTGTTGCAACAATGATTTTCCACAATATTGTTTTCAAAACGTTAGCTAATATTTTCTGCTGATTATTTTGCAAATAATTCGAAGGAAAGCTGTTGCTGCTATCACCAGCAACAATTATCAGTCAACTTGTTATATAAATACCTAGGCTAGCACGTTTCACATCTACCATAGACAATACACAATTAGAATCGAACTGCTGTACGCTTACTACACGCTATACAGGTAGATCAGCTTACCTCGGAGGCTAACAGTACAATGACTAGCGTTAGGAGAATGGATTTATACCGGGCATTGGGCAGAAGCGAGAACAATAAAATCCCAAATAATGGCACCGGCAAATATCAAAGTAAAATGGTGGCTCAGAAGAAGACGTTAGTCAATCAATTTTTCTAAATATTTTTTAATCTTAATGGTTCAGGATAACTTTAAGGAATATTAATTTGCAGGTCATGAGAAGACACTATGAAAATAATTGAGCCAGTCATTCTAGAGCCGGTCATTCTAGAGCCGGTCATTCTAGAGCCAATCATTCTAGAGCCTGTCATTCTAGAGCCTGTCATTCTAGAGCCAGTCATTCTAGAGCCAGTCATTCTAGAGCCAGTCATTCCAGAGCCTGTCATTCTAGAGCCTGTCATTCTAGAGCCGCTCATTCTAGAGCCAGTCATTCTAGAGCCAGTCATTCTAGAGCCGCTCATTCTAGAGGCAGTCATTCTAGAGCCTGTCATTCTAGAGCCTGTCATTCTAGAGCCAGTCATTCTAGAGCCTGTCATTCTAGAGCCAGTCATTCTAGAGCCTGTGATTCTAGAGTCAGTCATTCTAGAGGCCTGTCATTCTAGAGCCTGTCATTCTAGAGCCAGTCATTCTAGAGCCAGTCATTCTAGAACCAGTCATTCTAGAGCCTGTCATTCTAGAGCCAGTCATTCTAGAGCCTGTGATTCTAGAGCCAGTCATTCTAGAGCCTGTGATTCTAGAGTCAGTCATTCTAGAGGCCTGTCATTCTAGAGCCTGTCATTCTAGAGCCAGTCATTCTAGAGCCAATCATTCTAGAGCCAGTCATTCTAGAGTCAGTCATTCTAGAGCCAGTCATTCTAGAGCCAGTCATTCTAGAGCCTGTCATTCTAGAGCCGCTCATTCTAGAGCCAGTCATTCTAGAGCCAGTCATTCTAGAGCCAGTCATTCTAGAGCCAGTCATTCTGGAGCCTGTCATTCTAGAGCCGCTCATTCTAGAGGCAGTCATTCTAGAGCCGCTCATTCTAGAGGCAGTCATTCTAGAGGCAGTCATTCTAGAGCCTGTCATTCTAGAGCCTGTCATTCTAGAGCCAATCATTTTAGAGCCTGTCATTCTAGAGCCAGTCATTCTAGAGCCGCTCATTCTAGAGGCAGTCATTCTAGAGCCTGTCATTAGAGCCTCTCATTCTAGAGCCAATCATTTTAGAGCCTGTCATTCTAGAGCCTGTCATTCTAGAGCCAGTCATTCTATAGCCAGTCATTTTAGAGCCAGTCATTCTAGAGCATGTCATTCTAGAGCCTGTCATTCTAGAGCCGATCATTCTAGAGCCGCTCATTCTAGAGCCAGTCATTCTAGAGCCAGTCATTCTAGAGCCAGTCATTCTAGAGCCAGTCATTGTAGAGCCTGTCATTCTAGAGCCAGTCATTGTAGAGCCTGTCATTCTAGAGCCGGTCAATCTAGAGCCGATCATTCTAGAGCCGATAATTCTAGAGCCGATCATTCTGGAGGCAGTCATTCTGGAGGCAGTCATTCTAGAGGCATTCATTCTAGAGGCAGTCATTCTAGAGCCAGTCATTCTAGAACCAGTCATTCTAGAGCCAGTCATTCTAGAACCAGTCATTCTAGAGCCTGTCATTCTAGAGCCAGTCATTCTAGAGCCTGTCATTCTAGAGCCAGTCATTCTAGAGCCTGTCATTCTAGAGTCAGTCATTCTAGAGGCCTGTCATTCTAGAGCCTGTCATTCTAGAGCCAGTCATTCTAGAGCCAGTCATTCTAGAGCCAATCATTCAAGAGCCAGTCATTCTAGAGCCAATCATTCTAGAGCCAGTCATTCTAGAGCCAGTCATTCTAGAGCCTGTCATTCTAGAGCCAGTCATTCGAGAGCCTGTCATTCTAGAGCCAATCATTCTAGAGCCTGTCATTCTAGAGCCAGTCATTCTAGAGCCAGTCATTCTAGAGCCTGTCATTCTAGAGCCGATCATTCTAGAGCCACTCATTCTAGAGGCAGTCATTCTAGAGCCTGTCATTCTAGAGCCAGTCATTCTAGAGCCTGTCATTCTAGAGCCAGTCATTCTAGAGCCTGTCATTCTAGAGCCAGTCATTCTAGAGCCAGTCATTCTAGAGCCAGTCATTCTAGAGGACTGTCATTCTAGAGCTTGTCATTCTAGAGCCAGTCATTCTAGAGCCTGTCATTCTGGAGCCAGTCATTCTCGAGCCTGTCATTCTAGAGCCAGTGATTCTAGAGGCCTGACGTTCTAGAGCCTGTCGTTCTAGAGCCAATCATTCTAGAGGCCTGTCATTTTAGAGCCTGTCATTTTAGAGCCAATCATTCTAGCGCCAGTCATTCTAGAGCCAGTCATTCTAGAGCCAATCATTCTAGAGCCTGTCATTCTAGAGCCTGTCATTCTAGAGCCAGTCATTCTAGTGCCTGTCATTCTAGAGCCAGTCATTCTAGAGCCAGTCATTCTAGAGCCTGTCATTCTAGAGTCAGTCATTCTAGAGGCCAGTCATTCTAGAGCCAGTCATTGTAGAGCCAGTCATTCTAGAGCCTGTCATTCTAGAGCCAGTCATTCGAGAGCCTGTCATTCTAGAGCCAATCATTCTAGAGCCTGTCATTCTAGAGCCAGTCATTCTAGAGCCAGTCATTCTAGAGCCTGTCATTCTAGAGCCGATCATTCTAGAGCCGCTCATTCTAGAGGCAGTCATTCTAGAGCCTGTCATTCTAGAGCCAGTCATTCTAGAGCCTGTCATTCTAGAGCCAGTCATTCTAGAGCCTGTCATTCTAGAGCCAGTCATTCTAGAGCCAGTCATTCTAGAGGACTCATTCTAGAGCCTGTCATTCTAGAGCCAGTCATTCTAGAGCCTGTCATTCTGGAGCCAGTCATTCTCGAGCCTGTCATTCTAGAGCCAGTGATTCTAGAGGCCTGACGTTCTAGAGCCTGTCGTTCTAGAGCCAATCATTCTAGAGGCCTGTCATTTTAGAGCCTGTCATTTTAGAGCCAATCATTCTAGCGCCAGTCATTCTAGAGCCAGTCATTCTAGAGCCAATCATTCTAGAGCCTGTCATTCTAGAGCCTGTCATTCTAGAGCCAGTCATTCTAGAGCCTGTCATTCTAGAGCCAGTGATTCTAGAGGCCTGACGTTCTAGAGCCTGTCGTTCTAGAGCCAATCATTCTAGAGGCCTGTCATTTTAGAGCCTGTCATTTTAGAGCCAATCATTCTAGAGCCAATCATTCTAGAGCCTGTCATTCTAGAGCCTGTCATTCTAGAGCCTGTCATTCTAGAGCCAGTCATTCTAGAGGCCTGTCATTCTAGAGCCTGTCATTCTAGAGCCAATCATTCTAGAGCCAGTCATTCTAGAGCCAATCATTCTAGAGCCAGTCATTCTAGAGCCAGTCATTCTAGAGCCAATCATTCTAGAGCCTGTCATTCTAGAGCCTGTCATTAGGGGCCCTCACCAGAAGGTGCGGAAGCCCTATTGTAATCACTGTGTCTGTCTCTCTGTCTTGGCATCTTTCTGTTCGTATACAATATCTCGTGAACAACATATACAGAACTGCTTCAGATATTTCTTAGGGAGGTTGATACATAAAAAAACATGGCCACCCTGGAACAATCAAAATGTAGCGTGTTTGGCGGCTATTTTGGATTTTTTTATTTAATGGATTTTAAAGCCGAAAGTTTTATGTTTTTGGGTATGCTGATTTCAAATTTGCCACTTTCGAAACTGTCAGATAAATAGTTTGGCGGCCATCTTTGATTGTTTTCACGCCCCTCCGATACTAAAGCAATGGGAAATTAAAAATGTCTTCTCGAGAACCACGGGGCTGATTTCAATTATATTGGCCAGGAAGCATCCTTAGGGCATAGGGATCCAAGTTTGTTTAAACGAAGCCGATCGGCCAATTTGGCCATGGCCATCTGGGATTTTAACCGATTTTACTAAACAAACAATCTCAGAAACTGCTTAGAGGGATCGATTCAAACTCATGATATATTATTTAGGGCAAGAGCTGAACCAACCTTGTTCAAGAAAACCTGATTGGCTAAATAGTTGAGTGGCCATCTTGGATGACCTAGTTGTCCCAAAAATGACTTCTCCAGAACCGCTGAAGGGATCGGGCTGAAATTTGGCAGATACTATAAGGGACTAAGGGCCATTAAAGTTTGTTCAAGGGAAGCTGATTCGTCAAAAAGCATGACTGCCCTGGACCAATGAATATGTAGTGTTTGGCTGCCATTTTTGATTTTTTGATTTGATGGATTTTGAAGATGATATTAGTTTTATATATGTTTTTGGGTATGCTGATTTCAAATTTGCCACATTCGAAACTGTCGGATAAACAGTTTGGCGGCTATCTTGAATTGTTTTCCCGCCCAATACTCCCATATACTAAAGCAAAGGGGAATTTAAATTGTTGTCTTCTGGAGAACTACTAGGCCGATTTCATTTATATTTGGCACGAAGCATCCTTAGGGCATAGGGATCCAATTTTGTTCAAATGAAGCCGATCGGCCAATTTGGCCGGTGGCCATTTTGGATTTTGGCCAATCTGAGGAAACGTCTTTAAAAATATCTGGGGAAGCGATTCAAAACTCATGAAACCTCCAATGGAAAGATGTAATCCAAGTTTGTTCAAGAAGACTTGATTGATCGAATGGTTCAGCGGCCATCTTGGATGACTTTAGTTTTCCCGAAAATGACTTCTCTGGAAACGCTAAAGGAATCAGGCTGAAATTTGGGAGATATGATTAGGGACTAAGAGCCATTAAAGTTTGTTCAAGTGAAGTTCATCCGTCAAAAAACATGGCCGCCATGGGACAATCAAATTGTAGCGTGTTTGGTGGCCATATTTGATTTTTTATTTGATGGATTTTGAGGCCGAAATTGGTTCTCTATATGTTTTTGGGTATTCTGAGCTCAAATTTGCAATTTTCGCAACTGTCAGATAAACGGTTTGCCGGCCATCTTGGATTATTTTCCCGCCAAAGGCGCCCATACTGAAGCAATGGGAACTTTAAAATGATTAGGGACTAAGGGCCATTAATGTTTGCTCAAGAGAAGTTAATCCATAAAAAAAATGGCCATGCTGGACCAATCAAAATATAGCTTGTTTGGCGGCCATTTTGGATTTTTTTATTTGATGGATTTTGAGGCCGAAATTGGTTTTATAAGGGTCTTTGGGTATTCTGATCTCAAATTTGCAATTTTCGAAACTGTCAGATAAACGGTTTGGGGGGTCATCTTGATCATTTTCCTGCCAAAAGCTCCCATACTGAAGCAATGGGAAATTTAAAATGTCTTCTCGACAACTACTGGACTGATTTCAATTCTATTTGGCAGGAAGCATCCTTAAGGCATAGAGATTCCAGGGCTGGGGTAACTGTAACTTGTAACTGTAACTTAGTTACATTTTTCATGTAACTGAAGTAACTTGTAACAGAGGAATTTTTTCAGTTACAGTAACTGAAATGTAACCAGTTACATTGCAAAAGTAACTGAAATTTCAGTTACTTTTCAGTTACAATTCAGTTACAATTCAAACTTTTCTAATAGATTTATTACAATTTTCTCATTAAAGTAAGCTGTTGAATATATTGAAGCTAATTTGACTGGAAGATGTTGATGCTTTGGGCAGCAACTTTATTTCCAGGTATCAGGGATAGTTATTTTTTAAATTTACCTTTGGAATAATTGGCATGAATATTAGGCCAGTCATTCCAGCAGTAAATTTTCAAATATTAATCCTGTAGCCTGCAAAATAGATTTGCTAGGCCAAAGGTTTGATTTTCTTGACCAATCTTGACCATTAAAGGGTTATTCTATATCTGCATGTGATATTTACAACATGCTATTATTCTCAAAATATGCTTGTTCTCAATGATAAGCTGAATGAATGGTATTGCTACATCAGGCAGTGATAAATTTAATCAAATTCTTATACAGCTTTTACATTAGGCTACCATAGAAACAGGTTGTTTACTAAATCATTAGAGAATTAAGTTACCTTTTAAGGCTCAAATTTGTTAAAGAAAATTGTATTTTTCTCATAGTAAATATCCATTTGTAGACAATGAGATTATTTTAGAAAATTTACCACTGGAATGACTGGCTTGGTTATTGAACCAGTCATTCCAGTGGTAAATTTTCAAAAGTAATCCTATATTTATCTGGAAATGGACATTTCTCAACACCACTGCAAAGGTTGTTTGTCCAGCTTTAGTGTTAAAGGGTTAAAAGGATTAAAAACAGCAAATGTTGAATTGTAAAGAAAGGTAAAATCTGCCACAATAGGTGTTAACAGCATGTCCTGTTCTTTTCTTTATATTTAGGACATCATTGCTCACCAACTATACTCAAGCTAGGGTCAATTCACATATGTGTGGTGATAAACATCAAAGGACAATTCCATTGATAAAAGTCAAGCCATCAACCATTTTGGTATAGCAGACAAATTTATAAAGGTGTGGAATGAAACTAGTGTACTGGAAAGATGTTGAATATTTTGAATCTAATTTGACCTGAAAAAAGCTGTTACAGCCATATGAAGCAACATCTTTTGAAAGTAAAATTCGTCTAAAGTACTCAGCAGACATATTTAAATTGCTACTTTAAATTACGCATACAATAAAGCTGATGGAGATTTTGAAGCTAATTTCACTGGAAACTTGTATTGCCCATGGTAAATGGTGGATTATCATACTGTAGAAAGTCCATGCTCCAAGGATAATATGTTGAACATACTGAAACTAATTTCACTGAAAAGTGTTGATACCTATCAATCCTTTCAGTCAAATTAGTTTCAAAACATCAGCCAAATATTTCTTACAATAAAATTATTGTTTGTTATTTAGCTTGCATGGCTGAAAGGGTTAGAGGAAGAAATATGTATGCACATTTTTACAATGAAAGCATCTTATTATTTTGGAAACAAATTGAATGAAATTTGTTAGTGCATATGGCAACAATAAAATTCAGTCAAATTCATTGAACAAATTTCAGCAGGTTTTATATTTTATATCTGAAATAAATTCACTGTCAGTATATTATATCAGTGGTTATAGTGGTATTTTGTTCCTACTATATATCTCAAATTGGTTGACTACATTACACTTTGTATGATGACTTTCATGTCCACATAGTTCTTCATAGTAATTATCAGACAAAGTAACTAATGTAACTGAAATGTAACTTTAGTTACATTATGCAAAGTAACTGAAATATAACTAGTTACATTGCTCAACCAATGTAACTTTAACTGTAACTGTAACTGACATAGTCCAATGTAACTGTAACTAGTTACATTTAAATGTAACTGCCCCCAGGCCTGAGAGATTCCATTTTGTTCAAACGAAACCGATCAGCCAATTCAGCCAGCGGCCATTTTTGATTTCTGCTGATTTTTAGAAATGTCTTTAAAAATCTTCTCCAAAACCGTTTGATGAATCAATTCAGACCTCATGAAATATGATCTTATGGTAAGAGCTGACCCAAGTTTGTTCAAGAGAACTTGATTGACTAAATGGTTCAGCGGCCATCTTGGATGACCTCGTTTTCGCAAAAACAACTTCTTCCCCAGAACGGCTGAAGCGATCAGGCGGAAATTTGTGATATAGGATTACGGAATTAAGGGCCATTAAAGTCTGTTCAAGAGAAGTTCCTAAAAAAAACCGTCAAAAAAATGTCTTTAAAAATCTCCAAAACCGCTTGGGGGATCAATTCAGAACGCAAGAAATATCATCTAGGGCAAGAGCTGCACCAAGTTTGTTTCAAGGGAGCTTGATTGGCCAAATGGTTTTGTGGCCATCTTGGATAACCTAATTTTTGCCAAAAGAATTCCAGACCCACAGCGGATTGGGCCGAAATTTGGGAAATATGATTAGGCACTGAGTGCTATTAAAGTTTTTTCACGGGAAGGCGCTATGTCGGAAACATGATTGCAGTGGACCAATCAAACTGTAGTATGTTTGGCGGCCATATTGGACTTGCAAAAATGTCCACAAACTCATTTAGAAGACTACTCCTAAACCACCCACCAACAATTGTGACAAAACTGCATAATGCTCCGGGTGAGCGTCACAGGGCCCTTGGGCCTCTTGTTGTTAATAACCATTCTAGTTGAGATGCCTTAGATGGTCCAGGTGAGTGATACAGGCCCAAGTTGGGCCTCTTGTTTTTAATAATATGAAGGCTTTGAATAAAACTTCTACCTACTACATAGACAAAGGTACATGTATTTCCAGTGATTGCAGGGGGGGGGGGGGTGGGGGGCGTCTGTTTCAAACAACATTTTCTAGTTCTGGTGGTAAGTTTTTGAAAATAAGGTTCTTGCTTTGCAACTGGACATTCGATTGGTAAAAATTTAGCAGTCATTGTTAAAATTGTCTTCATGGTTTGCTCAAATCAATGAATGAGTAGGAAAAGATACCAATCACATAGATCGCGTACAATAGCATACACGCGTACGCACGCACGCACCAGTTCCCAATGACCAACAGAAAATGGGAGATGAATGTATGAGTCTCCTGAAATTCAGTTCCAAGTTTTCGAGACACGGTTGATCACTTTGATCTCCCAATATTTCATGGCTTGTTTACCCCTTTTGTGTCACATGCGCCTTCTGCATGTCTTGAGAAATGTCCATTTGTGGGCCAAGAGAAGGCTCATTTTGCAAATTTACCACTGGAATTACTGGCTCCGTAGTGGAGCCAGTAATTTCAGTGGTATATTTCAAAAAGTGGCTTCTCTTGGCCTGAAAATGTATATGGATTAAGCACAAATTTGGTCTCTTGGTCTGATAATGGATATATTAGCTAAGCAAAAATCTGAGTTTTTTTATTACAAATCTTGATTATGGAAGGATTAATTAATATACAGTAAGTAGCATGTTCAGCTCTTTGAGGCGCTATTGACAAATGAGGTGTTAACTTATGCTGGCCAAAAACGACTTCCCGGTGGTCTTGGCATGCTTGGAAACTCCATTTGCAGGCCATGAGAAGACTACTTTTGAAATTTATCTCGGGAATGACTGGCTTGATACCCGAGCAAAGTCATTCCAATGATAAATTTTCAAAAATAGTCTTCTATTGGGTTGCAAATGGACATTTTCTATGAGAATATCAGATTTTTTTCAAGCAAATTTAAAGATGTTGTAAGGACTAGATACCCGATCACTCTGATTAACTTGACAATCATAATACAGATTCTCCTTTACTAGAAGAACAAAATGCTTTTTAAATTTTTGTAATCGGCACAGCCAAAGCTGAGATAAGCATATAGCAACCACCTTGACAACCAAACATCTTTAGCCATCGCGCTACAGTTGTGACGTCACACCGGGATGACACCAATTCCTATTAGTCTAGATTATTATCTCGAGGAGCATAACTATGTTCTCTACTGCTGCGTGTATTAAGCACATATGCACCTATTCTTTGACAATTCATTGTTCACATAGGGACACTACATTGTTCGAGATGCACAAAGGTTCAATAATATCGAAGTTGATGATATTTTTGTCGATTAAACTTATAGGCCTGTTAGAGGTGACAGTAACATCGGATTTCGTGTACATGAATTAGGCTATCTTTAATCAAACCCACCCACACACTTCTTGGAATACAATTCCACAAATGCATATATATCTTGTCTTTCTGGATTGACTGCAGAGATTTTGCATAGATGATAGGCATGCATGTACACAACTTTTTAAATGATAGTTAAGCAGGCCTACACCGTTCAGTGCACGTATGATTGTGTAGGCTTATGAATAAATTTATGATTGCAATATAGCAGTTACTCCAGTTATGTGTTTAAATTTAACTAAAATGTCGGGTAAATATAAATATAATCTAAACTAATCTATTTGCGTATGGTCTACATTGACATATTATTGACAGTACACGGTTTGTTTACAATTTAGGCAGCGGTCGAGGTGCGTAGCGAGACTTTCACTGCCGTCCGCACGCTTATAGTACAACTTAAATAACATACACTGTTGAATATTTTGAACATAATTGGGTTGGATTTCAACCCAAATTGTGATCAAAATATTCAACATAACGTTTCTTGTATCATGTTCATATGGTTCTAACTAACATATTTGTATTTTTGCTTTGGAAGCATTTAAACTTATTTATGAGCTGCACTGTAAGTAAAGATACGCTAGCGACCTCTGAACATCTGTCAGTTCACCTACCTATTTAAAATTAGTTCATCTGCTACAGTTTTGCTTTTTCATGCCATTGAAATATGAGTGTATGCTACTTCCATACATATTTTTCTCACTCAAAAGTGACGCTATTGTGTTTAAATAGTGTAGTAGACCATGAAATTAATTAAAACTCATCGACCGCAAGTCCTCACAAGACCTTTAAGTGTTAAAAATAGTTAATAGCTCTTGTTATTTGCGTTTAGGTAATGTTACGTCAGCAGCAACAGCAACAACAGTTGGCAGCTGCTGCGGCGGCAGCAGCGGCAACAGGAGGAGGCGGGGGAGCGCTTAATACTCTTGACATGGGATTTGGCACCAGTCAGATGGTCAATCCTCAGTCGCAGTCACGTTCTGGTGCACCTGGCTATATGCAGCCTGGCTTTGCACCTCAAGGACCAAGGCTGCCTCAACCACAAGGTAGGACGTGCATCTAATATCACTATTTACCAGTCACGGTCAAGGGGAGATAATTACTTGAGAAACAAATTAGTATGCCTAGTGTCGATGCTTCTTCTTTCTTTTCGTTCGCTGATCATACCGCCAGTCCTGTAAGTGACTATCGACATGATCATAAGCGTTAAGTGCGTGGACCCATGGTTTATTAGAGTGCGCCGTGCGGCCTGGAACCTCTGTCTTCAGCACTCGAGGTTTCTGTCATGGTTACCTCACCCTTACCTCCTTTAGTCGCCTCTTACGACACGCAGAGGATACGGAAGGTGTATTCTAAGCCCCACCTACAGGGTGCTTATTCTTGAGGCATCTAGTTAATACTCTCAATAACAAATCCCTGAAAAATAACTTCTTTGTAATGCTCATGTATAGCACATTCTGTTGAATATTTTGAGGTTGATATGATTTGAAGAGGCAGAAATGACTTCCATTCATATTACTTTCAAAATATTAAAAGGAATTTCCTGGTTGTACTTCGAGTGTGTGCGTTTAATGTGTTTGTTAAGAGTGTGATGACAAGCGATTATTAGCTCACATGGCCAGAATGGCCAAGTGAGCTTATACCATGGCGACCGTCTGACCGTCGTCTCCATCCGTACTTCAAATCACATGTCATTTAGCTTTGACCGATTTCAACCAAATTGACTGGACGGATCCTATGGTGGTAGGCTCCAGAACTTCTATTCAGAATTTTGATTGGTCAATTTTTCTGGCAGCCATCTTGGATTTTCTGAAAATTGTCAGGAAATCATTTAAAACGTTATTCCTCCAATATAAATTCCCGACTTCAACAAAACTTGGGTGGACTAATTCTATTCTGGTAAGCTTCAACACTTCTAACGAGAATTTTGATTGGCCAATATTTCTGGCAACCATCTTGGATTTTCTGAAAATCAGTTAAAGGCCTGCTTCTCATTAACTAACCACTTGGCCGATTTCAAGCAAGGGCGTTTGGAAGGACCCTAAAGTCATATGCTTCAGAAATTGTAAACAATTTTTTATTGGGCTATTTTTTTGGCGACCATCTTGAATTTTCTGAAAAATGTCAGGAAATCGTTTAAAATACTACTCATTAATTGCTTGGGAAATGTCAACCAGACTTGGCTGGAAAGATACTACGCTGGTAGCTTTCAGAAATTGTATACAGAATTTGGATTGGTGAATTTTTCTTTCGGGAAATCAGTTAAAATCCTACTCCGCATGAACCCCTGAACGATTTCAAGGAAAACTGGTTTGGGAGAACCCTAGAGTGGTTTGCTTCAGATGGTGTATACAGAATTTTGATTGGTCTGTTTTTTCAGTGCCCATCTTGAATTTTCCGAAAAATTTCAAAATTGTTTGAAACACTACTCTTCAGTAACCGCGTGGGCAATTTCAACCAGACTTGGCTGGAAGGATACTCGGCTGATAGGTTTCAGAACATGAATACAGAATCTTGATTGGCCAATATTTCCGGCGGCCATCTTGAATATTCTGAAATTTTCAGGAAATCGGTGGCGAAAGGACCCTAGAGTCATATGCTTAAGAACTTGTATACAGAATTTTGATTGATCAAATCTTTTAGCGGGCATCTTGAATTTTCAGAGAAATGGTGAGCTCATTAACTGCTTCGGCAATTTCTAACAGACTTGCCTGGAAGGAAACTAGGTTGGAAGGTTTCAGAACCTGTATACAGAATTTTGATTGGCCAGTTTTTCTCATGGCCATCTTTGATTTTCTGTAAATTTTGTAAAACCAGTTAAAATGCTACTCCTCATTAACCACTTGAATGATTTCATGCAAACTCGGCTGGACGGTCCCTATAGTGGTGCGCTACAGAACTTGTATACAGAATATTGATATGTCAATTTGTTCAGTGGTCATCTTGAATCTTCCGAAAAATGGCTGGAAATCTTTTAAAATGCTACTCCTCATTAACTGCGTATTCTAGTGGTCATCTTGTTCTCCAAAATGACATCTCAGGAACTGCTGATGGCCATATTGGATTTTTTTATTCGCTGGATAGAACCTAAGGTTCAATCTGAGTTGTGTGTGGTCAGCATTCATCATTAATTTAACACTAAATATCGATTGCACTGAATTCCCAATTTTGTACTTTATGTCTTGTTACTGCTGAATTTAAAGTATTATGTCTGTTCAAATGCTAATGGTTCAAATGCTAATGGTCCAGGTGAGCGTTAAGGCCCATGGGCCTCTGGTTACATAACTGAGGACTGCGTCACCTAAGATTGTGTTATAAAGCTGATAAGTGTGTCCTTAGGGAATCGGTATCGTGCTAGCACAAAATGTCGCCAAATAGAGTTGATTATATTACAATCATCAGATTTTAACTTCTGTCTGTTTGATTTGGCCAAATAATATACTGAGCCCAAAAAGTTTAGTAATTTCACATTTTTCCTTGGTGTATTCAAACTATGCGCCCTATTGTAATCAAATTTGCAGGTAATTTTCTGCAACACAATGCCTCGCTGTCTGTAATGAAGTCGAAGTCATTACTTGTTTTTCACACTGGTGCAATTACTGCATATGAAAATGCATTTTGCATGCACTGGTCAAAATTTGCGCGTCGTGTAGGTGAAATGACGCCACATTCCAAAACAGGTAGCCAACGTCAACTGAAAATGTTAATAAGGTTTACACCTGCTAGCATGGGCCACCGCCAAGGGTTATCTGAAAATCAGCGCCATGAAGCAATGGGATAGCTGGTGTACAGCAGTCATCAACGCGCATGGAGGTCACACCCGCTATTGACACCTAGAACATTTTTCTGCCTGGGCCCCTTCGCTGTATGATGCCGCGTTAGATGCTGGATGCTGACATTAGGGCGACAATGAACTGTTTTTTTCAAATTGGAAATTGGCCCACCAATTAAATAATATTTTCGAACGAAATCGTTCGTTTTACAAAATTATATTTATTTACTGTTTTTGTTCGAGGAAAGGACACTAGCTTGTATTGGATGCAGGCTAGATTTTGGCCAAAATCCTCCCCAGAAATCCTTATACTCATAGAAAGGACCCTTAGAGAAATTGAAATCCATTCTCTAAAATGGTTAAAATCATGGAACCTACCACGAAAATTGAACGCAATTTCCATTACGCATGCTTACCGCCGGACCACTATGTTTAATGTACGCCTCAGTAATATCATCGTGGAAGTGAAATTATTAATGGAACAGCCTAAATATGGCGTATCTTCAATAAAGATCGTTTATTACATCAAAATCAATGCTACTTTTGACATAAAATGACGCCTAGAAAATATGGAAATCATATGATATTAGGAATGCGGTAAGATGAGCAGTTGTGTTTACTAGAATTCTTCTAATATCTGCCATTCTCTATTTTCATTGGCTGGTACCGGAGAATTTATCCATTCAGAACAAAGAAATAATATTTCTCTTCAGAAAAAGTTAATAATGGAACAGTGTATTGCACATTAATTTTGTAATGCCGACCAACATTAAATGCGCCAAAACGCAATCAGAATTAAAATGATATAAAGCGCTGTTGGCGAGCCGCTGGCTCTTTTGCGATTAGAGACACCATGTTCTCGCGAGATCTTAGACATTAACGGGTGTTTGTTATCAAATGGGTACAGTTCAGACCTAAAGTACAATACTTAGTTCCTGTCGCGCAATGATAATATATAGTATTCAGAGTTCCGAGTGCAGAATATTTTATCCGAGTACTCGCTCTAATTAAAAACAATCTTTTGCGTCTGGAGGCGAATCACGTGATTTAGATCTTTTCATGTCGCCATTTTATGTCAAATTCCGGATTAATTTTGACGTAATAAATTATCTTTATTAATGGATACGCAATATTTAGGCGCTCCAATTTAATAATTTCACTTCCGCGATGATGTTTTGAGGTATACATCAAACATAGTCTGAGAATTTGTACCGTGCGAAGAGTGCAATTTCCATGGTATCATTTATTTTTTTACGAAACCTGACAAAAAAAAAAAGTGCTCAAACACTGTACTTGATTATAGGACGCACCCCGTTCCTAGAACATGTAATATGACAAAAAAACTGTCCTTTAGTCGAATTTTAACGGTAGTAGTTTTATCAGAATTGCTAAACTTTTTTGATTCAGTATATTTAAAAGGTCAATTGGATTTAGTGGCAGTAAATAAAAAAAAAATCTTCAAATGTTAATTATGCTTAAAATTAAATTAGATTTATCCTTAGCGTTAAAGCTGGCCAAAAACGATTTCTGCAGACGTGGCAGCGGTCTTGAGAAATGGCCATTTGCAAACCAATAGTGGACAATTTCCCACTGGAGTAACTGGCTCGAGAACCAAGCCAGTTATTTCAGTGATAAACTTTCAAAAATTCTCTCTTTGTAAGTGGAAATTTACTATGAGAAGATTTGAATTTTCTTTAACAAATTTTAGAGTTAAATAGTTAAGATAAAATGTTGAAAATGTTTGGATTTTTTTTGGTGTTATTTAGGAGCTGTTGCTAGTGCCTTAGCCGGTGTCCAGCCACAGAAGGCTAGACCGCAGACATCATTTACAGATATGAGTCCTAATTCCCGAGCCATGCAGGTACGGCGGTCCTTACTGCAGCAACAAAAGCAGAAGCAACTTCGGGAGATGGAAAAACGTGAGCGCTTTCAACAACAGCAGCAACAGCAACGTCTTATTCTTCAGCGGCAGCAACAACAGCAATTTGGCTCCCCTACAGGGCAACAGTTTTCACAAAGTCAGAGATTTCAGGTATGTGCACTCTACTTCAATACACTTAACTACTGGACCATTCTATGATATGTTTCCTAACATGTCTACCCTTCCAAATAAATCCCAATTTAAACAACACATATCAAGGACCCGTACCTAGACGTGTCTGGAAACTCCCACGCCGGTTACACTGACCAGTTCGAGTCCAGACCAGCCATTCCACAAAATATTTGCGTGAAACATGCAGTGTTCTGTTGTGCCTACTTAAAATTCCAGTTTTAGTGTTATTCAGGCTTATTTTCCCTGCAATTCGTCAATGATGTCTGGCTCGGAGCTATCACCGTTTGTTCCATAATTATGTTGTTTTGGACATAAATATTACTGTTGGATGTTTGTCAATCTGTTGTATTTTTCAGATTGTCATTTTTTTAGCCATTTATTCACGAGGACTTGTTTGCTACTATCAGGACTCGTTTGATCATTAGTGAGTACTCGTTGTTTCTGCGTCCGTAAATGACCAGTATTCATCATTCAAGATGGATGCCGGAGCTGAAATTGGTTTGTTTTAACAGCTGATTTGGGTAATTTTGTCATTTATCACGCTGTCTTTTGTGTTTTTATGACCCTACTTCGTATTA
Organism: Chaetoderma sp. LZ-2023a; assembly: GCA_034401795.1. Lineage (NCBI taxonomy): Eukaryota > Metazoa > Mollusca > Caudofoveata > Chaetodermatida > Chaetodermatidae > Chaetoderma > Chaetoderma sp. LZ-2023a. The sequence goes on along the minus strand of CM067375.1, from coordinate 38,098,325 downwards.
ATCGCTTTGGTTTGTATCTCTTGGGTTCTCCGATGAGGCGATTGCCTCACTATAACTGGGGAGTGAGCGAAACCTGTTGTAAATCGTCGTTTTTAGTTGTGGTAGGTGCTCTTATGATCGATGGTACGTATTTATTAGAGAAATTTGGTGAGATTTCTCAATTGCCTGGGCTCATATCGCATTGGTACATCACGTTGATGCGTTATGAATAAAATTTCTTGTGTTTATTTGATTCTACTTCACAATAATCACGTTTTTTATGAACAGTAATAATAAATTTTTGAAGTCTAGAATAATTGTTTTTTGTTCATTGGACTGTCAATAAATGATTTTCACACGTAATCATGGGGCTCAATAAAACAATAAATTTTTGGAGGGTCCTATATTATTGTTCATGTCCAAAAACCAGATTGCTCTGCTTCTGGTGCGTTTATTTCGTTCCATGCACCCCAGTATGGTAACGTTTTCTTGTTATTGAAGTGTGGTTAAAAAAACTAATACTTTTGTTCTTCCCCGTGTATTTTTCAGAAAAAGAAGAATTCACGGTGCAGTAATGGAAAGTGCAATAAATACTTGAGCTCAATCTTTGGGGGTCACAAGTGCACTAAGTGTTCTGCTTGTGACAAGGATCAGAGGTGTGATGTGTGCCTGGCCTTGTCAGAATCAACATGGAATGCCTTCCAGAGTTCACGACATGAGCAGTTAGGTAAAGCGTCAGTGTCTAAAAAAAGACCTGGACGCAGCATTAGCCTCTGTTAGTGCCGAGATGGCTGGGTCATTTCAGTCGATGCTAGATGAATCATTGGGATGATTCATGATGCAGATGGCATTGACTGCAGTGGCTCCAGCAGGGGATGGACCCATCCCTTGGCACCTGTCCGGCCATGGCTGGACCTAGCGGTATCCATAAAAGCGGCACCCATGAGGGTCCATTAGTGGTTGGCTCTGTTCCGTTAGTACCCTGTACCGGTTCTGCCAAGGCGGAACATTACGGGATCTGTGGCCAGGAGCAGGGTTCTCTCGTCCGCGTCGTGATCTCCTCAGAGACGGGCCAGGTAATAGATCACGATCTATCAACTGAGGAGAACCAACTACTGCAGCGGCCCCAGTCGGGCCTTGCTGAGCGGATGGAGGTGGATGCTATGCAGCCTGAGGGGCTGTATCGGGTCCATCTTCATCCGAGTCAGTCCACGCTGGTTCAGCGGGGTCCAGTGCTGGAGCAGGCTGGGGTCAGTGACCAAGCCGCATTTGCTACCATTGTGTCTGGTATTCCATCAGCACTGGTACATGTACCTGAGGGTTTTTGTTTCATGCCTGATTTGCAGAGTCCACCCTCTGCAGATGGCTGGATCAGAGCAATCGGCTCCCGGAAGTGATACTGGGTCTGGTGCGGGTCCTGACCAGATGGTTGCCAAGGAGGCCATGACTTGGACGGCTGACATGAAGGGGGTGGACCCCATCCTTCCATGTGATCCTTTGGCAACTGAGACTGAATGGATGGAGGCCACAGACTTCATAAAAAACTTATGATTTTGGGCCGGATCCAGAAGTCCAGGAGTCAGTTGTGGTCTTAGGCATTAGTGCTCAGAGACGCAAGTTGATGGAGACACAGCAGTCGCGTATATCGTTTATTCCATTGGATGTTAATACCACAGATATGGTGGTTATCGCTTCTTCAGCACTCATTAGCAAGTGTATCTGGGTACCATTAGATGACTACTGGAGGCACATCGCTGTGCCGCAGTTGTCGCTTGATGAGAGAGCAACTCTGGGTATAGAGCGTCCTCCTTTGGGGAAGGATGGCAAACTGGTTAAGGCCAATCCTGCTGTCCATCCCCTTCGAGTGTATCCTTACGACGAGGTCTCGTATGTTGAGGAAGCGACGAGAGCAGCAACAGCTTCACTCTATCACTCTAATGCTTTCCTGTAGGGTGTTTTTGATGCAGGAAGGGATGGTAGTACTGTGCCATCATCAGTGATTAAGACATTGATGGACTGTCAACGGCTAGCTCAGGCCTGTCTGGCTCGGGCTACTGCATGCTGTTTGCATTTGAGGCGTCGTATGGTCCTTGACTATACGCAGCCAAATCGGGGCATTGAACATTCGCTGCTTGGGGCAGACATGAGAGTGCCAGAGCTCTTTGGGGGTGAAGCGTAGAGCACCCTTGAAGGCGTCGCAGACAGGTGTGAAAGGCTGCGCCAGGTTGACTTGGCTCTAAAACAGGTATACCCGGTATATCTTTTCGATCGCTGGTATCACACTTGGAGAGCCATTCTCAAGATGAAATCTGTGGTTTTCTGCAGTTCTTCCACAGGCCCATACAGCTTTTCAAGAAAAGAGGTTGACAAATGCCAGATCTCTTCTCTCAGCAGCTGATACCTACTGCAACATTGAAGTATGTGCTCTGTGGTCTGTTCTGCTTCTCCACAAGGACAAGCGGGCAATGTCGTAAGGTGGAACCGCCTGTACATGTTTTGGATGTTGTTAAACCCACGGTTAAACAGCAGTCAAAGGGTGTATTTGTGAGACCTGCTCCTGCCTCCCACCCCAATCTGCGGTATGCTCAGCAGGCTAATTCCTCTGGTCAGGGGACGAAGCGTGCCTGGGGTAAAGCGGGATTCCAGGCTCAATCGTCGGCATTCTTGGATGCCAAGGTTGATGGCTATGGAAGAGGGGGTGGCAGCGGTTCCGGGCCCAGCCAGCATGGTGGCCGGGGCGGAGCTGCTGGCTCAGCCAAGAGAGGTCGTAGGGCCGGTAAGGGGTCTTACGGGCCGATGGCCTTTCGTTTCGAACCGCTCAGGTGTTGCCAGGAACAGTGGGTCATGTAGTGTCGACGTCCATCGGTCGTGTCTTGGAAAATGTCGAATGGACAGCATGTCAACTTCTGCAGCCACTCCAGTTAGGAGGCAGGCTGCAGTTGTTTTCACATCAATGGGCAGACGTGTTACGAGATTCCGTGGTTATTCATTGGATAACCTACAGGTATTCTCCGGAATGGTCCCAAAGTGGACTGCTTCCACATCTTGCTACGGACCCCATTTGGACTCCAGTACCAATGGTGTCCAATCGTCTTAGCTATTCAAGAGAAGATAAATGCTCTGCGAAAAAGGCGCTGTGCAATCGGTGCAAGATCAGCACAGCTCAGGCTTTTATTTGATCATGTTCCTGGTAGCCAAGCACACCGGTGGGTGGAGACCAGTGCTAAACCTGAAGCCATTGAATCAATTTGTCCACTCTCCAAAATTCAAAATGGAAACAACAAGGACTGTAATGGCCGGATTAGCGAAAGGTTTGTGGACAGTGTCAATAGACCTGAAAGATGCGTACTTCCACATTCCAATAAAAGAGTTTCACAAATATCTACAGTTTGCGTTCCAGGTCCGCATATGGCAATTCAAAGTCTTGCCTTTCGGTCTCGCCACTGCTCCTCAGGTTTTCACACGAGTGGTTCTTGCTATGACAACGTGCAAGAGGGGCGTTGCTCTTCATACGTACATAGACGATTGGTTGATCAAGGCCAACGATCCCTGTATTCTTCAAGGTAGCCTTCGAGTAGTAACAAACATGCTCAGCTCTCTGGGATGGGTGATCAATTTCAAAAAGTCAGATTTTGTTCCATCGCAGAGATTTGTATACCTGGGCATGTTCTTCGATCTTCAGTCAGGCATGGTTTATCCATCCGAAAGCCGAGTGGACTCCATGATGACATTGTTGAAGACGCTGAAAATGAGCAATGGATTCCAGCCAGGATATTCCTGAAATTACTGGGCTTAATGGTGTCTATGGAGTATGTGGTACCTTACTCAGCGTTAATGCTGAGACCACTCCAATTGTACCTGATGTCCATGTGGTCTCAAAGGACGGACAGCCTTTTCAAATCAATTCAGTTATTGGAGCCTTTCTGTCATCACCTTCAATGGTGGCTCAGTCAACAGAATCTCTTGCTAAGGAGTTCCGTTGTCTCCTCCATCTCCTCAAGTCATGACTTTCACAGATGCGTCACAGGAGGAGGGGTTGGGGGGGGGGAAGATCTGTAAGATCAGGCAGTGTTAGGAGTGTGGAATCGGTTGAATGTTTTGAAACATATCCATATTTTGGGGATGTTGGCTGTGCAGTTTGCACTGGAGCATTGGTGTGTTATCTGAACCGCCAAGGCGAGACACAGTCACCAGAATTGTGCACGATTACTTGGAAGTTCCTGTGTTGGTGCAAGGAGATGAAAATCATCTTGAGAGCGGCACAGATTCCGAGAAGGTTGAACATCCTGGCGGACTCATTGAGTTGTCGATTGGTTTGTCGACCAATTGAATGACAGCTGAACCTTCCAGTAGCCGAGAAACTGTTCAGTCATTGGGGAAAACCCAACATAGATCTGTTCGCAACAAAAGAGAACACAAAGATGGTTACAATGTATGTACGTGTCTCCGATTCCAGATCCACACGCCTTCGCAGTGGATGCGTTGGCGTTGAGTTGGGCAGGGATATATGCATACTCCAACAATCCTGATTCCAAAATGTACACATACAATATCTATAGGTATTCAGATTGATAGGGCTAGGGCTCATGATGTCAAAGGGCTTGCTGCTTCCACAGCCTTATACAATGGTGTTTCATTGGAAGATGTAATGTCTGTTGCACAATGGCATTGTGAGTCCTTTACTGATTATTATATGCGTGATCTCTCAGGTACATCGAACCCACTTGCAATTGCTAACCTGGCTAATCAGTTGTCCAGGTAATGGCACATCGCACCTCAGTCATCATTGGGCTGTCAGTTACACTGCATGTTTTTGGTGGTCTCACTGATAGATGTCCTGAGTTCTTGAGCTGTGGCCATGGTTGCTTTGACTCTTCTAAGATTATGAGTACTAGTATCTTAGTTTGTAACTCACTGTCTAATTTATATTGTCTCATTCCTCAATTCAAAACAATTGGTAAGTTATCTCCATATCATTTTTGATTCCCGAATTCTAGAAAGTAGAAGCAGCTTTCTGTCTATCTGAATATTCTTGACATGACTGAAGGATTGACACAGTTTAGATAGTAATTCTTTCCCTCTCTTTTTCTGACCCTTCTTTGGTGCTTAATTAGGTTCAGAAAAAGTGTGTGTGTGTGTGTGGTTGTGCGACCACTGGGATCACCCAGGTCAAAACTTTGATCCAATTCTAATATTCTCTGGTTATTGTCAGTCTTCTCCCTTCTGGAATTAAGCAGTTCTCATTGAGGGGAAATAGGCTCTTGGGCCTGACCTCAACCCCTCCCACTAGTTTTATTTGACTGTCAAATTCTGGTGTTTATCTTAGAGTGGTCCAGTAGGTAAGTATATTGAAGTAGACTCTGTAATGCTTCCACATCAGTATCTACGAAATAGTATACTTACCTACTGGACCACGACCCAGCCTCAACCACCCCTCGTGATTGGGTCAGCTGCATGTTAGTTATTTCGCAAATATTTTGGGAAAGGCTGGTCTGGACTCGGAACTGGTCAGTGTGACCGGCGTGGGAGTTTCCAGACATGTCTATGTACTACAGGTCCCTGATGTGTGTTGTTTAAATTAGGATTTATTTGGAAGGATAGACATGTTAGGAAACATATCATAGAGTGAGCCAGTAGGTAAGTATACTATGTCATAGAAACCAATGCAGAAGCATTATAGATACATACTTACATGCACGCACACCAGAGTGCACACGAGAAGGGGAAGGGTCAGATAGTTATCTCTGTAAAATTGATCAGTGATACCATTAGTGTGAATAACATCTGACATCACAATCCACACAATTATTATTAGTTCACCTGGCCAGAAAGCTAAAATTTGTCAAAATTTTCTTTACGAGCCATATCTCGACGAGTATTGAACCTTCACTGACAATTTTTTGTTCAGCAGATGTTTTAGGGATAGATGAAGTGTCATTTATCAAAGACAAACTGTTCACATTTAGCATTCCTCAAACAAGTATGCCTGCGGGCATATGTTGAGTTTCACTAAAACTCTTGTTGGATATATGCAGATTTCAAATTTGCCACTTCAAACTGTTGGCTAAACAGTTTAGCGGCCGTCTTGGATCTTTTTCCCACCAAAAAATCCAATACTAAAGTAATCGGAAATATAAAATGGCTTCTTGTGAACAAGTGGTCCGACAGCAAAATATGGTATGACACGTTCTGGTTGCAATTCTGGCCAAGCCGTAAGAGCCTACTTCTAAGCGATGACCGTTTCATCCCAAATTATAGTCCCATTCATATGGCATCTGGAGCACATTTTGGAGCCAATGCTGCTGAAAGCTCTTGCTGTCAGCTTTCAGAAGCATTGTTTCCAAAATTTACATTAGTCTTTCTTCTACTGATTCTATAAATGCTAGAGGATGTCGGCCACAAAGTGTACAAATTGTTTGCCTTTGATTAATTTACAAGTTAAGAAATATTCTTTTGAATATTTTGAAATTAATTTGACCGGTAGCAGTTGCCGCCATATGCAGCAACAGTCAAATTAGTTTCAAAATATTCAACAGTTTACCTGTGTAGTTACTGTGAAATTTTAGATTCTGGAAATTGGGCTTTCAAATGTTCAAATCGATTCCAACATGTGCAAAGAAGTGGGCGGAGCTTAGCTAGAAATTGATGCGGCAAAGCTAGAATGGGATCCCTCTATTAACGCGTTGCGAGTGATAATGGAGGATTCCAGTTTATCCGTCAATCATATGATGTCATAATCAACTACGTGTAGGATGACCGCATGAGCAATTACAGCATGAATGATGTAGCTAATTTCGTCATGAAAGCTTAATTGATGATGGACTATGCGTTGTTGTACGAATTGTATGTCTACTATTTAAGAAACCTGTTGTTGAATATTTTGAAATTAATTTGACTGGGTGCTGTTGCAGCTATAGGTGCCCAGTCAAATTAGTTTCAAAATATTCAACAGCTTACCTGTATAGTTTTCTGGAAATTTAGATTCAGAGATTGCAGGGATCAATCGATCCCAACATGAGCGAAGCGTGGGTGAAGCTTAGCTGAAGATTGGCGGGGCATAGCTAAAATGGCTTAGTCAGCAAACCTCTTGCAGTCTTAGTCAGCAACAATTTTCCAGAATTACCATCGATTTATCTTATGAAAGATATTGATGTAAACTTTTAAGATCTTTGTTTACAGTATTCTAGCCACTTACGTTTGTGAAGTGTGAGAATAATTTTAAGCTTCTTTTCTGCAATCCTATTAAATGTCTTCATTCGTGCTTAGATTGTCTGTGTTAGCTCGAATTGCGTCGTAATATCTTAGATGTTGGAACGAGTTTTTGAATAACATGTAATTTTGAGATTTTGCATTGTTATGTAATTATCTACACTTAGTAAGCATATATATTATCTGCAAACCATTCAATTATTCGTTTAATTTCATCATTTATGTTTTTATAGTATCAGGCTCTATGGTATTGAGTTGCTTGCAAGCAAAGCATATATAGATGCTACAGTAGAGCTGAGAACTAACTTAAAATGTTTTCAAAATAAAAATAAAACGTACTGTTTAAAGGTGCATATTCACACCAAAATGCTTTAAAATAATATTATTAAAATTGTATTCTTTTAAAGGCTTAATTTGTGTACCACAATGTAATGAACCGAAATATATCTTAACATATGATAGCTTCATTCCATATAAATTAAAGGACAATTCCGGGATGATAAAAAGTGTGCTTTATTTGAAAGTTTATTACATGTTTAATTAAATTGTGCCAGAATAATAACCAGATAGAAATAGCGTAACCAACTATCGCTAGATAAAGTGGGTAAAATTGACAACTTTTCGCATATCGGGGCGCTGCCATTTTATCGAGTATAGCGACGTCAGCCCCGCACCACCGCTATTGCTATGACTGGAGGAGTGAGGCCAATAGATGCCGGTATATATTTTAAGGAAGTATACGTAAATGATAATAGCAACCGAATCGCTGAAGCGATTCCAATGATTCTAGGATCTCTAAATAGGTGCCGACCTCGGGATTAATATGATATAATGGAGGTTAATATCGGACAAGAGGTTCAAAAGACTGGAATATATAAACAAAATTATTCATCTAAAATATGATCTGAGAATATGTTATCCTTTTTGGTAAAATTCAGCATGAGATGGCGTTTGTCTCGCAGGCTCTATCTTTGCGTATTGTCATTAAATTGGAGTGTGCTTAAAGCTGAAAAAAATGCTATTTGCCTGACCAATTATAATTTTTCTCACGTGAATATTGCCAGAGATATCACCAAATGAATTAACCATTTTGACATAAAATCTGGGAATTTTCATCGCCGATCAATATTGTCTGGCAAACTGTAGTAACTTCAATAATTAAGATATTTTGATGGAATTTTCCCCGTTATGTGATAACATTGTAAAGCTTCGGCACAGCAAATTCTGTTATTGGAGCTGTAATACTCATTCTGATATGGAATGATGGATAGAGCGCATCCTGAAATTTTGCTGGCTTAGTTTTTCCCGAGGAGTGTATCTTTTGAACCATTAGGTCGATTCTAACATCCCTAGCATTGGATAAATCTTCGAATTTGCAGCTACAGGTAGGTATCAGAATTAGTACAATCGGTTCTGTGGTTCCGGCAATATTTTCATATCATATGTTTTCTTGGAATATATATTTACACTGCCAGCGACACGCTATAACTGTATCTTGAGTCGGCTGAGTAATTTGACAATACGTACATTTCAAGTGTGCCACTTCATTTAACCCTTATCGCATGGTGTAAAATGCGTAATAGCCTACTTACAGAGATAGTGCCCGATACATTTTAAAAGAAAATTTTGCTGAAACGTGATGCTGTCGTGCACAGCAATGACTTACAGCAGCATTGTTACCAAAATGAACACATTCTGATAGGATAGAGAAAATGGAATCTATGCTTCAGCGGTCTAGGCGTTAACTATTCCCCACCGACTTCGGATACTAGAATTACTTGAAAAACTTACTAGCGTAACTGGCCAATGTCCTAACGCGATTACAAATTAGCTCATCTTAGGGCTCTATGCATATATATATTTACTGTCCAGCCTTCGTGCTCGGCAAAGATAGTGTTGGTGCAGGGATGACGTCAGGATCTCGTGAAATCTCACTCTCGTTGCAAGAAAATGGCGCCGCCCGGGGGATAAAATAATCCCATGTTTACGATGGTATAAGTCCTCATATTAATTGTCTATTGTCCTTATTTAGGATCCAATATGTTAGTCATATAATAGTCTTTCAAATAATGTACACTTTTACCAATCCCGGAATTGTCCTTTAATATAATTTTGTTGTTGTTAAATTTGAATTAGGAACACGTTGGTGTCTCTAATTCAATTTCACATCTTAAAACATTTTATTAATTTATATGAAATGAAATCATCGTATGTTAAGATTGATTTCGTTTCCCTACATCAAGGCACATAATTTAAGCCTTTAAAAGTAATTAATTTTAACACTTACTTTGAAATGAAATCATCGTATGTTAAGATTGATTTCGTTTCCCTACATCGAGGCACATAATTTAAGCCTTTAAAAGTAATTAATTTTAACACTTGTTTTGAAACCCTTTGATGTTAATATGCACATTTAATATTTTGATCGGAAACCGCAATTATGTTCAAACTATTCAACAGAACATGTCTTACTAACATGTTTCTGTTTTTTGTTTAATTAGAAACATCTTAGGTTATTTATGAGTTGTACTGTATCTGAAAAATAAACACTATCAAATCTGTCTCTGCAGTTGTATTGGCAAATGTCCATTCGCGATCAAGAGAAGACTATTTTTGAAAATTTACCACTGGAATGACTGGCTCGGTAATCGAGCCAGTCATTCCAGTGATAAATTTTCAAACATAGGCTTCTCTTGGACATTTCTCAAGACGACTGCAGAATTTGTTTTTGGCTGGTTTGAGTGTTAAAGGGTTAATTAGGTGATGTTTTGAGCATATGTCACCCATTGAATGGTCATGATTAGTAAGTTTTTGTGTCACATGCGAAGCAGAAAAAGCGAGACATAGGTATCACTTTTCCGACGGCAACGGTGGCGGCATCAACATTAAGGTTCTGTGTTTAGCAAAACTTCTCAGCTTATATTTCAGGATTGGTTAAGCCTATTGCAACTAAACTTGGTTACCTATAATTATAGGAAGGAGCATGATGATGGTGGGGTCACAAGGTCAAAGGTCAAAGTCACTATGACCTTGATACAGAACTCTGTTATTTCAACATTAAGTTTTTGCGTTTAGCAAAACTTCTCAGCTTATATTTCAGGATTGGTTAAGCCTATTGCAACTGACCTTGGATACAAGGTTACGTATAATGTTAGAAAGCAGCATGATAGTGGTGGGGTCACAAGGTCAAAGGTCAAGGTCACCATGATACAGAACTATGTTATTTCAACATTAAGTTTTTTGCGTTTAGCAACACTTCTCAGCTTATATTTCAGGATTTGTTAATCCTATTGCAACTGAACTTGGATACATAGTTACCTATAATGTTAGGAAACAGCATGATGATGTTGGTGTCACAAGGTCAAAGGTCAAGTATAGAACCCTGCGTTTTCAACATTAAGTTTTTGCGGTTAGCCAAACTTCAGTTTATATTTCAGGATTGGTTAAGCCTATTTCAACTAAACTTGGCTACCTGGTTACCTATAATGTTAGGAAGCAGCATAATAACATTGAGGGCAGAAGGTTAAGATAACTGTGACAGGCGAGACATTTAATTCTGTGGAATTCTTGTGTTTACTGAATGTCCACTTGCAGGCTGAGGGAGGACTATTTTTGAAAATTTATCACTGGAATGACTGGCTCGCTTATCAAGGCAGGCATTCCAGTGATAAATTTTCAAGAATTCTCAGTCATCAAATGAACATTCCATAAGACCAGTGCAAAATGGCGAGGTTTGGCCATTAGAGGTTTAAAGACTTCTTGAGGAACTCTGATTGTAGTCCAGAACACAATATGGTAAATCAATAACATAGCGCTTAACATTCTGATGTTAAACCTTTAAATATTCAAATTAAATTAAAAGGTCAGCTGGTGTTCATTATTAACTCACCTAGGCGAGCTTCAATCACAATTTGTCTGTCTGTCTGTCAGTCATCTGTCAACAATTGTGGCACGTTTCGCCATTTGTTGATGAATTAAAACCAACTTTGCTAAATGTGTTCTTTTAGTCAATATCTTTTATATGGGCTATAAGGATCAAGTGGCCACACCCTTAAAAAGGGCCATAACTCTGGATCATTAATGCATTTCTAAGTATTGACGCCTATGGGGAAAATATGTTTGTGGCACGTTTCGTCATTTATCGATTGATTAAAACCCAATTCGGCAGATATGTTCCTTTAGGCAATATTTATTGGGGCTATGAAGATCAAGAGGCCATGCCCACAAATAGCAGAGTTATGTCCCTTGCTATATTTTCAAAGTATTGAAGCCTAGGGGGGAAAATATGTTTGTTGCACATTTCGTCATTTACTGATGATTTCCAACTCAACTAAATTTAGTAGATGTGTTCCTTTAGGCAACATCTAAAGGAGCTATGAATATGAAGTAACCACACCCTTAAACAAGAGCCATAACCTCCCCCCCCCCCCCCCCCCCCCACGCACGCACACCAGTATTGAGTGTACTTAGTGTTTTAAGTATTGAGTCATATGGGAAAATACATGTTTTCGCCAATTGTTGATAGATTAAAATCAGATATGTTCCTTCAGTCAAATATCTATTTGAACTATGGGTATAAAGAGTATGCATCTTTAAAAAGGGGCATAACTCTGGTTCATTAAGACTTGAAACTATTGAGCATTATGGTAAAAATCCATTTGTTTCGTCAATTGTTGATGGATTAAAATCAAATTTAGCAGATATCTTTCTTCAGTCATGTATCTATTTGGACTATAAATATAAAGAGGCTGCACCTTTAACCAAGGGACATAACTCTGGTTTATTAAGACTTGAAACTATTGAATCGTTTATTTAAAATTCATTTGTGTTGTCAATTGTTGATGGATTAAAAACAAATTTAGCATATATAAGTTCCTTCAGGCACTATTTATTCGCCATATGAATATGAAGTAGTCACGACTTGAAATAAGGGCCATAACTCTGGCTCTTTAAAGCATTTTAAGTATTGAACTCTATGGGGAAAATAATTAATTGTCTGTGTCACGTTTCGTAAATTTGTAATGGACTAAAACAACATTTGTCTGAAATGTTCCTTTAGTACACTTCAAGCAAATGGCAATAGTGACAGGGATGGGTGCCCCATTGATTAATGGTACTTTTCCTGTTGGTTGATGCCAATATTCTTGCATTGCCGCATCCAAATTTATTACTCTAACCTCACCATTGCCCCCTTTGGTATATGTCAGTCTTGTGACAATTGATCTCTATTGATCAATAGTGTCTGATCGTTGCCCGATTGATCCATGGTACTTTTCCTGTTGGTAAATAATGTGAATGACACCAATATTCATGCATTTCTTCATCCACATGTTTACTGTGACCATTGAGCAATTGGTAAATGCCATCTGCTGCGTTAGTAATGTCAGGGACGGCTGGCCCATCGATCAATGGTACCTTTCCCATTGGTCAATAATGTCAATGACACCAATTTTTTTGCGCTTGCTTATCTAATCTTTACTGTCACCATCCTCCAGTTGGTAAATGTCATCTGTTGGGTCAAAAATGTCAGATGGCTGCCCCATTGATCAATGGTACCTTTCCAATTTGTCAATAATGTCAATGATACCTATATTCTTGCATTTCCTCATCCAATTTTTTAACTGTAACCATCGTCCAATTAGTAATGTCATCTGGTTGGTCAATAATGTCGGGGATGGCTGCCACATTGGTCAATGGTACCTTTCTCATTTGTCAGTAGTGTGAAGGACAACAATATTTTGGCGGGATATTATGTGATGGCGCCTTCCAGACAGGCGGTAGAGTGGTTTCTGGACGATAACTCTTACCGTTTATCGGACCACTTTGAAACTTCATCTAGGGTTTTTGGATTAGGTCTGTAGAAGAAATCTTTCGAAATTGACAATGATCTGAAATCCAAGATGGTCGCCATGGTTGGACTATGTCTGGAGAAGAAACTCATCGAAATCGACGACAATCCAAAATCCAAGATGGCTGCCAGCCAAGGGTGTCCATCTTGAAAATTGGTTTCCGAATGATAACTCCATTACCGTTTATCGGTTTGCTTTGAAACTTGATAGGGTAGTTGGACTAGCTCTGGAGAAAGAAACTATTGAAGTTGACGATGATCCTAAATCCAAGATGGCCCCCTAGCCACTGGTGGCCATCTTGAAAATTGATTTCTCCATTTCTGTTTAGCGGATCGCTTCGAAACTTTGTGTGATGACAGGACTAGGTCTGAGGAAAAAAACTTATTGAAATTGTAGATGATCTGAAATCCGATTTGCCCGCCAGCCACTGATGGCCATCTTGAAAATTGATTTCCAGACGATAACTCCATAACTGTTTAGCGGATCACGTTGCAACTTGATAGGATGACTCGTCTACTTCTGATAGCTCTCATTCATTGATTTGTCATCGTGCCATGGCATTAGGCACTGTTTGCGGAGCTCTTGTATTAGTGGTAACTGGATGATTGCTGCATTGGTCAATAATGATCAAGACCATTGCCTGATGGACCAATGATGCTTGTTGTGCATTAATTAATCTAACCATATTTACAGTTCATCGTCAGCTAGGTGAGCGTTATGCAAGGGCTATTTATGCAACAAATTTGGTGACGATGTTGCTGTCATAGACAGCAACATCATCCCCCGAAAATTGTAGAAAAATGTATACCTGTTTCTTTGCTATACAACTTTAGACAATAAAAGATAGAATATTAACCCTATAATCTTCAAGTCGGCCAAAAACGTCTTCTGAAGTGGTCTTGCAAAATGTTCATTTGCAGACAAATTAGAAAACTACTTTTGAAAATTTACCACTGGAATGACTGGCTCAGTAACCGAGCCAATCATTTCAGTGGTACATTTTCAAAAATAGTCTCTTGGTTTGAAACACAACAGATTACGTTTATTTTTTCCGATACGTAAACATGATTCATTCTGATTAACCCTTTAACACTTGAATTTGTTCAAGAAAATTTCAATTTTCTGTTAGAAAATGTCCATTGGCAGACCAAGCGAAGAGTATTTTTGAAAATTTGCCACTGGAATGACTGGCTCGGTTATCGAGCCAGTCATTCCAGTAGTAAATTTTCAAAAATTGTCTTCTCTTGGTCTGCAGATGGCCATTTCTCAAGACCACCGCAGAAGCCGTTTTGACTGATTTAAAGAGTTGATATCAACTTGGTAACCAGTTTGCTGCACAGTTCTGCTTATTCCATACAAATCTGTTTGTAGCTTAGGTGTTTTGTCACTACAAGATAATTCCAACATTTTCAATGTCCCTTTGTTATATACAAAACAGTATAGGATAAATATATTCCAATGATGGATTTGATTCAACAGTTCAAAACAGTAGAAGATAAGTACTGTCCATAGGGCTGTTCAAAGGTGTTTTTAATTGGCAACAGTTTAAGATATATACCGTTCAGTAAGGTTTAATCTGTTGTTGGCCTCGTGCTTCTTTCAGCAGGCAGCGATTGCTATGGATACGGGTAACAGTATGTCATTTCCTGAAAATCTTGGTGAATTGATGAATAGCGGGAATGCACCAAATGTCACGCTTCAGGTGAGAAAATCTTGTATTACAGTCACACACCAAATGTTACATTCCAGGCGAGACAATCTGTCATATTACGGTCATACATCAAATGTCACATTCCAGGTGATACAATCTGTCATATTACAGTCGCTTACCAAATGTCACATTCAGGTGAGACAATCTGTCTGTCATATTACAGTCACACACCAAATGTCACATTCCAGGTGAGAGAATCTGTCATATTACAGTCGCTTACCAAATGTCACATTGAGGTGAGACAATCTGTCATATTACAGTCGTTTACCAAATGTCACATTCAGGTGAGACAATCTGTCTGTCATATTACAGTCACACACCAAATGTCACATTCCAGGTGAGAGAATCTGTCATATTACAGTCGCTTACCAAATGTCACATTGAGGTGAGACAATCTGCCATATTACAGTCGTTTACCAAATGTCACATTCAGGTGAGACAATCTGTCGTATTACAGTCATTTACCAAATGTCACATTCAGGTGAGAATCTGTCATATTACAGCCACACACCAAATGTCACGCTCCAGGTGAGAAATCTCATGTTAAAGTCACTCACCAAATGTCACGCTCCAGGTGAGACAATCTCTCATACACAAAATGTCACGCTCCAGGTGAGACAATCACTCATATACAAAATGTCATGCTCCAGGTGAGACAATCACTCAAACCTTTGAAAATTTGTTATACTAGTTGTATTGCAAGTAACAAGCGAATTGTCATTTCACATTACTAATGTTCGGCTAAATTGGTTTCAATACTGGATGCCATGACATCAGAGTGTTGTTGCTTTTGTTGTTGGTGGTGGTGGGGTGTGGGGGTGGTAATGGGATTTGTGTGGTGGTGGAGGTGTGTTGGTGCTTGTGGTGGTGCTAGTGATGATCGTGATGGTGATACTGGTGCTAGTGGGGGTGGGAGTGGAGTGGTGGTAGCGGTGATGTTGGGTTAGGTGTGGCAGAGATGGGTTGGTGGTGGTAGTAGTAGTGGTGGTGGCACAGAGGGGTTGGATGTAGTATGGTTGGTGGTGGTGGTGTGGAGTGGTGATAGCTGTGTTGGTGGTTGTGGTGGTGGGAATGGTCGTGCTCCTGCTGCTGATGTATGTAATTCTGATTGATTTACTGAGTAATTGAAGTCAAATCTACTTAGAGAATTGAGCTTGTTTTGTTGTATTACAATGATCAGCAGCAAGAGCACGACATTTCCCGCAACCGCCAACTCGCCTATCACCACCAACCCCGCTACCGCTACCACCACCCCCTCTGTGCCACCCTCACCAACCAATGTCTGCCACCACCCAACCCACCAGCACTGCTTCAGTCTCACTCCCACTAGCACCATCATCACCACTACCAACAACAACAAAGGTTTACCACCCTGTCCTTCATCAGGCTTCACGACCAGTCCACCACTACTACCAACAACAACAGGTTCCAATCAAATAAGTTTCAAAATATTCAACAGCTTCCACGTATAGCTGTCTTGAAATTGAGACATTGGACTCTCGCGGGTTAAATAATTAACTATCTACTTACATGAATGAGCTTATATAAGTGACCCTGGCTCTTGTTTGTTTAGTTAAGTAAAAGAACCAGTTTTTACTTTGGCTCACTATAGACCACCTCTAGTACAAGGTGGATCTATGATTCTATTTTATGGTAGGTCCTATCTGTGGGAGGGTCTTGAAGTGGGGTGTTCTAATGGCTGGCGTCCAGGGATTCTACCGAGGAAACATTTGAAAATGAGATGCTTTGAAAAGCTATTTCCTGCACTCTGTTTTATAATAGCATCATTTTTTCCATCCAAACTTTGTCAAGCCCACTGCAGAGGTCGATTTTGGCTGTTTTGATCATTAAAGGGTTCACTGATATTTATGATGGCCTGATCATTACACATTTGCAAAGAAGAGCACTCAGAGATTGCAAACCCTCATGCTCCCAACTTTGTCGCGTAAAAAGTTTTCGGATTTACCATATTTTGGATCACACCCAAATTTGTAGAATCTTATTCCTATTATATGATAACATCCTTTCTTGTGTTAAAATTTGAGACAGTTTCCGAGATATCCATAGAGCGAGAATTTGATCCAATCCAGATCCAGGTTACTTTTTTCGGATCACAACTTAAGTATGGCAATTCTTTTGCACAGCAATTTCATTTGTTTTATTAAAATTTGAGCCAAATCGGATTAGCAGTTTTTAAGATACATCTCCAGACAGACAGGCATGCAGGCAGGCACACAGGCTGGTTGGCAGGCAGGCAGGCCAGCAGACCTGCCTTGCATATTAACAAGCCATTTTCCGTATTGAACGCACGACAGATTGCGATACCATCTTCTCTTTCACCGATGAATTCCTCATATCTCATTTTCAAGGCAAACCATACAGGAAAACTTGAATAGTTTGAAATTTGTTTTTATACGCCCGCGCACTCGCTGTCCGTCCGTCCATCCGTGCGTCCATCGAAGAGTTTTGAACCTACACTCACAAATTTTTTTCAGCAGATATATTACTTATAGACGAAGTGTCATGATTTCAATTCAGCAAAATCCTCCAATATTCGCTAGAGTTATCTCCCTTGAAAGCTTAAAATTCATCACAATTTTCTTGTCCAGGACAGATCGCGAAGAGTTGAACATACAGTCACAATTTTTTTCCAGCAGATATATTACCTATAGACGAAGTATCATGATTTCGATTCAGCAAAATCCTCCCATATTTGCTAAAGTTATCTCCCTTGAAAGCTTAAAATTCGTCAAAATTTTCTTGTCCGGGAAAGATCTCGAAGAGTTTTGAACCTACACTCACAAATTTTTTTTCAAAAGATGTACATATAGCCAAAGTGTCATGATTTTGTTTTGCCATGATCCGCCCATATTCGTGGGAGTCATGATTTCATTTCGGCAAAATCCTCGTATATTCACGGGAGTTATCTTCCTTGAATGATTAAAATTTGTCCAAATTTTCTTTTCCTGGCCAGATCTCAAAGAGTTTTGAACCTACACTCGCAGTTTTTTTCCCGGCAGATGTGTTAGGTATAGACAAAGTCTCATGATTTCTTTTGGACAAAATCCTCGCATATTCGTGAGAGTTATCGCCCTTGAAAGATTAAAATTCATCAAAATTTTCTTGTAATTGTAATGATCAATGCAGCTGTGAAGACTCAAGATTTTTATTGATGTCTTTGCTGTGAATTCCAAATGTGTACCTAATAGAAGTTGCGCCAAAGAATTATCTAAGACTAACTATTCACATTTAGCATTCCTCAAACAAGTATGCTTGCGAGCATATGTTGAGTTTTACTCTTGTTAATTAAAAGCCATTGGGCAGCAACAGCTTCCAGTCAAATTAATTTCAGAATAATCAACAGAATTTGTTTTATATCAAAGAATGTACTTTTTCAGGGCTTTGTCGGTGAAAGGGTTAAATAGCAAGAAGTTTCAGTCAAATTATTTTCACATTAATCACCAGCAACTGAAAGCAACTTGGAATTCAGATAAAACTTGTGTTCCGAAAGTTTGTTCTTTATACATGATTGTGATTAATACTGACCTCTGGTCATTTTATGTTTATACAAGCTAGCGTTATCATAGATAGAAACACATCACTGCTCAGAGGTTAATGGTCAGCTATTTGCTTTTTATAAAATAATTTGTGTATACATGTAGGTAATACTGTGTTATTACACAATTTTGATTATATTTTTAAAATGAATGAATGATATATATATATATATATATATATATATATATATATATATATATATATATATATATATATAGATGGGCATGGCATCTAGTTTAACCCTTTAACACTCATATCAGCTAAAAACAGCTTCTGCAGTGGACTTGAGAAATGTCCATTTGTAGACTAAGAGAAGAGTGTTTTTGAAAATTAACCACTCGATAACCGAGCCAGTCATTGCAGGGGTAAATTCTCAAAAATACTCTTCTCTTGGTCTACAAATTGACATTTTATATGAGAAAGTTGAAATCTTCTTGAACAAATCCAAGTGTTAAAGGGTTACCATCACACGGGTAAATTGAAAACAGGTAGGTGAAACCTGAAATGATTAGTCAGTTACGAGGGAAATCCGAACAAGAAAAAACTAAATAAATACTGGCCACCACCAGCGTTGACTGATCAGGAGTGTAGTTCTAGCCGCTGTTGTTTGTTTGAATTACGTCGAGTCCGCTCAGAGGTTAAAGGTCAGGTGTTTACTTTCCAAACAAAGACATCTGCACCTATAACATTTTGTCATGTCCAGTAAATAACAAACACACCATTGCCATGGCGGCTTTATGTATGTGGTCCCTTCTAGGAAGAGAAAGAGGAAGAGCATGATGATGAGGTGCATTGAAATGAATGATGGACAGTGTACTGTAAATCTCTATAGATAGGCAATATAATTATATAATTAAATATCCAAGAAAATGAGAGCTATACAGTAAAACATGCGTCCATGTCCACCTACATTTTGGAGTTAAAATAAGGTGGTTCTTTAAGACGGGTGGTCCTCTGATCACCTCTCTTCAGCGCTGGACCACACTCTTTTGGCCCAAAAGATGTACTTATACATGTATGACTCCTACCCATGAGACAATAATTTCAATGGAGAATAACTCTAGGCCTTCTCAACTCTTTATGACTCTTTTTTCTAATGAAAATGATTACAAAGAACTGAGAATCAATTAGTACATTGATAAACTTAACGAATAAAATATTTACATTAAACTCGATATTTATTAAGTGGTTTACGGCATTGTTGTTCTTTCCCTACGCGTGAATGATTCATCCAGGCATGTGCTGCAGTTCCCTGCCACTGGTCACTCACTGGTCAGTCTGTTGTTGTGTCTTGCCCTGAGAACTACACCATAGGCGGAGTGGACAATAACACGAATCGATCAGACAGATTAGTTAAGCACACCTATGTGTAGTTATGATAGGTTTCATTGATGTTCAGTGGAAAAGTTTAAAAATTTTCTGTTTTAATAAACCTATAATGTTAGGAAGCAGCATAATAACATAATAATTTTAATGTTTTAAGTTCTTGTGATGTAATCTGTTTTCGAGGGATCTTCTGGACAAGCCTTTAATGGACAATTTGGCCAAAAGTGGCCTCTGTTGTGATCTTGTGGAATGCCCATTTGCAGGCCAATGGGGGGTCTATTTTTGAAAATTTGCCACTACAATGACTGGTTCGATAATTGAGCTAGACATTGCAGTGGTAAATTTTCCAAAATAGACTTCCCTTCGCCCGCAAATGAACATTCACGGAGCAAATATTTTTGAGTTTCTGTTGAATGTTTTGAAACTAAAATGCCGGGAAGCTGTTGATGCTATGGGCAGCAACTGTTTCCAATTGAATAAGTTTCAAAATATTCAACATCTTTCTTATATTCAGTGGTGGTGTTGAAATTGAAATACATATATTTCAAGGATTAGCCCCTTTTAGTCAGCTTTAGTATTAACCATTTCATCAACATCCCTGAATAAGTAAATTCTTTACGATATAAAACTTATTCTGTTGAATATTTTGAAATTAATTTGACTGGAAGCCATTACTGCCAACAGCTTTCAGTCAAATTAATTTCAAAATATTCAACAGTTTTATTGTATGGTAGCCTTGAAAATGAGATATGGGGAATTCATTGGTGAATGAGCCAAATGCTTAATATGGTCAATTCATAAATGTTATAGACAATAATAGCGCAGGCGTTTCATTTGTGTTTTGCGTCAGTTTTAAAATCTTGTATTATTAGTAGATACAAAGCAATTGAGGAATCCATTGCTAGCTATGTCCCGCCCATTTCTAGCTCAGCTCCACTTATGCCTTAACCGTATTGGGATTGATGGAACCCTGAATTCCAAGAATCCCGTTATCGAGGTATACAGGTATCTAAGGTGATGTATATTTTGTCTATGGCAGCAACAGCACCCAGTCAAATTAGTCTCAAAATATTAAACAGAATTTTTAAAAGAATGCAAACACATGCAATTCGTACATTTGACAGACTATTCAATGTTCATGATGGACCTAGATACGTCATTCATTATGCATTTTGGTTGTGACATCAACCTACATGTGACGTAATTGATTATGATGTCATATGCTAGAGTGACAGATCGGATCTAGTGATTCATCTGTGATAGCACACATATATATATATTATATATGACAAGAATGCTATTGAATATTTTGTAAATAATTTAATTGCTCATTGCTTCCTTATTTAAGCATCCACAATTTCAGTCATTGTAATTACAAGATATTCAACAGAATCTTTCTTCTATGTCTTAAAATAATTTATCTTCGCTGCGGCTCTGGAAGTTAAAATGTGAAAAAATTATTTAAATATGTTTTGTGTTTAATAGCTATACAAAGAATTACATGTATAAAGTATTAAGTCGTTTTAGACTGTATACATGTACCTGGAAAAGGCTTATGACATTTTAATTGGTTAAATGTAAAAAAATGGTGTGTTAAAACTCATTGGATTTATCGCAGTCATGATAAAATACCCACAGGTTTGTTTAATAATATTAATACTAATTGGTAATATTAATTAGAATATTGTTAACTATCTTTCAGATAATTCCCAGTCTTAACTTTTTGATGATTTTAGTAGTCACCTTTTGACCTTTTTACTCAATATCAAGAGTTTAACACCCACCCAATTTTGTTGAAATAAGATTTCAATTATCTTGCCGGACACACAGAAACGGACAAAAAGACAAAGACAGACAGACAGGATGATTAGAATACAGCTCAGAAATAATTTCTCCATTTCCCCCCCCCCCAAAAAAAAGTGTACTGTTGAATATTTTGAACACAATTGGATTAGAAGACATTGCTGACTAAGTATCTGAGCTGAGTTAAAAAACAAACGGTTGTTGATTCTGTTAGTAATCAATGTGGTGATATTGACATCAACACGGTCATGGTCATTGTGGCTGTGGTACAAAACTGCATTGTTTCAACGGGTTTTTTTTGGTATTTATCATAACTCTGCTTATATCTAACTCAGATTTGTTTACCGGTGCTATGGAACTAAGCTTGAACATATGGTCGCCTATGCTGTTTGGAATAAGCATGGTGATACTGGGATTTGCCAACAAGGTCAAGGTCACAAACCTTGTAACAAGTTCTCTGGGGGATTTCAACATTAAGTATTTCCACCTACGTCTGCCTGTTGTCCTGTCTGTCAAGATTGTTTACGAAATTAAGTTTGGACACATAGATGGCTCTGCTGGGTGGAATGTGATTTTATGGTCATGGTCAAATATCATCTTCACATGTAACTTAGTACAAGATAGGCTTGCGCGATTATTGCTTTCAGTAATCACGATCGATTATTTTATGATAATCGCGATTACTCTATTAATCAGCTTGAGTACAAATTAGCCAGTTATAACTTACAACAGCAAAAAAGCATATCAATTATGAACGCTGAAATTTCACAGGGCGGTTGGACTAGGTTTGGGGAAGAAGCCTATCGAAAGTGACGATGATCTGAAATCCAAGATGGCCGCCAGCCACCAACGACCATCTTGAAAATTGGTTTCAGTATGATACTCTGTTACCGTTTATCGGATTACTTTGAAACTTTAAAGGGTGGTTGGACTACATCTGTGGAAGAAACCTATCGAAGTGGACGATGATCTGAAATCTAAGATGGCTGCCAGCCACCAGGGGCCATCTTGAAAATTGGTTTCCAGATGATAGCTTCGTTACCGTTTATTGGATCGGTTTGAAACATCATAGGGACGTTGGACTAGGTCTCGGGAAGAAACTAATTGAAATTGATGATGGTCCGAAATCCAAGATCGCCTGTGGCCATCTTAAAAATTGATTTCCATACGATAACTCCATTTCTGTTTAGCGGATCACTGAAACTTCATAGGATGACTGGACTAGGTCTAAGGAAGAAACTTATTGAAATTGTAGATGATCCGAAATCCAATATGGTCATCAGCGGCCATTTTGAAAATGATTTCCGGATGATAACTCCATGACCGTTTAGGGGATCGCTTTTAAACTTCAGAGGATGACTGGACTGGATCTGAGGAAGAAAGACTAATTGTGAAAATTTATCTATAGAATGACTGGCTCGATAATCGAGCCAATCATTCCAGTGATAAATTTTCAAAAATAATCTTAACTATGGCTGCAGACATTCATTGAGAAGAGGTTCAAATTTTTTTACCGATAATCGAGCCAGTCATTCCAGTGATACATTAAAAAAAATAATCTTAACTATGGCTGCAGACATTCATTGAAGAGGTTCAAATTTTTTTACCGATAATCGAGCCAGTCATTCCAGTGATAAATTTTCAAAAATAATCTTAACTATGGCTGCAGACATTCATTGAGAAGAGGTTCAAATTTTTTTACCATGAAAGCATTAGTTACATGTACAATCCCTGTATCATGATGTTTGTATAATGTAATCTTGTCTTACAGAGAAATCAGAGTATACCTGGGCCTATGTCACCGCCTTTCACTGTCACTCAGTCAGGTGCCCAGGTTCCAACATCTCTAGTCGGCCCTCCGGGAAATGCAATGTTACAGTCACGTGAGTACTCCGTGTACATATCTGTTCGGCCGGTTCTCTCGTGTGTACATATATGTGTGTCCGTCCATTTTTTTTCCAGGGCAGATCTCAAGTTTTGAACATACAATGACAATTTGTTGTCGGTGGATATTTAGCGGAGAGTGTCATGATTTCATTTCAGCCAAATCTGTTGTATTTATCCCGTGGCAAACCTGAAAGTTTTTGTTGGATTGCTTGAAAATATCCAATAATATTCAGTTTAAATTTGATATGATTCAGTGTGAGATCTCAGTCATGATCATGTTTCAGCAAAATCTATCTTTAAAGCTCTCGTGTTCCATTAAATATAGAGACTTTTGCACGAGATATGAGATACCTGTTCAATTTACCCAGCTTGCAATGCTACCCGGCGTGCAATGCTACCCAGCATGCAATGCCCTGACTCCATAATTGGTGTAATTATTGGAGGCCATATTCGTTTAGTCTATTGTCTGCACAAGCCAGGATTTCTCAAACAAAACCAACCCGCTTGCACGTGCAAATAGTCATTTGTCCTCCCGCTCTGGAAACGTAAGCATGCACGTAGGGCGTACTATTCACGGCAGTACACTCGTCAATCGACAGTGTATTTCAATACTGTTCAGAGAAAGTATGTCAATATCTGGGAGAAAATAGGAGAAAGCTTTTATATACATTGACAGTAATTTGCGTGAAAGTTGTTGCTATCTTTGACAGCACCAACATTCAGTCAAATTGTTGTCAAAATAATTAATATGTAATGCAATTACTACCTGTTATAGATTTGATAAAAATTTTGTGGAAAAGTGTTGCTGCAACAGCTTTCAGTCTATGTATTCTAAAATAATCATAAATTTCAGTCAACGCTTTCTATGGATTTGAAGAGCAATTTGACTAAGTTGTTGCTGACTAAGTCACCAACAAGTTAACAAATTGTTGTCCATAGAATCACACGGCGCTCGGTATTACTATCTAAGTAGAGAGAGTATATGGCCAAAATATGCTTTGCCTGCAGGAAGTAAAAAATTCGGCCTCGCTACCGCGCGTACGTTTCTGTTCGACCAATGCATTTCAAGCACATGCACAAATCTGTCAACGAAACATGCACGCCGTTTTGCTAAACATTCATTCTTGGGGAGAAAGTGTATATAGCCCTACGCTCACTTTACCTAAATATTAATATATCGATTGCACGTATGTGGATAATAATTCGACAATGTTGTTGGTGCCTTAGAAACCAACAACTTACAGCCAAATTGCTATTCAAATCCGTAGCAAGAGTCGACTAAATATGATGATGATTATTTTATAATATAGAGACTGAAAGCTGTGGTAGCAACAATTTTCATTCAAATTAGTGTCAAATCTGTACCAGGTAGCAATCACATTACCTAATAATTATTTTGACAATAATTTTACTGAATGTTCTTGTCATTGATAGTAATAACTTTCACGCAAATTTACACAGTTGCGCTGAAGAGTATTGTAATGCAGGCCGTCGAATGTACTGCCGTGAATAGTACGCCCTACGTGCATGCTTACTCTTCCAGAGCTGGAGAACAAATGACTATTTGCACGTGCAGGCAGGTTAATTTTGTTTGGGAAATCCTGGCCTATACAGACAATAGACTAAACGAATATGGCGTCCAATAGTTACAACGATTATGGAGTCAGGAAATTGCATGCTGGGTAGCGTTGCATGTTGGGTAAATTCAAAAGAAATCAGCAGGCATCTCATATCTCTATATTTAATGGAACACGACAGATTTAATCACCCCATTTATCTCATCCCCTTGAAAAATATATATTTGTCGAGAGGTTTTTGCCTACTCTCGCAATGGAGCGATAGGTAGAAACAGCCCCTCGTCAAATCAGTTTCAAAATATTCAATAGCTTACCTGTCTACTTATCTACTACTGTATAAATTGTATGGTTTTGATGATGAATTTGCAATTTAATAAACACGCTTGAATATTTTGAAACTTCTTTGACTTGGAGGTACCTGTATCTAAATACCTTGAAAATTAGATTCGAGGAATTCAGATTTCAAAGTTTCAAATTGATTCCATCATGCATAAAAATAGTTTACCTATCTTATCTAAAAATGGGCGAGGTATAGCGAGAAATGGAACTTTTTTCAGTGCATACTATATTAGCGTAAGACACAGTATCATGAAATCCTTTCAACAAGCTTCATCCATATTCTTAACTTAAAATTCAATAAAAGAACTAATTGTCGTGTCTACCTCTCATCCAAGGTGTATATCTTGCTGACATATTGGCTGGAATTCAATAAGGAGGTTTAAACTTGGTTTAGCCTAAGCCTGGTAACAAATCGCAACGTAATTGCAATGTAAGTTTCATAGATAGGGTGATAGCCTACCAATTTTATTAGTTGATACCCAGACCAGACGCCCATCAATGGAGGGGGACCTAAATACCAAAGTATGGGCATCCTTCGGAAGCAGGAGGGGCTCTGATGCCCCATCCAATTAGAAGGAACGACCATATTTGGGCAATTAGGCCACACCTATTGCACGGGACGTGACCTAGCTCTCATCCAATGAAAGGTGTGTGCTATCACCCTATCTATAAAATGAACATTGTGATTACTTTGTGATTTTGTTACCAGGTTTAGGCTAAACCAGGTTTAAACCTCTGAATTCCGTGCATTGAATTTAACTAAATCACCTGTTCGATACTAATTCCAGGTGTTTCTTATCACCTGCTTTATCTGTACATGATGTGGATGTGGTTATCTTTAACCCTCGATTTTGTTCAGAAATTGTTCGATTTTCTCATTAAAAATGTCCATTTGCAGACCAAGAGAAGACTATTTTTGAAAATTTATCAGTGGAATGACAGTCTCGGTTTTCGAGCCAGTCATTCCAGTGGTAAATTTTCAAAAATAGTCTCTTGGTCTGGAAATGGACATTAGTCAAGACCACTGCAGAAGTGGATTTTGGTTGATATGAGGGTTAAAGGTTTCACTCTCATATTTGTTCAAGAAAATTTCAATATTTTCATGGGAGATCTCCATTTGCAGACCAAGAGAACATTATTTAAAAAAATGTATCACTTGAATGACTGGCTCCGTTATAGAGCCAGTCATTCCAGTGGTAAATTTGCAAATAAATATTTCTCGAAAGCGGTGCAGAAGTCGTTTTTTGTCGCTTTGAGTGTTAAAGATGGCCAAAAAACAGCTTTTGCACTGGTCTTGAGTGATGCCCATTTGCTGACCAAGAGAAGACTATTTTTGAAAATATATCATTGCAATGACTGTCTCGATAACCAAGTCATTCGTTACAGTGATACATTTTCAAAAATAATCTCCTCGGCTGCGTTTATGGTTAAAGGATTATTACAAAACAAATATAATGTGTTTATTCTAAACAGCCACTCCACCATCTCAGCTGTCGCCTCATTTCAATCCACAAGCCGCTGCTGCTGCTGCTGCCCAGGCTCCGCAGGTTCCGTGGACAGACATTCGAGCGTCACAAGCGCCAGCTAGCATGCTGCAGAGCCAGACACAAATATCACAGGTATGAAAATAAAAGGTATGCAAGGTGTGTGTGTGTGGGAAGAGGGGGGTGGTATGGTGGGTGTTGGGGGGTGGGGCATGAAGAAATATGCCATGTGATCTAACCCTTTAGCCCTTACAGGCCAGAAAAGAAAAATTTCATTTATGGTAATATTTTGAATTTAATTTAACTGGGAACTATTGCTGCCTATGACAGCAACAGTTTCCAGTCAAATTAGTTTCAAAATATTCAAGAGCGAGGTTGTATAGCTGTCTTGAAATTGAGATAGTGTAAGGGTTAAGCAATTCATTCTTGAAGTCATAATTACTGTCATAATACCAGATAGTTACATTTAATAGCAAATTATATTTTAACAAGACATGTTGGTACATGCACTGTGGCTACACATTGTACATGTTGTATGTGGTTTTGTAAAAAAAAATTAGACTGACTCACTGACAGATTTCCAGTCAAATTACCGGTAATTTCAAAATAATGGGTTTGCTAAAATGAAATTCTTTGCTTGGTACAGTACATACATGTATCCTGTGAGTCAAGAGAAGACTCTTAAAATTTACCACCTGAGTTACTGACTCGTTTATCAAGGCAGTCACTCAGTTGTAAATTTGCACAAAATAGTCCACTTGGTCTGCAAATGGACATTGCTCAAGACCACTACAGAAGGCATTTTTTGCCGGTTTGGGCATTAAGGCATTAAAAGCATGACCTTTCATCATCCCTGTCTACAGAATAAATGCGATTTCCTCAGATTAAATACTGTTATGTTTTCTGTGTCTCTTCAGTCTGCTCAATTTGCCTTGCAAAGACATCGTTCCCTATCTGGTAATGCCACAAATCCTCGTCAGGCAACGCCTCCTGGGGCAAACCGCTTTTCGTATCCAGGAGACATTTCACCAGGCGTGAGCCCTGTCTCGGCACAACTCAGTCCACAAATGACGAACATGTTCCCGGGGGCTCACGGTGAGTATAAATGTTATGTATAGTTTATACAGCCAAAGCTGCTCGAGAGGCTGCTTGGGCCCATAAGGTAATGCTTCTTTAAAACAGGTGGTTATAAGACCACAGGCACCTGTCTTAAGGAACCGCGATCTTGTGGTCCCCAAAACATATGTTTAGTAAGTTGTATCAAGTGACCACCTGCCTTGTAACCACCTGTCTTTAGTGACCACCTGTCTTTCCTGACCACCTGTCTAGTGTGTCCGTGTCTTTAGTGACCCCTTGCCTTATGGGTCCACCTGTATTTCGTGACCAGCCATCTTTAGGGACCATCCATCTATCATTATCACCTGCCTTTAGTAACCACATGCCTTTAGTGACCACCTGTCTTTAATGACCACCTGTCTTGTGACCACCTGTCTTTAATGACCACTTGTCTTTAATAACACTTATTGTTGCTCTATAATGTGATCACATTTAAACCGTTTAATTGTGAAATTTGTGCAATAAATAAAAAATTTCTCATAGAAAATTTTCATTTGCATATCAAGAGATTATTTTACTACTGTAAATTGCTAATTAGTAACCGCGGCTTCTAATAGGACAAGGGCTGTAAATTCTTCAAATCCAAATCTCTGAGAAAGGTGGGTTGGCGTGGGGTGGGTGTGTGTGTTGGGGGGGGGGGGGGAAGCTGTGAAGATGGTGGGGTGGTGGTGACTTCTATGAGGTATATTTCAAGAAAAAATTGAAATCGATTTTCTAAAATAAAAAAATAGAACACAATTTCAAGGCACAAATTCTTACCATCCTTCAATCCATCAGCGCGGGAGTGAAATTATTAAATGGAACCTATAGGATGAGTTTAGGTGGTTACTCGAGTAGTGCAAAAATGCTAATATTTACCCAGGTAGATACTTGTGCAATACATGTAAATAGGAGGGTAGCCTCGAGTACATACCCTAGTAGCAACGAGAGTGATGGCTTAAATGCACCAAACTAAGAAGTATGAATACTAAGAACAAGTACTCGGTAGGATCTAATATACCGGACTCGGGAAGTCAGAAATTACTATGTACATATAATAATCATTACGTGATGTTGACCGAGTATTATACATTCGATCCAATTACCTCCGCTTAACGGGTAGCCATTTGATAACATTTTTTGGAGATAGGAGTTGTTTCATATAAGGAAGTGCCGTAAATTTGATGCTGTTTCCATGAAGTTATTGCAAAATTTCTTTTCAAATTTCCTTTTATTTAACAGTTATAAGTTATTTAACTCACAAAAAAATGTTTCTTTAAATTTGGATGCGACTTCTATTAGAAGCATCTGCTGTTTTAAAAATTAATTTACGGTTATTGAGCCAGCCATTTCAGTGCTGAATTTTTTCAATGACCGCTTGTCTATGTGCTGCAGGTCCTACTGGTTCTCAACAAAGCTTGCAAGCACAACAGTCAACATCTGCCCAGCAACAACTTCTGTTGCAGAACCGAATGTTGCAACGACAAATCACACTTACAGGTATTTGGTTAAAGGATAACTAACCTCATCTCTCGTTAGTTATTCAGGTGATCTAATGTGCCACTCATAAACTATACAGGTAATTTTAAGCTTTTTATCATGCAGCTCAAGAAAGATATGCAGGCTTTAGTAGCTAAATGTTGGTACATTTCTACAGCCTATGATGGCTGTCATGATTTAGTTTTCAACGAATCAGAAAAAAATTAGCGTGCCAGCCTCGGCATATGCGCTCGCTCATAGAGGTGCCAGCTATAGTTTGGTAATTTCGTATAAAAGCAATCATACAGGTAAGCTGTTGAATAAATCAGGTCTCTGTCTGTCTGTCTGTAAGTGAGTGTATGTCTGTCTGTGTGTCCAGAGCTGTGTCTCACAAATTACTAATCTGATTTGGCTCAAATTTTAACACAACGCAGGAATTTGCTGTGCGAAAGGATTTCCAGTTTTGGCCGCTATCCGGACAAAAAAACTGGTTTCTAATTGCATCAAATTCTGGATGTGTGGATATCTCAGAAACCTCTTGTCCGATTTTACTCAAGTTTTAACACAAGAAAGGGTATGATCATACACTAGGATTCAACTTTCCGCGTGGTCGGAAAACAATCTGGAAAATCTGGAAAGAATTTTATCATGTGACAAAAATGGGTAGGGCTCGCGTCTGCAATCTCAGATTTCTCTTGTTTGGAGTTGCAATGAGTTGCAGTGTTGCATGATCATCTGTTAGTCGTCTGGCTGTTGAGTTTGCAGACGACATATTCCAGTCGCTATATCTCTGGACATGCTAAATATTTTGAAAACAATTTGACTGAAAGTTGTTGGTGGCTACGCCACCAACAACTTTCAGTCGAATTGTTTTCAAAATATTCAGCAGATCCAGAGTTAATGCCCATTAAAATTATTGTCTGGTGGCTTGCAGCAGCGAGAAAGTGAATTGAGTCGTAGGCGAAGAGTGACATAAATATAGAATTGTGGAGCACATTTATTCATGATGCTTGTATTTGGCATGACAGATTAAACATTTATCCCTACAGGTCGTTGCTCTCCTCGAGCTGCACAGTCATCATTTGGTCCAGGAATGAGTCCAAATGCGCCCGATCAGCTTCTCATGTCTCCTCATTCTATATCACCTAATTCCGGAGCAGGAATGAGAAATGCACAACAACAACAACAACAACAACAACCGCTTACACCTCAGGTAAAAAATAAAACATAGATAAAACTACATGATATTCCATTTCAGGGAGAACCTTAATTGTCAAAATTGGTCAAGAAGATCATATTAACCGTCGGTGAATGTCCAAGTAGACTTATTTTTGAAAATTTACCACTGGAATGACTAGTACACTGGCTCAGGATTTATAATTAAATAGCAAGCCAACTAGTGACTCTAGTCATACGTTTTCACAAATAGGCCTTTCTTGGCCTGCTAACAGACATTTCTCGAGACAACTGCAGAGGCCGGGTATGTCCATGTAGTTTAGTAACCCTTTAATGGTCAAATTTCGTCAAGAAAATTAAAATATTTCCTTACTGAATGTCCATTTACAGGCCAAGAGAATACAATTTTTGAAAATTTATCACTAGAATGACTGGCTCGATAACGAGCCAGTCATTCCAGTGGTAAATTTTCAAAAACTCAATTCTCTGGGCCTGTAAATGGACATTCAATAGGACCGTATCAGAGGCCGGTTTTGGCCGGTATGACCATTAAAGGGTTAAATCAGGGTTAGAAATAAATGAAAAAACCTGTAACGCCATTACACCCATTTTCAGGTTGCCCGCCACAGATCATGGTTGCCTTAAATAAAAAAACGACAAAGAAAATGTCTTGAGTATTATTTTTTAACATGTTAACGGTAATGTATCAGGAAACGACATCATGATTACTCAGAAACGGCAATGCTGCATTAACTTTGGAGAATTAGTATTTTTTTAACCCTCTCCATGACAAATCACTGAAAAAAGAAATTCTTTGCTATGTATAGTACTATAGCATATGCTATTTCTATTGAATATGTTGAAGTTAATCTGACTGGATGTAGCAATGCTTTCCAGTCATATTACTTGCAAAATATTTGATAGATGATTCATTGCAAAGAGTTGACTCTTTCAGAGATTTGTTGTTGAAAGGCTCAATGTGGCTTCAACTAGTTGAAGTAAATTATAGACTAGACTCTAGAGATACTCAGAAGTCAGAATTATTCAGAAACTAGACTGAAGTCAACCAAAGTGAAGTAAATTCATTATAGTGTTTGAATTTGAAAAGGACAGATTTTATTATTATTTCACGGTTATTGAAGCTGACGAACATTTTACTGTAAACCTAGACATTTGTCAATAGCATCAATTCAATTACCCACCTCTAAGGAATAATTGCAAAATGCGATCTGCCATCTTGTCTAAATTCTAACTATTTCGATCACTTTTAAAGCCGTGAAATGACTAATAATGATAGTATTAGTTAGAAAGTCATCTCAAAACATTATATTTTCTTCATGTAACATTGTTTTAGGGACATAAATGGCTTAAATCGGGCGGGAAGTCCATCAGTAAATTTTACAATTTGTCAAATTTCGATAAAGATTCACTGGGAGATCCCCTTTATCTCACGATTAAAACGAGTACTCAATTGAGCATAGTTTGGATTCGAAATTGATTTTAATTATTTGGTGTGATTTTGATAGTGTACCGACCGGACTGAAGATTGGCCCGTTTTTGGGTATTCTGATCTCAAATTTGCAATTTTCGAAACTGTCGGATAAACGGTTTGGCGGCAATCTTGGATCATTTTCCTGCCAAAAGCTCCCAACTAAAGCAATGGGAAATTTAAAATGTCTTCTAGAACTACTGGGCCGATTTCAATTATATTTGGCAGGAAGCATCCTTAGGTTGTAGAGATTCAAGTTTGTTCAAACGAAGTCAATCAGCCAATTTGTCTGGTGGCCATCTTGGATTTTGGCCGATTTTTAGAAATGTCTAAAGATCTTCACTGAAAATGAGCGATTGATTCAAAACTCATAAAATAACATTTAAGGCACGAGCTGAACCAAGTTTGTTCAAGCGAACTTGATTTGCCAAATGGTTGGGCAGCCATCTTGGATGGTTTTCATGAAAGCAACTTCGCCTCCACAGCCACTGAATGGATTGGGCCAAAATTTGGGAGATATGATATTGATGACTAAGGGCCATTAAACTTTGTTCAAGAGAAGTTGATACATAAAGAAACATGGCCTCAATTTTCTTGTTACAAGTCTGGTAAACTCATTCAAGTTCTACTTATTGTTTATGACCATTCTAGTTGAGATGCCTACTGTCCAGGTAGGTGATAGAGGCTCCTTGGGCCTCTTGTTGTTAACCCCATGTTAGTCTGCCAATGGATGGATCTGTTTGTAACTCAAGTATCTGATGTCATAATCAATGGATGAATCCACTTTTACCTATGCCCCGCCCATCTAGTTATGCACCGCCCAGCTCTCACTAAACTTGGCTCTGCTTTGCCAGTGTTGGGATAAATCATACCCTGATGTCCCAGAATCCCAACAGCATGGTAACTATATACATGTATGTAAGCTGTTGAACATTTTAAAACCAATTTGACTGGATGATGTTGCTGACAATTAGTAAATAAATATTCAAAAGAATGCTTATTTAATTGTAAAATTGTCACAACTATATAGTACTACTCCTTGGTCTAAGACGCTAATTCTTTCAGTACTAAAATAGTATGTTAATTTCAAAGCAACCATACCAATAATTTGCTGAATATGTTGAAACTAATTTGACTGGAAGCTGTTGCTGCCTGCAGCAACAGCCTCCAGTCAAATTAGTTTCAAAATATTCAACAGATTATTTCTTAAATTATTAAGAATCTGTCATAGCTGCGACTTGGTTTGAAAGGGGTAATTATCCTTGAACCAGCTATAATTACTGCATTCAAAATTGATAAAAAATGAGAACCTGTTATGATCAATCATTAATTGATCATCGTATAAAACCAATCATCGATCACAAAAATAGTACCAATTCCCAACACTAGTTGTCGGTCTATTTTCAGAGTCAGCCTGGTTCCACGACATCACCGTTCCAGGTTCGGCCTGGTTCCACAACATCACCGTTCCAGCCTCGGCCTGGTTCCACAACATCCCCATTCCAGAATATTGATCTGAGTCTATTTGCCAGTTCTGGTCTCACTGATAGGTAAGACATGAACTCATGAGCGAGTGTGCATTTTATTGCGATTTCACAGAGCCAAAGGTAGATAACTCTGTTACTTGTTCATGGTTCATACAAATTTGAATAGTACTTGAATTTTGATATTAGCTCTTGAAAGCACATAAAAATTAGTTTTTCACAATATGTACGCAATCTTTGTATACAGCTGATGTATCTGTTATAGCGATAAGGCACTTGTTTACCACTCAGTCTACTTAGCATTATTAATTCAGAAATAATTTCCTATGGATTAACCACTAGACACCCTAAATATGGACATGATGGAAGGGATCAGCCCTCTCATACAGCATCTAGTCCGCTTTTACGG
Source organism: Chaetoderma sp. LZ-2023a (assembly GCA_034401795.1). Taxonomy (NCBI): domain Eukaryota; kingdom Metazoa; phylum Mollusca; class Caudofoveata; order Chaetodermatida; family Chaetodermatidae; genus Chaetoderma; species Chaetoderma sp. LZ-2023a. The sequence goes on along the minus strand of CM067375.1, from coordinate 38,064,471 downwards.
ACCTTGAAAATGCTAGACACTGTCTTGCTGATACAAGCCATCAGACAATAATTTCAATGAGCAAAAACTCCTAACTTGCTGAATATTTTGAAAATGATTTGACTGAAATTGTTTTGTGGTTTAGCCACTAACAAGTTTCAGTCAAATTGTTTTCAAAACATTTAGCCAGTGCAGAGATCTAACCCCTGGAATGTGTTGTCTGCAAAAACCACAACAGCCAGATAGTTAAAAAGCCCTTAACCCTTGGCACTTTGATGTTGAAATTCTATTTTTTATTGGTTCGACAGCGAAGAATCTGGTGTACATTTTTCAACAATTTTGTTGGACGATGTTGCTGTCTACGACAGCACCATCTTCCACCAAATTTGATGAGAAATTAATACCAGTTCATCTTTTAATTTAATTTGAAAGTTTAAAAGCTTGACATCAGAGTGGTAAGGGTTAAAAGGTGCCTGAATAAAACAATCAAGTTCTTGTATAAGCCGTGTTGTTATCAATGAGAAAAACAGATCTAACTACTTCAAACAGGACTTATGTATGATTACTGTATTCTGCGGCTGTAGTAGTAGAAACATCCTACAGCTGCAATCAGTCCTTCGCTTTTACCCACTGTGTCTTGTCCTCAGCCAAAATCCTTAGCTTCCTCAGGTCCATTCTTGACTTTAGTGTACCGAGTCCTGCTTTCTTGAGGTCACGTCGTAGCATGTTTAGCAGATTTATGCAATGACGTCCTCTCCTGGCTTTGTATTTGCTGGTTCCGAGTAGGGCGAATTCCAAGGCTCTCTGTGCTGGTGTGTCTTCTGGCATCCTTAGCACATGGCCAAACATGGACCATCTTTGCTAGGCGACTTTTACAGACAGCGGCAACGTATTACACATCTTGTATACAGCATCGTTGGAAATTATGCTGTCTGGCCATCGGTGTCCAGTGATGGTGCGTAGGTGTTTGCGGTGGCAGGCATCGAATTTGTCCAGAACTGCCTTTGGAGCTGCCCAGCTGTTACAGTTATACAGCATCAAGGATATGCATGTTGCATTGTATAAATGTAGCCTTTTTATCAAGGGCATCTTTGATCTACGAATCCATAGCTTCCAGAAAGACTGGAAAGCTATGTTCCCCATGACGCAGCGTGCAGAAATGTCAGCAGTACTGCAAAGCAGTGAGCCCAGGATTTTACTTTTCCTCCGTGGTTCGCCGCCACGAAGTGGGTCGTCATTTTGTATAGTTTCATGCTTTGTCAATAGGTATATGTGGGTGAACTCTGTTTTTGATTCATTCATAGAGATTCTCAACTTTTAGTTTGCTTGCAGCTATTGGAAGAAGTTCGTCAAGGGGTTTCTTTTCATTGTCAATGAAGTCCACATCGTCGGTATATTCCATCTCTAGCGGCATGCCCATTATTGACACGGGGTGGTGTGTGTGTGTGTGTGTGTGTGTGTGTGTGTGTGTGTGTGTGTGTGTGTGAGTGGTGGTTTGGTCTTGTGGAACTTTCCCGCACAGATTTCAGTGCGGCAGCAAGGTAGCAGGGGAAAAGCACCGGAGATAGATCATCTACCTGTGGGGGCCCGATTGATGTCTCACACTCTACAGACTTCATTGACTTGACTCGTACTCTCAGCTTGGTGTCTGCAAGCAGTAGTCTCACTAGTCGTAGCTCATCTTCGTTTAATTGCGTCGAAGGCTCGTGACATGTCAATGCCCATTTTGTGGAAGTCCCAGTGTTTGGACATGACTACCGACACACGCATGCATGGCCTCATACAAGTTTGAAGAGATTTTGTGTGTATGCACATTGGCGAGGAATGCCAACATCGTTTAACCCTTTAATGGCAAAGCCGGCCAGCACCAGCCTTTGCCAGGAGTCGAAATAAGGCTCTTACATGCACAATGCAGGTAAAAAATGGCTGGTGCAGGTAAATTTGTAATACTGGGTTCACAGGGTGCATGTACATTTCTGGCTGATAAGCTATAATGTGAACACTCTCCGACAAATCTGTGAAAGAAAAAATTCTTTACGATATAGAACCTATTTTGTTGAATATTTTGAAACTAATTTGACTGGAAGACGTTGCTGCCTAAGGCAGCAACAGCTCCCAGTCAAATTAATTTCAAAATATTCAACAGTTTTCCTCTATGGTTGGTTATGTTCAAACTGAGATATAGAGAATTCATAGGTGGTGAAATGATTAATTTATGCGCATGTAGGTTTTTTGCTGTGCAGGCAAAATGCAAATGTTGGATGCACTCTGTGCATGTAGAACAAAAGTCTTATTTCTACCCCTGGCCTCTGCAGATGTTTTGAGGAATGTCCATTTACAGATCAAGAGAAGACAATTTTTGAAAATTTGCCACTGCGATGTTTGGTTCAATAACCACTGGGCCTATCATTCCAGTGGTAAATTTTCCAAAATTCTATTCCCTTTGCCTGCAAATAGACATTTAATAAGCAAATATTTGAATTTTCCTAATTAAATGTAGCCATTAAGGGGTTAACATTTTCAAACGAAGCATTTGCTATCGCACACATTTTGAAAAAAGTTTAAAAACAGCTTTGGAGGTATTATAATCACTTCTCTATCCGTGTATCCCACTATCTCTTCCGAAACTGTTTGGTGGAATTCAACCAAATTTTTGTCTGAGTTAACTAGTATATGATTGCAAATATGTTAAATGAGCTTTATCTTGGGCCACAGCCTCTGAGGGGTATGGGACAGATTTTCAGATAGAACAAATAATGAGAAATGTCTAATTTAGGAGCTGAGTTTTATATACATGTTGTATACACATGCATGCCATGATCAGCGTTGTCGTCTCCATTGCCACTGCCATCATCATCGGCATCATCATCACAATCATCATCATCACCACCATCATCATCGTCATCATCGCAACCATCATCATAATAATCACCACCATTATCATCATCATCATCATCATCGACGACTCACGCAACCATCATCATCATCATCAATCATCATCATCGCTGCCGCCGCGGTCATCATCCTCATCACAATCATCATCATCTGACATCATCATCTTCACCATCATCATCATCATCATCACCATCATTATCACCATCATCATTGTCGCCGCGATCATCATGATCATAATTCTGTTATTTTGTTATTTATCTCCACAGTAAAGTTATCGGCTTAAGCTTAGACGCATTGGGAAATCCACTCAGTAATACGCAATATGTCAAACAAGAATTGCGTAATATCTGCAATGCTCGGTCCGAAAAGCAAGTTACTACACAAAGCATGCCTCAAGTCCGCCAGCTGCCAATCCAGTCCTCGACGATGCAGCAAGCAGTACAAATGCTGCAACAACAACAACAACAACAACAACAACAACAACAACAACAACAACAACAGCAGCAGCAACAACAGCAACAGCAACCTATTTATCATATAGAAGCAGAAAGCACTGATTATTCTGGAGAAATTCCACCCGATTTATTGGAACAAAGTAGGTTTTAGAATTACATCTTTATATCGTTGATTCTACAATGTAACAGCAGCAGACCTTTTACCTTATGATAGTCAAGCGAGACAAATGCAGTCTCTGTAGTGGTCGTAAGGAATGGCCATTTGCAAGACAAGATACAGGTGTTGTTGAAATGTTATTACTGGAATGGCTCGCTTTTAACCGAGTCAGCCATTTAACGGATAAATTTTCAAAATTACTTGCCCTGCGAATGGACATTCAATAAGCAACATTTTGAGTGTGTTGATTAATCTTAACCATTAAATTTGGCTGTTTTGTAGTTTCAATGTATTCAACAGACTTGCCAGTGTTGTCACACTGACGTCAATGTGGTAATGGATGGATACAATCTGTGCCTCAAATACCTGATGTCATACTAAAATACGTCACTTGTTAGTTGATGTCACAATCAAAATGACGTAAAGCTCTGACACAAAAATCTAAAAGTCTAACAAAGTGTCCAAATTGTATGTCTTGTGAATTTACGGTAGGCTTGCGCAATTACGCTATTAAATCGAAAATCGTGATTATTTTTTAAATCGTGAATTTAACTGATTAAAAATTAAATAATCAAATAATTGGGAATAATGTCTATTGCATAATATATTTCAAAACCTACTTCATTTAGGCCTACTCTTTAATGTGGTCGGTCATGGACATTGACATTTTTTTTCACTGAATGTATGTCCATTTGAAGGCCACGAGAAAACTTTTTTTGAAAATGTATGACTGGCTCGAGTATCGAGTGTACCCCCTCCCCCCCTCATTCCCATCCCACACCACTCAGTATTATGACGCCACGCTGGTGTGAAGTTTTGTAATGTATTGGCAGCAACGAGCAAAGAAAATATGCCATATTTAGAAAGTGAAAAAGTGGGCAGAACTTAGCTAGAATTGGACCGGGCAGTTATGGTGTTGTGGAATGTCCATTTACAGGCCAAGAGAATAACATTTTTTGAAACAGCCTCTGGAATGACTCGCTCGATAACCGACCCAGTCATTCCAGGGATAAATTCTTACAAATTGTATTCTCTTGGCCTGTAAATGGACAGTCAATAGGCAGATATTTAAATTTTCTTGACCAAATTTAACTATTAAAGGGATACATCTGTGATTGTTGTTGTTTTTTACTCTCATGGCATGGCCGGCCAAAACCGGCCTCGACAGTGATCTTGAGGAATGTCCAATGGCAGGCCAAGAAGAGACTCCATAGCCAAACCAGTAATTCCAGTTGTTAATTTTCAAAAAATAGTCTCGACCTGCAAATGAACATTCAACAAGGAAATATTTTGATATTTTTTTACCAAATTTTGACATTAAAGGGTTAAGCTATAGAAGTTGTTTGTTGTTATTTTCAGTTAATGAGATGACAAAGGAACATTGTTCCCCGAGCAACAGTAGTTTAGAGAAAAATGAAAAAGAGTCGGAAGCAATAGTCCTACATACTCGCCAAGAGGCACGCCGAAGATATGAACAACTACGGCAACTTTCCAGCTCAGGTAATGTTGGTGGATGTGTTGTGTTGATTTCCGCGGCTGTCAAGATCTGTAACTCATAATTCATAATTCATAAATCAACCTAACCATTTAACCTTTTAACGCTCATATCAGCCAAAAACGCCTTCTGCAGTTGTCTTGAGAAATCTCCTTTTGCAGACCAAGAGAAGTCCATTTTTGAAAATTTACAACTGGAATGACTGGTCTGCAAATGGACATTTTTATGAGAAAATTAAAATTTTCTTGAATAGATTTTAGGATTAAAGGGTTAATGGCAAGCTGGTGCAAACCAGACCCTCTGGTGGTCTTATGGAATGTCCATTTGTCAGCCGTGAGAAGACTATTTTGTCTGAAAATTCACATGTAGAATGATTAACCGAGCCAGTTCTTCCACTGGTAAAGTTTAAAAAATTAGACATTCAATAATATCACAATTCAATATAATAATTTGAGGAATCCGAGATTGCAGACACTCGTCTTCCAGTATTTGTCATACTGTATCAAAGTTTCCAATATTTTTTTATTCTCCGGATTTTCTCTGCTGATCCCGGCCAAGATAATCATATCATACTGTCCCAATCATGTTGTGGATTTCTGTATGACGGACTGATCATCCGGATTACTAAAATTAGACATATTGGGCCTTTAATGATAAAGCTAACAGAGTGGACAATCGATGCGCGAGGTCGGGTAACGTTACGTAGAAGGCCTAGCGACAGTAGACGGAATGGCAACGGGTTACAGGGACAAAACAAGTCTAGGGAACCGTATCCATATTCGTCTAGTATGTTAGGATCCTTAGAGTAGTAACTTCGCAGAAGAGACAGAACAATATGTAATACTTAGCAAGAAGAGCGTATCGCGTAATTGCCTAAGCAGCCTTGACCTTTTGCACACGTCACTGTCTAGACATGGATGAGTCACAGTCTAGACACGGTCACGCCACTATCTAGGTCAGACTAGGTCAGAGACGATGAGTCACAGAGGTTAGAGGAGCCTAGAGAACACTCATCTTACCGATTGCATCAGCCGGATAACGGAAGTGAGATGACGTAGCACCTCATTAGCATACTTCTAGAAACTTGGGCCACAACCCACCCTCTCGCATTTTACTATGGGAATTATTTCGTGACTTGTGGCGAGAAGTGGATTGACTTGTAGCCAATAGAATGACTGGGAATCGTAGCCAGTCAGAAGAGAGTATTATTAACCAATAGATTAATTTTGTATTAACCAGTCAGCGACTGGCACGCAATGCTATATAAGGAGCTGTAGGCTCGAGATAATTAAGTTTTAAAATTAAGTTTTACTTCCGGAGAACTTTTCTTCGTCATAGTTAGCCGGTGACTCACAAACGTGAGTACCCGTTTTATTGTTTGTACATAGTTCGTTTTGTAGTGAATAAATGTAGTAATTCACCTCGCAAGTATACGTACTGTTATCGTTTCATCTTCACGAATCTCTACGTCTTCTCAGCACCGTTCTCGTAAGGAGGAGCAACACCTCCCGAACCATACCCAGACTCATCTGTAGACCCCCAAATCTACAATGTGTTAAAGTTTGAACGACATCGGCCAAACAGTTTCAGAGATACCCACAGATCTGGAATTTTCTCTGAGCCAGATCCTTTGAAAAAAAATCTGACGCTGGAAATCATCTATGACAGTAACAGCCTTTGTTTTGCTCAAATTTGAGCCATATCGGATCAGTAGTATTTTAGCTCACCTTGGCTGGGGAAGCACCATCACAGAGAGAGCGTTGGAAAATGTACTTGTTGGTGTTCTGTTTGCTGCTTTCAATATTAATCTCTTACTCAGTACACTCTATGAAATAACCCTTTAAACACTCAAATTTGCTCAACAAGATTTCAATTTTCACATAAATGTCCATTCATAGTGAAAATAAAAAAAAGACTGAAAATTTCTCACTGGAATGACTGAGCCAAAACATCTGTGGTCTTGGGAAATGTCTATTTTCAGACCTATAGAAGACTATTTTTGAAAATTTCCCACTGGAATGACTGGGTAGATTATTGAGCCAGTCATTCCAGTAGGAAATTTTCAAAAATAGTCTTCTATAGGTAGACATTTCCCAGGACCACTGTAGAAGCGGTTTTTGGCCCACTTAAGTGTGTAACCCTCTAACCCTCGAATTTATTCAAGAAAATTTCACTTTTCTCATAGAAAATGTCCATTTGCAGACCAAGAGAAGACTATTTTTGAAAATTTACCACTGAAATGACTGGCAGTTTTTGGCCGATATGCATGTTAAAGGGTTATCCCTTTAACACTCATATCAGCCAAAAATGGCCTCTGCAGTAGCCTTGAGAAATGTCCATTTGCAGTCGAAGAGAAGACAGTTTTTGAAAATTTACAACTGGAATGACTGGCTCGATAACTGAGCCAGTTATTCCAGTGGGAAATTTTCAAAAATAGTCTTCTCTTGCTTTGCAATTTGACATTGTCTTTCTATAAACAAAGTTAATTCATAGCATGTTCTCTTTTACAGAGCAAGAGGTGTCAGCAGAAAGGAAAGCAACCAACCTATTCCGGAACCAGTTATCACAACTTAATAGTGCAACACCACCGCCTCAACCTATTGAACCTCTCCCGCAGCATGTCAGTATTGTCCAGAAGGAACCCAGGGTAAGAATTTATTAAACGGGTATGACGCACGCACGCACGCACGCACGCACGCACGCACGCACGCACGCACGCACGCACGCACGCACTGATTGGTGGACTTAAGCTAGCTGCCAGTCACAACTAATAACTAGATTGATCGGTCCTTTTGACACACACCCCACAACCCACCCCCGGGGGAGGAGCCAAATGTGAGTGTCTTTTGGGCCTCTTGCACACCGCATTGATATGAGTAACTCGGATATCAAATTTGGTTGAGTTCTATCTAAAGATTTCTGAGGAGTTGCCCATTACAACTGATTTGACCATTTAACCCCTGCTATGCCTCCCGGGGCAAGAGCCAGATCTAAATATCATCTTGCAAAGCGGAATCGGATGAGTAACCCACATACCAAATTTTATTTAATTCCACCCAATGGTTTGGGAGTAGATAGCGTGACAGACGGACAGAAGCGGTTGCAATTTTTAGCTCACCTGACCATAAGTGAGCTTATGCCATGGCAACCATCCATCCATCTGTCAGTCAACTTATCTTTAAACGACTTCTTCTCAAGAGCTACTGGGCCAGTTTCAATTATATGTGGCAGGAAGCATCCTTATGGCATACAGAGCTAGGTTTGTTCAAAGGAAGTCAATCGGCCAATTTGCCCAGCAGCCATCTTGGATTTACAGGATTTGGGCCGATTTTTAGAAACCTCTTTAAAAATCTCCGAAACCACTTGGTGGATCAATTAAAAAATCATGAAATATCATATAGGGCAAGAGCTGAACCAAGTTTGTTCAAAGGAACTTAATTAGTCAAGGGACTCAGCAGCCATCGTGGATGACCTAGTTTTTGCAAAAACTACCCGCAGAACCGCTTAACAGATCAGGACTAACTTTGGAGAATATAATTATGGACTAAGGGCCATTAAAATTTGTTCATGGGAAGTTGATAGGTAAAAGAACGTGGCCGCCATGGACCAATCAAAATGTAGCGTGTTTGGCAGCCATATTGGATTTTTTATTTGATGGATTTTTAAACAAGAGGCCCAAGGGGCCTGTATCACTCACCTGGAACATTGGCATTTCAACTAATCTTTATTGAGTTTTACATCAATCAGTGCCACTTCCAATGACTCATTGCATTTGTGTTGTCAAATTTTCATAATCTCTATTATATGACATATTTTGTCGAAAAATAGTCAAACAGACAGGTTTTTGTGAGAATTCTTGAGGTGCGATTTCCCGGAAATGACTACCCTTACGCTTTCGAAAATAGTGACCTAATAACAGTGTTGAAAATCAACATTTTAGTAGTTAGTCTTATTTGCACGACATCACATGAACCAGACTTTATTTATTTTAAGTAGTTTGAGATAGATAGCGTCGAAGTGAGCAGGCGTACGTAGTTACCGCTCTAATTTTGTGGCAATTTACGTCAGTTGTCAAATCGCAAAATACATGTACTGTAGCTAATGAAAACGGCATATTTTTGTATTTCAAATTATTTTCGATCAGTCTAGCCCCTTAAACCTGTATTTCGGTTAAACCGTCACCGGTTTTCTTTTGGGCCAAACTGCCTAGCCCTAGCTAGAAATGTGTGGCGCATTGCTAGTAATGGGTGACGTAAAGCTAGAAAAGGGTGGCGCATAGCTAGTAATGGGTGACGCAAAGCTAGAAATGGGTGGCGCATAGCTAGAAATGGCTGGCGCATGGCTAGAAATGGGTGGCGCATAGCTAGTAATGGGTGGCGCATAGCTAGAAATAGGTGGCGCATAGCTAGAAATGGGTGGCGCATAGCTAGAAATAGGTGGCGTAAAGCTAGAAATGGATCTCTGTTGAATTTAGGAATCTGACATTTCAGTATTTATTTGCCGCATGTATCTGATTGGTCAATCAGGGCAACGTTCATTGTCAATGTTTTGGTTATGAACATAAAATTCATTACTAACCCTTATCATGTCTTCAATCAAATATTTCTTATTTGGAATTTAGAGGGGACCCCAAACAGAAAGGCAAAATTTACAGTTTAAACTTGGCCATTAAGCAAAAATAATAAACAGAATAAGTTTTATATCGTAAAGAATTTACTTTTTCAGGGATTTGTCGTTGAAATGGTTAAGTAGAATCTTTTGTAATTCCATTTCTAATGTGTGTGTGGGTGTGTCTGTTTCAGACGCCTATTGAGGACATCAAGCCGGCAGACCAGCGTAGTAGCCTTCTACAGCAGCTTCTGTCAGAATGAAGATGACCACCATTAGGCACTCAATAGTTTGTTATTAATTATCGTTGTTCATGAATTATATTGTTTTACATACAGATTATTGTATAATGATTTGTTTTTAATAACGATGATGATGATTATCATCGTCACTTTGTTAGCCAGAAATATCGGCAATCACTTGTCACTCAGAATATCTGAGTGGAATAATTATTCTTTTGCCCACTGAATGGTCAGCCACGCCTTCTGTAATGGATCTGAAAAATGCAGATTTGCATACTAGAATGACATTGAGGAATATTTTAGAAATATCATATGTAACCTACCTGTTTAAAAATAGATACAGTTTATCTATTGATAAATTTTGAAAAAAGATATCCTTTATGAAAAAGTATTTTTGTCAACCGCTTTTGACGATTACCCCTTTAATTATCTGGTGAGCCCAAACTGGCCTTTGCAATGGGCTCGAGAGTTCTCAATTTGCAATCGAAGAAAGACTATTTTTTAAAATGTACCACTGAATTGCTGGTTCGGTAGCTGCGCAAGTCATTCCAGTGTTAAATTTTCATAAATAATCTCTTGGCTTTCAAACGGACCATGACTAAGTAATAGTTTAGTTATATTAACTAGTATATATAATAGTTTGTTAAACCTTTAACCCTCGAATTTGTAAAAAAAAAATTCAACTTTCTCATAGAAAGTGTCCTTTTGCAGGCCAAGAGAAGAGTATTTTTGGAAATTTGCCAATGTCAGCCAGTCATTTCAGTAGTAAATTTTCAAAAATACCATTCTCTAAGTCTTCAAATGGACATTTCTGAGGACCACGGCTGAAGCCATTTTTGGCTGAGATGAGTGTTAAAGAACCACCATCTTATGGCCCCCATAAAGCATATCTTATTGTGAGTCACTTGTGTTAAGAGACCACCTGTCTATTGTGGCTAATTGTTTATGCTTATTAAAACATGGTCACTTAAGAGGCATTTACTGTTGTTCCAAATGTGGTCACTTAACACAGGTTTTACCATGCCCCCATAAGATGGTCCCTTAAGACAGGTTTTACCATCCCCCCCCCCCCCCCATAAGGTGGTCACTTAAGACAGGCTTTACCGTGCTCCCATAAGGTGGTCACTTAAGACAGGTCTTACCGTGCCCCATAAGGTGGTCACTTAAGAGATGTTTAATCATGCCCCCATAAGGTGGTCACTTAGGATGTTTTACTGTGCCCCCATAAGGTGGTCACTTAAGACAGGTTTTACCATGCCCCATAAGGTGGTCATTTCAGACAGGTTTTACCGTGCCCCTATAAGGTGGTCACTTAAGACAGGTTTCACTGTCACTACATACGGTGGTCACTATTTACTGTGGCTCCTTAAGGAGGCCACTTAAGACCAGTTTTGCTGTGGCTCCATAAGGGGGCCACAAGACTGGTTTTAATGTGGCTCCATAAGGTGGCCATTTAAGATAGGTTTACTGTGGCTCTAAAAGGCGGTCATTGCTATGATTCTCTGACACAATTTCCAGTCAAATCCAATACATAATAAGCAGAATCACAAGTCGGTTATTTTCCATTAGATCTATACTTATTTATGTCTGGAGATGTTTATCTTCATACTTGTCACATGATAAAATATTTTAATTCTTTTAAAATTTAATAAAGACATGTGGGTTTTGTTGGATAGTAATTGATTCTATACATGGCTGTAGAAAATACTGAAGTGCCTAATATTTTCTAACTTCATCCGACTTGTCAATAAGTTGTTTCGTAATGATCACCCATCATTTATGTCCGTCCATCTGCGTCATCAACAACGACAACAGCAACTGTGACAGCTTCCTGTTTCTGGGGGCGATGGACACCAAACTCGCTTAGCCCTTTAATGGTCATGCCGGCTGAAACCGGCCTCTGTTATGGTCTTGTGGAATGTCCATTTACAGGCCAAGAGAATACAATTTTTGAAAATTTATCACTGGAATGACTGGCTCGATAACCGAGCCAATCATTCCAGTGGTAAATTTTTAAAAATTGTATTCTCTTGGTCTGTAAATGGACGTTCAATAGGCAGAGTTTTAAATTTTCTTCAAACTTTACCATTAAAGGGTTAAAATTCCGGTATCACTATTGAAACTGGGTTGGACCTGGTTGTTTGGGCGTACTTATAGGTAACTAAGCAGGCATTTGTAAAATAAGCATTTTGCGCATTCCCCGCGTTGATGGCTAGTTGTACAAGGATATGATATGCCGATTTATTTTGTATGCATATCTTCTGTATCTTAACCCTTTAACCCTAGAACTTATTCAAGAAAATTTTAATTTTCTCATAGAAAATGTCCATTTGCAGACCAAGAAGGCTATTTTTGAAAATTTACCACTGGAATGACTGGCTCGGTTATCGAGCCAGTCATTCCAGTGGTATATTTTCAAAAATAGTCTTCTCTTGGTCTGCAAATGGACATTTCTCAAGACCACTGCAGAAGCCGTTTTTGACTGATATGAGTGTTAAAGGATTAAGAGATCCTGTTTTGATAAGTGATTCACCAAGTTGTCCGATTAGCTTACGGTAATCTACGTTTATTCAGAGTGTCTGGTGTGATATGCAGCAAGTCCTAATTTGGTCAGTAATTATAAAAAACATCAATCATATTATTTATAGCATGGTTATTGGTTTATACGAGATGAGGTGGTGAAAGTGAACCTTGGTGTCATATAAATGCCATCTATATATAATTTAGACCCAAATTATAGTCGAGTATCCTAAAGGTCTGTACTCGTTAACCATAAGTACGACCAAACAACCAGGGCCGGCCCCTAATTCAATACAGCGTGTATAGGCATCTAATATTTGTATGGTCAAATTACGGGTGACCGACTGCCAACTGGAATAATTCTTTTAATAACATAGTGAAACCAATGCAACCGTTAATGTCCTAGCCATGTTCCTTAATATTTAACCTTATACCCCTCAAATTTATTCAAGAAAATTTCAATTATGCATGTTTTTATATTCAAGAACTAGGTCTGTCTGATGTAGTCTGACATCATAATCAATATGACGTAAAGCTCCATCGTGAAAATCAAAAAGACCGTCGTCAGTAGTGTAGGAATTGTATGTCTGATGAATTTATAAGTTAATAAACACTATTGAATATTTTGAAACTAATTTGACTGGAACATATCAAATTATTTTCTAAGATTTCAGGTTTTCAGTTTTAACCCTCTAGTGGTCAAGCAGGCAAAATCAGCCTCTGCTGTAGTCTTGTGGAATGTCCATTTACAGGCCAAGAGAGGTATAGTTTTGAAAATTTACCACTGGAATGACTGGCTCGGTTACCGAGCCAGTCATTCCAGTGGTAAATTTTTTTAAATAGTCCTCTTGGCCTGAAAATGGACATTCAAGCAGCATATATTTTGACTTTCTTGACGAAATTTGACAATTAAAGGGTTAAATCAAATATAACATGCATAAAAAAGGGGTGAAGCTTAGCTCTGAATGTATTGAACACAAATCGAAATGGATCCCTGCATAAATTGATCAGTGCATGGCTAGTGTAACCTTGACTATACACAGGCTAGTATGTCTATTGCGATTTTCGTATCAGCAAAACGTTGCCCCATTTACCCATAATGTCGCAGAATCTCAATTTCATGTCAGCCATTCTGATAAGCTGGTGGATATTTTGAAACTAATTTAACAACTCCCCGTCAAAATAGTTTCAAAATATTCAACAGAATATCTTGATTTTTCCTATGTCACTATTTCTATCGAAGGGTTGATTGATTGTGATACGTTGTTGGTGACTTGTAAGGAGCTACATTAGATCACAGACATATACCGACTTTGCTGCCACCATCGCGCAGTGTAGAATCTTAAAATATCAGCCATTCTATTTGCACCATTCATGTTTTTATTCAGCATTAGACGAAAGGGTAATCCGGCAACATTTATTTATTTGTTCAAATTTTATTCTTTTCACAACTCGAAATGGAATAATTCAAATATTTTTAAATATTACTATTTTATAGATATTAATATTAGCAATAAATATTTCATTAAGACGTTGACTTTGTGCTTTGTATTGATTGGATAACTTGTAATAATTAATTTTGTTCTAACTAGTACGTGTCTTTAACGCACAATATGTTGATAGCCTTAAAATAAGGTGTATCAGTTATCGTTGTTAGTAATTATTGCACAATATTAGCTTTCCACTCCATGCTGTATATAGTGCAACTCGGAAATAACTTAAAACATTTCCAAAAAGATAGTACAACGTACTGTTGATTATTTCTATTGTAATTTGATTGAAAGACATTGCTACCAAAGGCAGCAATGTCTTCCAATCAAATGGGCCTTTCCAAGTTTATCCATCCATCATCTGATGTCATATGACATCATATTTAACTAAGTCACGTGTAAGATGACATCATAATTAAGTATGACATGAATGACTATTTAGTCCGTCTTAAACGCTTAATAGTCTGACACTTTGTACGAATTGTATGTCTTTACCATTTAATAAGCATTATGTTGAATATTTTGAAACTAATTTGACTGGGCGCTGTTGCTGGCATATCCAGCAACAGCACCCAGTAAAGTTGGTTTCAAAATATTCAACAGCTTGCCTGTATAGTTTTCTGGAAATTGCTAGTCGGGGCATTCAGGGATCGATTGATTCCAATACAGGCGGAGTATGGGTGGAGCTTAACTATGGATGGGCGGGGCATAGCTAAAACTGGAATGGTCCATTACAGTCGAAATATCCAACAGAACATTTCTTACTAATCAACATCTTTCTTTTATTGTTCTGGAAATAATGTATGTTATTTCTGCACTGTACTCTATCTCTGCACTGAATATCTCTCGCACTGCCTGGTAACCGGCGGTCATTCCGCTAACAATATTACTCTATGCTTATGCTATCACAGACAGAAATAGCAGCAGTCTCTAATTTTAAGATGGACTTTCAACCTTCTTGATGATATTACAATTTAAAAAGATTCATTTTAATTGTATAAATACACTTAATGCTTGCTTTTTCCTTTCCTTTGCATAATTGATATATATATATATTTTAGAGGTTCTTGCTTATCCTTTAAATATCTATTAATTCTAATAAAACATGTGAGATCTTAGGGCATATAGAATCATGTTTGTAAATTTGTGTGCATGTGTGTGTGTGTGTGTGTGTGTGTGTGTGTGTGTGTGTGTGTGTGTATCACGTACGCATTTTTGAAGACGGTCTATGCGTTGTTGTACAAATTGTTTGCTTTTACTATTTAATAAATATTATGTTGAATATTTTGAAACTAATTTGACTTGGCGCTGTTGCTGCCATAGGAAGCAACAGCACCCAGTCAAATTAGTTATAAAATATTCAACAGCTTCACTGTATAGTTTTCAGGAAATTGATAGCTAGGGCATTCGGGGATTGATCAATCCCAACACGGTAAGGTGTGGGTGGCGCTTAGCTTGTGATGGGCGGGGCATAGCTAAAAATGGAAAGGTCCATTGTGGACCCGCAAAAGTTGTGGTAGTGGGTCCCATGGTGCCCGTGAAAATCTTTCTTGATTGTTAAATATTAATTAGTTATATAGGTTTTTGCACAAACCTACCCACAAAATCTAGCATGGGACCCACTTAATTAATAACTGTGCACACACGGTACTCTCTAATTTTAACATGGATGAGAAAAACTGCATGGAAATCCCAAATTTCAGTTTGGGACCCTTAGATTTCAGGTTTGGATCCCTAGATTTCTAGGTGTGGGGTCCCTGAACCTACAGGATTTAGATGGAATGAGAAACACTACGTATACAGACATGTTTTCAAGCCTTTGAATTTCACAACTTAAAAAGTTTAATTAATTGTATAGGTGATGAAATCATTATATGTTGAGATTTATTTCGTTTCATTACATACAGGCACAGAATATAAGCCTCTAAAAGTATTCTGGTGCAAATATGCACCTTTAATCATAATGGGACGAGGGTATTGCGTTCGGCTCAGTGTGTTTGTGTGTTCAGAGCTGTACCTAAACCAACTACTGATTCAAGGGAGGAGTCCGGTCTATCTATCAATCATATGATGTCATAGCCAACTTCGTGACATGTAGGACGATGTCATAATCAATTACATCATGAATGATGTGGATACGCTCATCACAAACGTTTAATTGATGATGGACTAAGCGTTGTTGTATGAATTGTATGCCTACTATTTAATAAACATGTTGGATTTTCTTTTTATATACTAATTTGACTGGCGGTGCTGTTGCCGCCATAGGCAGCAATTTTACCCAGTCAAATTAGTTTCAAAGTATTCAACCTCTTACCTGTATAGCTTTCTGGAAAGTGAGAATCAGAGAGTGCAGGGATCGATTAATCCCAACACGGGCAATGCCTGGTTGGAACTTTGCTAGAGATGGGCTGGGCATAGCTAAAGCTGGATTCTTCCATTTGGCTCACATTTTAACACGACAAGGGATCTCGGCATGAACGAGCATTTCCAGACTGGCTATGATTTCAGTAAAAACTAGATTAAATCCTGGATGTATGAATAACTCAGAAACTACTGGTCTGATTTAGCATTAATTTTAACACAAAGAAAGGGTGCAACCGTACGCTAAGATTCCATAGCTTAGGGAATGATCGGAAAAATTTGGATAAATTTTACGTGACGAAACTGGTAGTGGTAACGGAGGCATCCAGTTTTAGCTATGCCCAGCCTATCTTTAGTTAAACTCCACCCACACTTCATGTGTGTTAGGCTCGATTGATCCCTGATTATCAATTTCCAGAAAATTATACAGGTAAGCTGTTGAATATGCCTATATGGCAGCAACGGTGCCCAGTCAAATTAGTTGTTTATTAAATAGTAAAGACATACAATTCGTACAACAACCCTTAGTCCGTTGAGCATTCATGATGAACTTAGAAAAGTCATTCATGACGTAATTGATTATGACATCAGCGTACATGTCAGGTAGTTGATTATGATGTCTCATGATTGATGTATAAAGTGGACTCCTTCATTGTCTGCAATCTCTGCTCTTGTTACAGTCTAGCTTTACTGACAGTAGCCGGTTGAATCGAGTCATTATCCATAATCTTACTCGGTGATAGATATTTGGTGTCTTGTTTGTTTTGTCATGTGAATCTATGTCGCTGTTATTAAATCAAATGTGATAGAGATGTTTGCCGGTGTTTACTGTCGTCAGAGCAAGCTGCGGGTAAACCTTGTAAATGTAGTAGTCTCAAATGTTAAACATAGTGCTGCTGCTGAAAGCTATTGTTGTCCTTGAAAGTAGAATTATTTTCAAAATGTCTCAGGTTTCGCTCTTATGAGGGTAACCTTTGTAGCGATGGCCTAACCCGTTAATGATCAAGCTGACTGAAAAATAGTTTCTGCAGTGGTCTTTAAGAATGCTGATTTGAAGACTAAGCGAAGACTATTTTTGAAAATGTATCCCTGAATTGACTGGCTCGATAACAGAAACAGTCATTCCAGTGGTAAACATTAACCCTTTAAGCCTTGAATTTGTTCAAGAAAATTTCAATTTTTTCAAAGAAAATATCAATCAGCAGACCAAGAGAAGACTATTTTTGAAAGTTTAGCACTGGAATGACTGGCTCGGTTATCGAGCCAGTCATTCCAGTGGTAAATTATTAAAACTAGACCATTGTAGAAGCCGTTTTTGGCTGATATGAGTGTTAAAGGGTTAATTAAAGCAAAGATTTTGATTAGCTGAAGATAATTTTTAAATTTTTTTTGTAAATTGACTACTGCTGTTATCTAGCCAGACATTCCAGTGGTAAATTTTCAAAAACAGTTATCTTGATCTGTAAATGGACATTTCTCAAGACGACTGCAGATGACAGATTTGGTTGGCTTGAACCGTAAGAATTTAACCCTTTCACTGACGAATTCCTTAAAAAAGTAAATTCTTACAATGAAGAGGTACATATTCTATAGTTAATTATTCTATTGAATATTTTGGAATTAACTCTTACCACTCTGACGTCAAACTTAAATTTTCAAATTAAATTAAAAGATGAACTGTTGCTAATTTTTCAACAAATTTGGTGGAAGATGGTGCTGTCGTAGACAGCAACATCGCTCACCAAAGTTGTTGAAAAATGTACACCAGATTATTCGCTGTCGAATCAATAAAAATTATAATTTTGACATCAGAGTGCTAAGGGTTAGAATCATCGAGTCATTGAACTCATTCAGTCATATTAATTTCTCAATGTTCAATTTGTTTGTCCTCAGATTGAGATTGAGGTTAGTGAGAGGGTTAATACAGTTTGTGCATCCAGCTTTCAGTAAATAAACTGTAAGTAATGGGTCTTTCCAGGTTATCCATCCATCATATGACGTCATAATCATCTAAGTGACGTGTAGGTTTGTGTCATAATTAATTATGGCATGAATGACTCGATTTAGTCCATCTTAAACGCTTAATAGTCCGACACGCTGTGCGAATTGTATGTCTACTATTTACTAAACATTCTGTTAAATATTTTGAAACTAATTTGATGGCAGCAGCATTAAGTCAAATTTGTTTCAAAATATTTAACAGCTTACCTGTATAGTTTTCTGGAAGTTAGTAGTATGAGAGTTCACGCATCGATTGATCCCAACACAAGCGTGGTGTAGGTGGAACTTATCTAGTGATGGCCAGGGCATAGCTAAAACTGGAAAGGTCCGCTGTTGTATATATCATGTGTAAATAATTGTGTACATATTTGAATAAATCCATCATGTTACTTTTATCATGTGTGGTGGATGACATTTCTTTTTAAAATGGTCATTTATAATGATGAATGTCTTGTCCACCCTGTACCATAATATGTATATGTTTTAGTGCTACTGTATCCGCCATCTGATTAACAGATTATTATATCATATATATATAATTGTAAATTTATACAGAGTGGCACAAAAGAAACAGGACCGAAGCATATAGTTATGGTAGCAGTGTGGTTGAGGCAGATGTTAACTAATTAATGGTGAAACCAGACAAAACCGGTTTCTACACTGGTCTTAAGGAATGTTTTTTGCAAGCTGAGAGATGGATATTTTTTAGAATTCACCAAATTCACTTAATTTACAACAAATGTGGCGATTATTCGAAAATTTTACGACTTGGTTATTGATCCAATTATTCAGCACTGCAGTGGATCCCCTCACACTGTGGAGTTCAAGGAAATGAGGAAGCAGACAAGATGGCATAGGTGGGTGCAGAAGAGAATCAGACAGAAAACATGGTTACACATACAGAGATGAAGACTATCATCAAGTCACTCTATAGAACACCTCAATCAGAGCCAGAACAAGTGACCGTTTTTCGTCTCAGAACTGGACACAACAGACTAAACCAATACATGTACAGGCGGTTCCACCTTACGACATCGCCCGCTTGTCCTTGTGGAGAAGCAGAACAGACCACAGAGCACATACTTCAATGTTGCAGTACGTATCAGCTGCTGAGAGAAGAGATCTGGCGTTTGTCAACCTATTTTCTTGAAAAGCTGTATGGGCCTGTGGAAGAACTGCAGAAAACCACAGATTTCATCTTGAGAACGGCTCTCCAAGTGTGATATCAGCGATCGAAAAGAAGAAGAAGATCCAATTATTCCATTCTGAGATATGATGAAGTCGGTTAAAAAACTGTTGACACCCCATTAACTGACTGCTGCAAGACACCAGGCCATAATTTCAATGAGCAAAAACTTTGAATTGCTAAATATTTTGAAAACAATTTGACTGAACATCATTGGGTGGCTTAGCCACCAACAACTTTCAGTCAAATTGTTTTCAAAATATTCAGCAAATCCCGAGATAACTCCCACGGAAAATGTTATCTGTAGAAAGTCAGCAGACAAACAATTAAATCAATTTATAGGACACACACACACACACACACACACACACACACACACACACACACCATGCCAAATTCATCGTTAACTTGAAAGCTGACATGCATGACTGTTAGTATGATTGCAAATCACTTGTAAACAGCGAGGGGTCAAAATAGTATTTTGCATGCACAATGCAGGTACACATTAATAAGCCACCCTATTGTTGTGATATAAACACCGTTCTCTGAATTTTTCAGGTGTTTTATGAAATTCTCAGAGCTGAACCTCCGCGTTCAAATACTATCTTTTATTGTGGCGCCTTTCAGGTTCATAAAACATGTTTTGGATAGACTTGCGGAATTAAATAGTTTATTACCCACGACTCAAGGTCATTACCTTATAAGCATTACATGTGGGACAAGGTTTTATGTCATAGGCGCATTACCTTGTAAGCATATCACACAAAGGATGCAGGGACGGAAAGCACTTTTTAAAAATATGTTTCTAAAATAGACAGAAAGCACCTGTAGTTTTTTTCTGCCGCTTTCGAACAGACGGTTGTGCTTTTCAAACAAGGATATTACCTCTTCTGAAAATTATACTAAGTGATTAAGTTTCTTATGTGCCACCATGCTGGTGTGTGTGTGTGTGTGTGTGTATGTATAAGTGTGCGTGTGTGTGTGCGTATGTATGTGTGTAGCCAGAAAACTCAGGAAGTTAAAATAATGTATAATTACTAGTTATATTATGATACAGATATATGCCCTGTATTATGCGCGAGGCGGGTGATGATGATGATGAATGAAGTTATGGGCTGTTAATCACCTGTATTGTTATTGTTGTTGTTATTCATATTGTACATAATATTTCGTCTGTGCAGATTGAAAGATTGACAATAGAGGGACTGACCTATCGCTCAAGTATCTTAATCAAATACGTCACGCTAACTAACATCACAAGTAAAATGTTGTAGAGCTTCATGTCAGAAAACTTAAAATTTTGTCAGGTGTAAGAATTATGTCTTTGTTGTATTTCCAATTTAATAAATATTCTGTTGAATATTTTGTAACTTATTTGACTAGGAGCTGTTGCTGCCTTACCAGCAACAGCACCTAGTTAAATTAGTTTCAAAATATTCAAAATCTTACCTTTATAATTACCATTAAGATTCTAGGAATACTAGATTCAAAGTATATATTATAAATAGATTCCAACTTGTGTGGAAAAGTGGGCGGAGCTTGGCTGGAAGTAGGAGGGGCATAGCTAGAAATGGATCCGGGTATTCGATGAAAAGACCTACTAAAGTGTTATCTTGTAGAGACCCCTCAAATTATTGCTACTATTATATGAAATCTGTACATTGTAAAAATAATGTGCTAAAAATATTAAATGCTGTATGAACTCGCCGAAGGAATATAGTTGTTCATTTTGAAAACCGTCTCACTGAAAGCTGTTGTGTTGTTTTAGTTGATGGCAACAGCTTCCAGCTTCAAAACAAACATTGATTTGAAAATTAGATAACGTCTATCCAAATTTTCGTGATCAAAATGAAGCCGCGTAGACTGTTAGCGAACCGCACCCCGGAGATACAGTATCTTACAGAGAGTCCTACTCATTAGACTCTGTAAACTATGAACCACACCCCCATAGGCATAGATACTATTGCTACAAGTCCTTCCCCTTAGATACTCTAACAATGATGCCCACCCCTTAGACACTATTACCATGAGCGACTCAGATATTATTACGCCCAGCCACTTAGATACAGTTACCACTATAAATGCTCTTACTATGAGGCCTTTAAACATTATTAATATGAGTCCCACCCTTACTCAAGGATTTTCGTAAG
Source organism: Chaetoderma sp. LZ-2023a (assembly GCA_034401795.1). Classification (NCBI taxonomy): domain Eukaryota; kingdom Metazoa; phylum Mollusca; class Caudofoveata; order Chaetodermatida; family Chaetodermatidae; genus Chaetoderma; species Chaetoderma sp. LZ-2023a. The sequence goes on along the minus strand of CM067375.1, from coordinate 38,042,929 downwards.
GGTCCTTTTTAGGGTATACTCCCACCAAAATGCAACTTGGGACCCCCAAAGTCATGGCAATGGGACCCCTAAAAAATTGCATGACTTCTTATACGGAACGAGTGTTTGCTAAGAAAACGGTATCACAACATCCTTTGCATGACACGCTTACGACATAATATGTCTCTGGCATGACGTTGTTTTGCGTGTAATTACGTCACAGATTGAAAACATGTTTTGCTTTTCGCGAGTCACCTCCAAACATGTTTCACGAAATAGCAGAGCGCTCTAATAAAACATATTGTTCCATAGAAGAGGCAGGTTTCCACCTCGCTAATCTAGCAGAGCGCTCTGGAGCGCTTTCCCTATATGGAACGAACTCACGGGTCCTCAGATCACGTGATTGACATTAACCAATCAGCGTTAAGGGATTCCTGGCAACCATTAGAATCTCGGGAAATCACACTTTTTGCAGTATTTTGTGAGATTCTGGTGGCCCCTAAAGTGCAGTAACCCCTTAAATTTTCAACAAAATTCTTTTGGCCAGCACATGGGCATTTTCTATCAAAGTTAGGTAGAGAGAGCTTTATACATAATATAATTTGTGTCAACTGGTTACACAATACATTCTGTGTTATAAACACAGCATCAATGATCGTCTTTTGTATGATATTCGTATTGATATTTTTAATTGTCATATGAGATCACTGATGATATATATTATATATATATATATATATAAAATCAATTTTAACTCACTGACTGCTCGCTGTATCAATCTGTTGAGTTTCATTGTCGCACACAATCATTTTTCAAAGTTAGATTTTATTTTATTATATTAACACTAACACTTCATAATAATTCACATTTAATGTTTTATGATCTTATTCTTGAAGTGAAACTGCGTAAAATCAGTAACTACTAACATTGTTGTTATCCCCTGGCAATGAAATTAGAGGATTATTGTTATCCCCTGGCAATGAAATTAGAGGATTATTGTTATCCCCTGGCAATGAAATTAGAGGATTATTGTTATCCCCAGGCAATGAAATTAGAGGATTATTGTTATCCTCTGGCAATGAAATTAGAAGGAAGAAAGAGATATAGCGTCGCATCAGCCAGTGACGGATGGATTGATTTACTTCCGTTCGATAATTTTTGCTGGCTTTGCAGATTTGAACCGCTAAGAGATATTAACTGAATGGTTACTGCAAGCCACCAGACAATAATTTCAATAGGCAATAATTCTGAGCCTGCTGAATAATTTGAAAACAATTTGACTGAAAGTTGTCGGTGGCTTGGCCACCAACGACTTTCAGTCAAATTGTTTTCAAAATATTCAATATATTCATAGTTAAACACCATGGAAAATGTAGTCTGCAGAAATTCAGCAGACAGACAGTTAATTTGACGTCATTTACCTGTGTCCCATATCAATTTCATAGAGAAGCCGGCTAAAGATGGCCTCTGCAATAATCTGGTGGAATTGCCATTTGCTGGCCAAGAGAAGACTATTTTCAAAAATTTACCTCTGAATGACTGGCTCGATAAGCCAACATACGGCCACTCACAAAGCTCCGCTGTACGTGACCATACTTACAGTTCTTTGATCTCCTGCTATGTGATGTAACATTAAAGACCCGATAAACGCGGAATAAGTGGTTTCAATCCACCAATCAGATTTCCTTTATTTTTTATTCAGCAATTTCATTGGTGGAAGTTGACTGACCCCAGCTCATTGTTTATATTTATGAAGTTTCGTGACCGTACATCAAAAGCATACAAATAATACAGGAGTGGAAAGGGAGGGCGAGACCCATGCAATAGGATGACTTCTCTTGGCCTGCAAATGGACATTTCTGACCACCTTTAAGTAGGCACCAGTTTTAGCTGTCTTAACCATTAAAAAGTTAAATCACATTCAGAATACAGCAGAATAATATTTTGAGTCAGGGGATTTGTTTTGCTCGCAATGCAGTTATTGTTTTTATTATCATCATTGTTTTAATCTTTCTCATTGTATTCTTTGGTCCACCTCTGTACATTGCATTGTCATCCCGATTGATACCACGACATCTGTGAATGTACAAACCAGGGGACGTATTCACGAAGAGTGCCTACGGTACACACCCCTCTAACCGCTTGCACATATTTAGAAGCACCGACTACGTTATATTCACGAAGAGGCTTCTAAATATTCATCTTTATATTCACGAAGAGGCTTCTAAATATTCATCTAATGTTGGTGATTACAGACTTAGGCGATTTTAGACCTAACCCATATTTACCACATTTTCTCGTGCTTAAGAACTCTTTGTGAATACGGCCCCTGGTGTCATTGTGATTTATGATTCGTTATAGACTATTGTTATTATTTTATTTCTTGTCTATAATTATATTAAATTCAGAGATATTGCCTTTTGTTGTTACATAATGATTATGGATATTTTGTGAAGGCGTTTATGTACTACTAATACTGATCACATGTATTATGATTGATGAATGAATAGAGTCTATAGTCATGATTGTAAAATTAGAAAGAATATATATGTATACACATATTATTATTATTATTATTATTAATCTGACAAGAAATACTAATAATAATAATAATACCACTAATAATACTTACTCTATAAGACAGACAATAAAATGGCATCATCCCATGTTACATTGTTTATTTTATATTAGACTACCTCCTTTGTCATCATACCGGACTCAAAATTTGAGGCAACCAGACAAATCGTTCCTTCCATTGTTCGCCACGTAAAATAAAAAACTACAGAAATAGAGGATCTGGAACGAGGTCCAATTTCATATCACTATTATCTATCGAATCAAAAATCATCACATTGCATGAGCTTTAGCATCCTCAATGTGATAATTTTCAGGTTTTTCGATGAGGCTGATAATAATGATATAAAATGGGATGGAGTTTGAGATTATGTTTATCATATAAACTGATATTTTGACCGTCTAACACTCACGCCGGCCAAAAACGGCGGGGAATGTCCATTTGCAAAACACGAGAAGAATGTTTTTAAAAATGTACTACTGGAATGGCCGGCTCGTTAGCCAAGTCAGTCATTCCAGTGGTAAGTTTTCAAAAATAGTCTTGATCTGCAAATGGACATTTTCTATGAGAAAATTTGAAGTTTTGAAGAAATTTGAACGTTAAAGGGTTATGTCTGGAGATATTTGTATTTTGATCTATGACATGTAAAGCAGCAATGCATGTAACAATCCACCTGATAATACAGGGATACATTTCTAGCTAAGCTCCACCCATTTCTAGCTAAGCTCCACCCATTTCTAGCTAAGCTCCACCTAGTTTTTAACCGTGTTGTAATCGAGTTGAAAGTTTGAAACCTATATTTTGTAGAATTTAAATTTCAAGGTAACTGCATACATGTGAGCTGTTGCATATTTTGAAACTAATTTTACTTGGGGATGTTAGTAAAATTAGTTTCAAAATATTCAATAAAATGTTTACTAAATTAAAATATATCAAATTCATACAATAGTGAGACTTTTTGATCTTCATGATGGAACTATGCATCATTATGTGATGTCTACTAACTGTTAACATAATCATAAACCAGCAATATTTATTTAGTTGTATTTCACACAAACTTTGAAAGTTTAAAAAAAATTGACACTATGATTATGAGTGATTACATTAATGAATTTGAACACAGATACACTAGAACTAAAAAACATGACATGTCATTACCTGATGCTGTATTAGCCTTTAAACTGTTAGACAATACCAATCTCAACACAAAAGAGAGACAGTTAGCATTAACTGCATGTCCTGATATTAAGTATGATACTATGAGATCAGCATTAAAAAGAATTTTCAGCGAAGATCATTCATGTACAGCTGTTAATAGTAACACACCTTTTAAGATAAAGCAGGAGCCTGTTGAAACCATTTTCGCTACGGAAAGATCTACAACTGAATTTAGACCAAGAAATATGACCTATAGAAATAATAATAATACTAACTTGAAAGGTACAAATCCTTTGAATAAATTTGGACGACGAACCAGATGTGCAATTTGTGAATCAGTTTTTCATTGGGCTAAGGATTGTTATCTAAATGAAAGAAATAAAACTGAAAAGTCAGAATCTGTCAATATTACATTATTTACAAATGAGAAACACAAAGATGAAATTTTCATGATGGAAGCCTATGGTACAGCAGTAATAGACACCGCGTGTACAAGAACAGTTTGTGGAAAAAAATGGTTAGATGAGTACAGATATAGTTTACGTGAGTCGAGTGATAGTATGTTTACTAGAACTGAAAGTAATCAGCAATTTAAGTTTGGAGATGGTGGTGCGGTGAAGTCGATAGAAAACATTATGATCCCAGCTTTAATTGGTAACACAAGCTGTAATATTTCTACTGAAGTAGTTAACTGTGATATACCCCTTCTACTAAGTAAAGATTCTCTAAAGAAAGCAAACACTGTATTGAACTTAAGCAATGATAGCGCTACAATGTTTGGTGAGCCAGTAAGACTGAATTTCACTTCCAGTGGCCACTACTGTGTTAATTTAAAAGGGGATAATTCATCAGTTGAGGCTAATCAAATTGAAGAAGTTCTTACTACAGTAAACACAAAGAAATATGATAAATGTGAACTTGTCAAATTGCATAAACAATTCGGACATGCTACATCAGAAAAATTGATTATTCTACTAAAAACTGCAGGTGTAGGTTTGGATATCGATATCACCAATATGTTACAAGACATTGTAAAAGAGTGTGAGACTTGTATGAAGTTCAAACGTCCTTTAACTAAACCCGCAGTTAGTGTGCCATTAGCCACTAAATTTAACCATATGGTAGCTATGGACTTGCATGAGATACAGTCAAATGTGTGGTATTTACATATTATTGATTTATTCACACGTTATAGCGCTGCTGTTGTGATTTTTAGTAAACGGTCAGACATTATAGTCAAACAGTTTATTCAAATTTGGATTAGTGTACATGGGCCCCCCAAATTTGTTCTTACTGACAATGGTAGGGAGTTTGACAATAAAGAATTTCACGATATGGCTGAGAACTTTAATATAACAGTTAAGACTACACCAGCGTACAGCCCCTGGAGTAATGGGATTCTTGAGAGACACAATAGGACTCTGAGTGAAATTCTTTCGAAAGTAAAGCATGACACTACACTGGATTGGCAAACAGCACTTGCATGGTCAGTGAATGCAAAAAATTGTTTGTGTAATGTGCATGGCTTTAGTGCACATCAATTAGTTTATGGTGAAAATCCCAATCTCCCATCAGTTTTGATAGATGATTTGCCTGCTTTAGAAGGTTCATCAGAAAGTAAATGCGTTACTGAACATTTAATTGGTCTTCATGAGGCTAGAAAAGCATATATTGAAGTTGAAACTTCTGATAGAATTAGAAGGGCATTACGGAAACAAACTAGAAATTATGACAACTATATTACAGGAGACATTGTATATTATAAGCGAGATGATAGCAATGAGTGGAAAGGGCCAGGTGTTGTGATCGGTCAGGACGGAGTGGTCGTCTTTGTACGACATGGAGGTTCATACATTCGTGTTCACAAATGCCGTTTAACAAAACTTTCATGTGAATTGTCAGATTTAAATGAGCATATGGAGCTTTCTATTGACTCGAGTATTGACGAACAGTCAGCTAATGATAATAAAAATAGTACTCATGAGGATGTTAATATAGATGACTTTGATGATGATCAAACTGTAGAACTCAATGAACAATCAGTAACTGTGCAGAATTCTGTAAGTTCTAATAGCGAACCTGACTTGTCTAGAATTTGTCTCAAGCCGAAGGTTGGACAATATTTGAATTTTACAGAAGAGAATGGTAATTCATGCGTTGTCAAGGTGCTTTCAAGAGCTGGGAAAGCAACCAGTGCCTTGAAAGACTGGTACAACATTGAATATATACAACCAGCCTCCAAAGAAGGTGTTAAAATTTCAGCGGACATTAGTCGACTTAAAGATGTACAATTTACAGATTTGAATAGTTCTGAAAGTAGCGATAGCTGTTTTTACATGGTAGCAGAGCGTGGTTTAGCCAAACTTAATCATGGCACAGAATTACAAGATACCGCCCAAGTTTGATGACAAAGTGACTTATGAAACGTGGAGGAATGAAATTAAAATGTGGACATTAGTTACTGATTTGGATCCTAAAAAACAAGCGCTGGCTGTCGCATTATCGTTGACTGGAAGAACGAGAGAGACTGCTTTAGAACTGAAGGCTGAAGATCTGAATAATGAAGATGGAATGGATATACTGTTAAATGCCTTGGACGTTGTCTATAAAAAAGATATTATTGATAGTGCTTATGAAGCATACACAAAATTTGAAATTTCAACACTTAGGAAAAAGTGATTCATTAAAGCTCTTAGTCTTCAGTGATGCTTCTTTGGGTAATCTTCCAGATGGAGGTAGCCAAGGAGGTTACTTAGTATTTCTCGTAGGCGATAATGGTAAATTTTCATTAGTATCATGGCAATCTAAAAAAGTTAGAAGAGTCGTACGAAGTACATTAGCTGCAGAAGCGCTGGCCATGTCAGAGGCAGTTGATGAAGCTATATTCTTAGCGTTTCTGTACACTGAGATTACTCTGGGACATGCTTGTCCAACTTTGTTACCTTTGGAATGTATAACAGATAACCACTCTTTACACCAGACAGTGCATTCTAATAATCATGTGTCAGAAAAACGTTTACGAATAGAAATAAGTGGAATCAAACAGTTGATGAATTCAAAACAAATAAGCGCGTTGAAATGGAGTTCTTCTAAGACTCAGATTGCGGATTGTCTCACAAAGAAGGGATCGTCTTCTCTAGTCCTTCTAGGCTTGCTAGAAGGACTAGAGAAGACGATCCCTTCTTTGTGAGACAATCCGCAATCTGAGTCTTAGAAGAACTCCATTTCAAGGCGCTTATTTGTTTTGAATTCATCAACTGTTTGATTCCACTTATTTCTATTCGTAAACATTTTTCTGACACATGATTATTAGAATGCACTGTCTGGTGTAAAGAGTGGTTATCTGTTATACACTAACTACTGAATATGTAATTGATTGACTTCAGATATTTGAGTGACATATCGTATCCTTCCACGATGATTAATACATGGAACTCAATACACGGTAGCAAATGCATGGAATGTATAGAGGTTATCGGTTACATGTAGGAAATACACGTAACCTATTGTTATGCTACGCAGATTTTCCAAATTTCATGGCCTGAATTTCTAGGCCATGGACAACACCAACTTGCAGTCAAATTAGTTTCAAAATATTCAACATAATTTTATTAGATTGGAATTTATTTTTCATATTTGATCTTTTGGCTTGAAAACGAGAGAAAACATCTATGGACATCACCATTCATCATCAAGGTCAATGGTGCCATCACACCATTTCTTGTGTTAAGATTTTAGTCAAATCAGACATGTAGTTTTCAAGATATCCATAGATCTAGAATTTGATCCAACCGGGATCAGGTTTTTTATCCAGATCACGGCCAGTATGGAAATCCCCTTTCCTGTTAAAACCCTTGTGTTCAAATTTGAGCCAAATCAGATTAGTAATTTTTAGCCCAGCGAAGTCAGCTGAACGAGAACGATTACTTCCCGTTCAGTCAGCTATCTATCTAAACAGCTTGAAACAAAACCTGCTCAAAATGTTCATATCAGCATCTAAAATCTGTGTTGTAAAAATGGAGCTGATCCAACCTCAAATACCACAGTTATTGGGCCTTGGAATTATATTTACTATGTTTGCAGCTGTAAAGTGGTACATTCGTAGGTGAATAATGGACAGGTTTTTCATGTCTACCACTCAATGGACCTTTCCGGTTTTAGCTATGTCCCGGCCATCTCTAGCTAAGCTCCTCCCACACCTCGCGCGTGTTGGATCGATCGATCTCTGAACACCCCGACTATCAATTTCCCAAAAAACTACACAGTTAAGACGTCAATATACTAAGGCAGCAACAGTGCCCAGTCAAATTAGTTAAAAAATATTCAACAGCAGGTTTATTAAATAGCAAAGAATTACAGACACATAATTCATACAACCTGTCGGACCATTTGAGATTTGATGACGGTCTATATGGAACCCTTTGTGATGTACTGATTATGACGTCATCATACATGGGCTGAGCTGATTATGACATCATACGAGGTCTGATGATGAATGAATACTCTGGAAAGGTGAATTCATTTAGTGTATGTATGATTACAGTATTTTGCAAGCTCGAGTAGTAGAAACATCCTACAGCTACAATCAGTCCTCAGTGGAGTGAATCTTGCTCTCTTGGTCACCTCACAGTAAGCTGTGAGTACCACTCTGTCAAAATTTAAAAAATTCAAATTAGACACATGGCCAAACTGGAACATCTTTGCTGGGCGACTTTTACTGACAGTGGCGATGTATTACACAGCTTGTATAGTGCATCTTCGTTGCTAATCCTATCCAATACATATGCGTGTTTGTCTAGTTCCGAGTCCTGAAAACCTTCATATGGTAACGTCTGTCTTGAAATTGTTATACAGGGATTTTCCTCAATGACATGGTTAATGGATAGATCCGATCTGTCATTTCTGACGTTATAATCAACAAACGTCACGTGCTAGCTGATGTGGGATCCAAATTCCATCACATAGCCGAAAAAGCTACCACGAATATCTTTTGACAATTTGCAAATTAACAATCATTTGATTGAATAATTTTAAACTAACTTTAAAATATTCAACAGCTTATCTGTATAAGTACCTTGAAATCTAGATTCTCTGAGAGTCAGACTTCAAAGTTTCATATCGATTCCGCCACATAGAAAAAAGTGGGAGGAGCATAGCTAGAAATGGATCCCTTTATTGCCTAATAACGGACTAATCGTATATTGACACACTGACGTGCAAAAGAAACAATAGAATATTAACTTTTATGATATGATTGTATTATTTAGTTTGTACAATGTAGAAAGTGAATAATGATATTGCACAATACGATGGTTAAAAATTACAGCGTATAATGACACAAGAATGATATAAAGTGAGCGATGTGTCATCAATATTATTGGAAAGGATGTGTTTGTTAACATCGACATCATCGGAAAGGTGATACTCTGTCTAACGTCTGCTTCGCAGGTGAGACAAAAAAAGTAATAAAAAGTTTTTTGCTTTCAGTAATTACGCTTGATTATTTAATAATAATCGTGATTACTCGATTAATCAGTTTGAGTACAAATTACCCAGTTATAACAGCAAAAAGGGAAGAGTAATTAAAAGGTAAGTTTTGAAATATTTTATGCTGTAGAATTATTCACAATTATTCGATTATTTAATTTTTAATCACATAAATTCACGATTTAAAAAATAATTGTGATTTTCGATTTAATCACATAATCGTGCAAGCCTAGAGTAATCCACAGATGAAAAAACCTAACAGAGACAGAAAGATCATAACAGCAAATAATCGTAAGTTACATCAGATAAACAATCACTGACCTCTGCCAGCTTGCACCTGCCAATCACAAACCACCAACAGGTATGCAACTCCAGCCATTCATAGACCAGCAGCATGCAGCTCCGTCAAACCACCAAACAGTTACCCACAGGCAACATCAGCCAATCATCGACCACCAGCAGCAGACTGCACCAGCCAATTATCGACGACCAGCAGCAGGATGTACCAGCCAATCATAGACCAGAAGCAGAATGCACTAGCCACTCACTCACTATAATCAGCCAATGCCGGCCAATCACAGATTACCAACAGTCTGTGTTAGTAAAATAGTCACTCACTAACTACCAGCACCTCGTGACAATAGCTAAGCACAGACCACTCCATGGTGGCAACGTTCAATCACAGATTCAAAACTTGAGTTCTACGACTATGTACCGTAGGTGGATACAGCAAATAAGACTATATTGTACGATAAGCCAACACAACTAATAACCAGCCAACCTGCCACATACATGTATGTATTACACAGACAACAATATCAAAATACTTTTCAGGCAGACAGTAGTAAATTACCAATATTATTTCCCACGAATTATTCACCATGGTCCCTTAAAATAAATTATATATATCGCCATTTAGTTATATTCGTCATTCTTTCTTCCGATCTCGATGTTTACTCTCCATGGCTATCTTTTGTGCGTGCTGCTGTTTCCGCAGCTTCGTCGTCTTCACATTGACCAGCATAGAGCTGGCATTGGTCATCCACAGGATCTAGGGTTAAAAGAGAATTTGCTAATCAATAATCAGACCTGAAAGTAACAGTACATTAACCTCTTCACCGACAAATCTCTGAAAAGGTAAATTGCTTTACAATATACATGTAAAGCGTTTTCTGTTGAATATTTTGAGATTAATTTAACTGGAAGCTGTTGCTGCCTCGGGCAGCAACAGCTTCCAGTTAAATTAATTTCAAAATATTCAACAGTTTTCTTGTATAGTTGCCTTGAAAATGAGGTACAGAGAATTTATCAGTGAAAGAGTTAAAGGTGCACATTCACAACAGAATGGTTAAAAATAAAGAATTTTGAAATTGTATACTTTTAAAGGCTTAAATTGTGTGGCTAGATGTAAGGAAACAAAATAAATCATAAAATATGAATGTTAAATTACGTAAGTAATATAATTTTTTTAAATTGTGAATTTGATTCAGAGGCACGAATGAGCCCCTAATTCAAATTCACAACGAAAAATATTAAATTCATTTATACATAATGAAATCATAATCTGTTAAGATTTATTTCATTTCCTTTCATCTAGCCACATAATTTAAGCCTCTAAAAGTATACAACTTAAAAATTTTTATTTTCAAGTATTTGGTGTGAATGTGCACCTTTAACAAGGGTTTTTCTCATGCTATGAAGATTTTGCAGATTTTCCGGGATCGTTCAGATCATGCCCAAACTTGTAGAATCAGAGTGTACAGTGACACCATACTGTGAGAAAATTTGAGTCAAATCAGACCAGTATTTTCCGAGATATCAACATATACAGAATTTGATTCGATCCAAATCTCGTGCATTTTATCCAGACAATTACCAAAGTCTAGAAATTCCCTTGCACGCTAAGTTCCTTTGTTGTGTTAAAGAACTGAGCCAAGTCAGATAAAGTCTTTGAGATACATGTAGGGTAGGGTACCATCAAACCGTGGTATCTTTCAAACCGTGCTACCTATGTTTAAGCATGTCCTATTGGAAAACTACTTGTTGGATTGGAAAACCTTTTAGCACACAATGAATGTATATTCATTCTTTACTTCCACATAAAATATTTAATAAATAATTCAAATAGTTATGCCACAACTTGCAAATTTGTCTTCAGATCATGTGATTTGAGCTTCAGACTGCCATCCTTAATTTTTAGCAGGCATGTCATTAAATCCATATTTAAACATAGAAAACTAAGCGGAGACCAATTAAAAGTGAACTGTGTCTCGGCTAGACAAATCTATTTTACCATTGCTTTTATTTATATAGACTAATGCGCTACAGAAATTTTTATTGATTACTCTGTCCTGTTACCAGCATTTGATAAACCCCTCCTCAACTTAAAAGTAGTTAAATTTGACCATGCCATTGCAATTTAAAATTGATATTGTAGGATACTCATTAGCACTTCCAGAATATGAATTATATGCATAAAAAGAAAACCTTTAATGTTATCTGACACTGCAAATACTTCCGTTAAATCGCCAGTTTTCGTTAACTACCACGGTTTGACAGTACCCCATCCTACAGCTCTGGACACAGACAACAAGACAGACAACAAGACAGACAGACGGGGCACAAATGCAATACCCTCTTCCCCTTAAGAGGCAAGGGTAAAAATAAGCTCATTAGATACAGTACAAGAGCAGACTACGCATGCCAAGAGTTTGATCGGTCACCATTGGGGTCTACATAGGTTCAAGGCATCACTCATATGGGTTTAAATGTACAAAACAAAAGGCCAAAATTCAAGCACTTCATTTTTGTACTAACTCTGGTGAAGGAAGAATGAATTAGAAAACTAAACCTGGAATAATTATCGAGCCAGGCATTCTAGTTGTAAGATTTCAACAATATTCTGCTCTTGATCTGCAAATAGACATCTCATTAAATTACTGAAAATCAATATTTAGGTGTCTTGATAATTCACCTTTCCAGAAGTGACTTCGCATGACGTCATAATCAGTTCAGCGCATGTATGACGACGTCATAATCATTACATCACAAAGGGTTCCATATAGACCGTCATCAAATCTCAAATACTCCGACACGTTGTATGAATTGTATGTCTTTGTAATTCTTTGCTATTTAATAAACATGCTGTTGAATATTTTGAAACTAATTTGACTGGGCGCTGTTGCTGCCGTAGGCAGCAACAGCACCCAGTCAAATTAGTTTCAAAATGTTCAACAGCTTACCTGTGTAGTTGTTTGGAAATTGATAGTCAGGGTGTTCAGAGATCGAGCGATCCAAACATGAGCGAGTTGTGGGTGGAGCTTGGCATGTGATCGTCGGGGCATAGCTAAAACTGGAAAGGTCAATTATAGAATTAACCCCCTTAACACTCAAACTGGACAAAAATAGCTTTTACTGTAGTCTTGATAAATGTCCACTTGTAGAACAAGAGGACTATTTTTGAAACTCGATCACTGGAATGACTGGCTTGATAACCGAGCCAGTCATTCCAGTGATAAAGTTTAAAAAATGATCTCTTGGTCTGTAAATGGATATTTGCTATACGGAAATTAGAATTTTCTTGGAAATATCTGAGGATTAAATGGCTATAGCCTGTTCAAATGGTAGCTGAGTGAATAGTATGCTTACTATGTGTGAGACTCACCACAATGACTACACAATTGAGGAGTATCGGTGTGGAGAACAGAGTCGAGATGAACATCCCAGAACTGTCAAAGTACTGCTGACGTGCAAATAACCTGAAATGAGACATAATAAGACAAACTTTCATGGCACACATCTGGAACTTGAGATATCAACAGCAATTTTATGTCACTTGAACATAAACTTGCACATAGACACACACATGCGCACGCAGTAACACACCACACTACGTAGTTTAATTAATAAATTCTCACACATGCATTGTAATACACGCTGTGTGCGTGCGCATCCATGTCTGTCAGTGAGGTTGGTGCGATAAGTAAAAGCTACAGCGAGGGATTTTCAAGAAAACTTGTGTTGAGGTTTGTTTTGAGACGATGAAGCTCTGGGCCTCCCTTTATTCTGGTATCAAAAGGATATCTACATTAATTTCACAGAATTTAATGTCTCACCTGTCCTGCTTATTTCTGACAAGCATGAGAGGTAAGTGATCTGAGATCTTGTGATCTCACCTTCATCAAGCATATTCCAAACAGCATACTAGGCAAGCAAGTATCAACTTAACACTTTATAGTTCAAGCCAGCCAAAACCAGCCTCTAGGGATCTTGGTGAATGTACATTTGCAGGCTAAGATAACACTATTTTTGAAATCTTACCACTGGAATGACTGGCTCGATAATCGAGCCAGTCATCCCAGTCGTAAAATTTCATGTATGAGACAATTGAAATTTTCTTGAACAAATTTGAACATTAACCATTACCACGCTGATGTCACTATTCTATCTTTTACTGTGTCAATAGAAAAGAAACTGGCAAACATTTTTCAACAATTTTGGTGGAAGATGTTGCTGTCTATGACGGCACCATCGGCCACCAAATTGGTTGAAAAATGAACACCAGCTCATCTTTTAATTTAATTTTAAAATTTAAAGATTTGACACCAGAATGGTAATGGTTAAACAGTTTATATCTATATACCAACCTCCAGTTTCTAGCTGCCCACTCATTAATTGTCTCTGCAAAATACACCATAGTTACTGAAACAAAAGCAGATTGAGATTTTCACAAAGACAAATATATGTCTATTTTTCAAGATGACGTCATGAACTGCCAAATATTAGATTAATTTTGATGTAATACAGGACGGTTATTGCAGAATAACCAATATTTAGGTGGTCCATCCCGGCAGGAATTTGTACCGGGAATTTGTGTCCTATTTCGGTGTCATTGCCGACCATTTTAAAGTGTTTCAGAGAATGGATTTCAACTTTTTCTTAATAGCTAATACTTAACCCGTTACCACTCATATCAGCCAAAAACGGCTTCTGTGGTGATCTTGAGAAATGCCCCATTTGTAGACCAAGAGAAGATTACTTTTGAAAATTTATCACTGGAATGACTGGCTCAATAACCAAGCCAGTCATTCCAGTGGTAAATCATTTTAAATAGTCTTCTCTTGGCCTGCAAATGGACATTTTCTGAGAAAACTTTCTTGAATAAATTTGAGTGTTAAATGGTTAATAGAAATCACTTATAAAACAGATATTCAGTTAAACCCGATATGAAGTCATCGAAATCAATATATCTGTACGGCAAACCATACACCCCTACACGAGGCCATACAGATAAAACAGCTCAAGCCAACCATGAACAGAGACCAGGGACTGGAACTCCGACTTATGACACTCTCCTGATCTCGCGCCAAGTCTTGTAGGGAATGATACCCAGCAGAGATCAGCATGGCTGGTGAAGCTCAGCCGATCTGAGAGACATATGCCAAGTGAGCTAAAAAATTAGCTTTGAGTCACTTAAAATGACTAATTAGCGTTCTGCAAATAGACATTTTCTATGAGAAAATAGAAATGTTCTTAAAAAAGTTAACCCTAAAATTTATTCAAAAATTTTAATTTTCTCATAGAAAATATCCATTCGCAGACCAAGAAGACTATTTTTGAAGATTTACCATCATTATCGATTATCGAGCTAGTCATTCCAGTGGTAAATTTTCAAAATATAGTCTCCTCTTAGTCTGCAAATGGACATTACTCAAGACCACTGCAGAAGCCATTCTTGGCCGACTTGAGTGTTAAAGGGATGACACAAATCGGAGGAACAAAAAATGTGCACCTCAGAAACAACTTCTTATGTTTCCAAAACAAAGTAAAGTGTAATGTTGAATATTTTGAACATAATTGGACTGGAAGACATTGCTACATGTACCGAGATGTCTTCCAATCCAGTTATGTTCAAAATATTCAACAAAAAATCTCATACTAACTAATATGTTTCTGTTTTTGTTTTAGAAACGTTCTAAGTTATTTTTTAGCTGTACTCTAATGACCATTAACTATCAGAGTGCTTACAAAGGCCAACAAAATGTAACGCATGTACGGTCATCATCTTTCTGGTCGCTACGGTGATGGCGGCGCACAATAAATGAAACAGCATCAAGCCAAGCAGCCATTTTTCACTCCAATCAATCTGAAAGGTAATATCAACGCTTTCAATGACAAATGCCTGAAAAAAGCACATTCTTTACGATGCATAGTATATTCTGGTGAATATTGATTTTGATATGACTTGAGGACCTTGCCGCTTGCCTAAGGCAGAAATGACTCCCAATCATATTAATTTCAGAATACGCAACAGGTTTCCCGTTTGTTTGCCCCGAGATTGAGATGATGATGTAGAATGAAATATTTTAATTAATTAATTTGAATAGACAGCTCGGAAATTTTAAAAAAGATCAACTAAAAATAATTTAAGAACAGAGATAATAAGCTGGTGCGTTTGTAACTATATTTTGCTTGCGCATTGGGTAAAACTCTCAGTAGGGAAATCTTGCAACACTTGACAGGGACAGACCTGGCTTTCACAAATTAAATGTCAATTGATTAGCTAACTACACTTTTTCTTAGCCAAACCGTAACTTTTTAGCCAATGTTTACCAATGTCTACGATCCATCACCACCAGGTAACCCTTTCAACTGAACGCTAAATACCAGATGCAAGATTATGTTGAATATTTTGAAACTAATTTGCCTGGGAGCTGTTGCTGCCTTAGGCAGCAACAGCTTCCGTCAAATTAGTTTCAAAATATTCAACCACTGGCCTACAGGGGTGCCTTTTACATGAGATATTAGGATTTCAGGGTGTATTTGGTCACAATAAATGGAAACATTTATCTTAAAATGTTTTTTCAAAGTTAATTTGAGTGATTTTCTGCTTTTAAATTATGTATAATGATTTTAATCATTAGCTAAATATTTAGCCAATCCTCCTTTCTATTAGCCAGATTTCAATTTGACTAGCATTTGAATAATTGGCGAATGGGTAGGTCGATCCCTGCTTGACAAACAAAAACAATACACAATGGGAAGAAAATCACATTAATTTGCATGAAAATTTGAAATACAAGCATGTAATAAATAGAATTCACACTCGTTTCCTATTCGTATCAAATTTATCACACTCCTTTAGTAAGATTTCATTTGGAACTCCCTAAACCTCATTCCAAATGAGATCTTACCAAACATGTGTGAAAAATTTGATACGAAATGACAAGTCGTACGAGATCCCGACCTCTATATCCTATGCATCTCTATGATTAGAACACATCTATAATTTATGAAATATCAGTGTTTCAAGCTAAACATATACATGTACTGTTGAACATTTTGAAAATATTTTGCTTGGAAGATGTTATTAGCTCGCGTCCTAACTCCTAAGATTAGGTTCTGGTGCTACAGTACCGCTTAGAATTAACTTACATGTTTCCAGAACAAAATAAAACCATACTGTTGAATATTTTGGACTTAAATCGATTGGAATTCAATCAAATTAACCCTTTACTGGTCAAATTTGGTCAACAAAATTTAAATATTTTCTTATTGAATGTCCATTAATGGACAAGAGAATAAAATTTTTGAAAATTTATCATTGGAATGACTGGCTCGGTTATCGAGCCAGTCATTCCAGTGGTAAATTTACTAAAATCTTGCCCGGTAAATGGACATTCCATAAGACCGTAGCAGAGGCCAGTTTGGGCCGATATGATCATTAAAGGGTTAAGAACGAAATATTCAACAGAACATTTCTTACATCGTGTTCAAAATTACACTAACTAACATGATTCTGTTTGGGGTTTTTTTCTGAGCTGTGTTGTACTACTCACCTGTGTCAGTACAAACCAGACACCTGGTTGCTTCTCAGGGTTTATGTCCTCCGCTCCATGAGCATCCATTGTGAATATAATCTTCTAGACTCCTTATTCAAGTGTTTCAAGCATGTAGAGTGCTAGATATCTAAAATAAAAATAGAAACATTTGTTTTATTGACAATCGCCACAATTCAACATTATTACGTGTACATGTATATCTTTTCTGAGCAGAAATTAGCTATGATGAAGATGTTAAATACCCTTAACCCTCTAACACTCATATCATCCAAAAACGGCTTCTGCAGTGGTCTTGAGAAATGTCCATATGCTGATCAAGAAGACTATTTTTGAAAATTTACCACAGGAATGACTGGCTCGATAACAGAGCCAGTCATTCCAGTGATAAATTTTCAAAAACAGTCTTCTCTTGGTTTGCAAATGGACATCTTAATGAGAAAATTGAAATTTTCTTGAACAAATTCGAGGGTTAAAGGCTTAAATACAAGTCTTCTGGCCAAAAATGGTGCTAGCCGAGGTCTTGAGCAATGTCCAGGTGACTTCCCAGATAAGACTATTTTTGAAAATATAACAATGGAATGACTGTCTCGATAACTGATATTTAACTGGTTAATTGTCAAAAATAGTTTTCTCATAGATTGTAGATGGACATTCATTAAGCATGAAATTGCATTTTCTTGACCAGTAAAGAATTAACCCTTTAATGGCCATAATTGGACAAGAAAATGCTAATATTTGCTGATTGAATGTCCATTTGTAGGCCAATGAAGGAATCCAGTTTTATCTATGACCTGCCAATCTTTAGAGCTAAGCTCAACCCACACTTCGCCCATGTTGGGATCGATCGATCTCTGAACTCCCTGACTATCAATTTCTAGATGGATTGTGCCACGCATGCTGAACCCTTGTATTATCTCATATAACAGATCATATGCACTAGTCTCTTGAAATAATAATTGCTATGGTATGGTATCCTATAGGTCATGGTATGGTGGCGCAATGTATCACATAGGACAGGACATTTTACTGAGGTCAGATAACCACATGACTTAACCCGTACCAGTCTGATGCCAATATTTTTGTCTTTTCCCCGGTCCATAGCAAAGAAACTGGTGTACATTTTTCAACAATTTTGGTGGACGATGTTGCTGTCTACGACAGCACCATCATCCACCAAACTTGTTGAAAAATGAGCACAAGTTCATCTTTTAATTTAATTTGAAATTTAAAATTTTGACATCAGAGTGGTAAGGGTTAAATGTCCATAGAACAGTCAAAACCATGTAAAAGTATGGGAAAAAATGTGAAATGTGCAATGATGGTATAAAACAAATCTGTAATGTTTATTGGGATCAGATTGGCCATTGAAGAATTAAATGTCTATTGAAAAACGTAAAAATGTTTACCTAATTCTTTGTGGAAGATAACGTCCAAACCAATATGGAAAAATATGTAACAATTTGTAAATCATTATCATGAAGACTGGATGTAATCAATGATGGCATAGAAAAATGCTATAAAACTTTAGTGAGGCTGGATAATCCCTTGATGAAATAAATGTCCATTGAAACAAGGGCTGTACACATGCAGAGATGTATATGGTAGGTTTAGGTGGTGTGTACACGGTTACAAAAACCGTAAATGTGTACACGAAAAGAAATTATAAAACACATGTACCATATTTATGCTACTTAACAGCTCCTCTTACTTATACCGGCCCCGTGTTTTTGAGATATAACAGTGAAACAATATAGTACATTTCAGGTATAAGCTATAGTAGGACAAAAACGGAACATTTTCAGAATGACAACCCTGACATTTATTTGTATATTGTGTGTAAATTCTCACAGTATTGTATATTTTCAGTGAAAACATTGTCGTTCCTTTCTACTGATACAATGTAGATAGAAATTAGAGTTTCAACCAGATTCTCTTTTCCTAAAAAACAAAGCATGCACTATCGGAACAATATAAATGTTAAACAGTTATGTCACTAGACATATATATATATATATATTGGCGACATTTTGTCTGCCGTTATGCCGTGACAGAAAGGATACTAGGCTGGTTCTGAAATTCCAAGATGGCTGCTGGAAAAATTGACCAATCAGAAGTCAAGTGTTGAAACTAGTAATGATGCAGATAGTACTCTTGCATACTATATAAATCTACTGTAAAATTTTGTTGATATCTGGTGAGCCATTGTTGAAAATGAGTGGTCCATAAAAGACTACAATAAGACAAACATGAAAAAAATCTAAAGTCCAAAACCGTGAAAAAAGTAGTACAAAATCTTATCAGTAATGATGCAGATCTTATCCCTGTATTGCGTAGAACAGTTTTGTAAAGTTTCAGTGAAATCGGAATGACCATAGTTCAGCTACATGTTCCAAAGACAATCTTAACACAAAAACCATGAAAAAAATTCCAAGTCCAAAACTGTGAAAAAGAAGGAGAAATTTCCCAAAATGAAATGGGTAATAGTATAGTAACCCTGCATAGTATATAACGCTGCAGTAAAATTTTGTTGATATCTGTTGTTGAAAAAAAATGGTTCATAAAAAACCGTAACCAGAAAAAACATGAAAAGTTTGAAGTCCAAAACCATGAAAAGATAATTATAATTCCCCAAAATTAAATTTATTGCTATGGAGATCACATCCCTGTATAGTATAGATCACGTGTGTACAGTTTCATTGAGATCGGATGAGCCATTGCTGAAAAATAAGTTGATTACAAAACTTTAACCAAAAGTGCACTGGCAAAATACATGAAAAATGGCCACGTCCAAGACCATGAAAAAAATAGGTAAAATGCCCCAAAATTAAATCTATTGTTTGTAGCTCACATCCCTGTATAGTATAGATAGATCACTTCTCTAAAGTTTCATTGAGATCGGATGAGCCAGTGTTGAAAAATAAGATAATTAAAAAACCTTACCCAAAACTGCACAAATGACGGACGCCACCGCGGTCGACGCCAACGCCGCCAGAGTTAGTGATCCCTATGTCTTGATTTCTGCTTTGCAGGCGAGACAAAAATGGTGCATTGTTTTGTAAACATCAAGCTTAAGTGAGTACAACTTACTAGCTTTGCTAGGCCAAATTAAGGACTCGGTTCTGAGACTAGAAGGCCCATAATCAACACCTTAAAGCACGCTCAGCTAATATTAACCAATGAACAGATAGAGAAATCGTATACCAGAGACTAACATGCATGTGGAGGCTAACCCATGATGTCAGTAGCCCTTTACAAGGAGCTGGAGCTGTAAAAATCATCAGTTCGCTCGCTCCAACTTATGCTGATTAAGCAAGCTCACAACACGCTCTCTGTACTGGTGGAATAGGCCCAATAGTGCGCCAACAATATCCTGTGCGATTACCGCTTGGACTCTATTTCTGTGGCGCCAGGTATTATTGATGCCAGCTATCAGACTTGGTTTGCATCCCATAGCGGATTCTACCAGTTCCTTATGCATCCGTGCGGACATAGTCTATTTTCCGTGGAGCATTGACACTTCTTGCGCCAGCTACAGACTTAGTCTATTCTCCACATGCCTGTAACAGACTGTAAGACTCCGCGTTTGTGCAGCGACGACACCACCCATACTACGGTAACGGGCGGCATCAGCTTCTAACATAAACCACAAACTTTGAAATTTCACAGTGGTTGAGCATAGGCACTAGTAGCAGTGCTCATGGGTGAGGTTTACACCCACGTAGTGACTTGCTTGAGTGCACACCTGCGTTTTACTATAAAACACAAGGCTAATTTCAGTACTTAACATCTCAAAATTCAACAAAATAGCCAGTACAGCGTCATTGCGACAAACATCCTGCGTTGTGCCTTCCCAACAATGCAGTGAGCAAAAACCTAATCTTTCCAGTTACATTCTATGTGCGTCTTATGCGACGCGACGCATGTCAAGACTCTGACAAAATCACAACCTGTAGCCATAAAACTGCAAAGTCCACATCATCGCTACAACTTGCGGATCACCAGTGGAACTTTAACAGTCTGTGCCTAGTAACCTAATACGACAAACAGAACCTCACTAAGTTATTTATTTCTGTCTGTTTAGTTGTTTGAAGATTGTATAAGTCACTTAGACAATCTCCAACCCGTTATTTTCTATTAAACCATCTTACGGCGCCACCAGTAAGGCCTGTAGACGTAGAAACTTTCATAGAACTATGCCTTGCAGGACAAATAATGCTTGACACTTAGAAATTCCAGCAAACAAATAGCTGACAGAAATTCTATGTCCTTTGACCAAGTTTAAACACACTAACGCACATGAGAGCACAGTTGCTCAAGCATTAAGTAACCAAAATTAACATAGAACATATCAGTGGCGTGCACAAGAATACATCTACTGTACACCATACACCACCTATCAGTGCAACAAAAGTCAGTAAAAACATAAGTTCCTACGCACATCAAATTATGCAAGCAATATGCCTGTGATGCCTGTCAATTCCAGTGCATCACAAGTCAATGAGACTATACCAGCACCACATTCCATCCATCCACAGTCACCCCAATAACTGAATTCACAGTTAGAGATTTGGGAGGTACTGTACAGCGCAGTGCAATTCAATAACATGCCCACACACAAATAGAAGTGGAGAGTGCTGACGAAACTGATAGTGAGACGGAAACCAACAATGCGTTTGACATCTTACGCCACCACACTCCATTCGATAACTGGCAGAATTCATTACGGTGTCAAATGCACACCAGTGAGCGTATCTCTGCCCGATGTGGTAACACCAGAGAACTCGACGAGGCCCATACAGTCTTCATACTCCTGTACAGGTTTTTTAAGCCTTCTGGCACCACAAATTACACGATAGGCTTATACAATTTTGCTTTGAAACATCGCGATCGATTTTGTAAAAAAGTCACAAAAACTGGAACTTGGAATTTCTAGAAAAAGTTGAAATAAATGATTAAAAAAATAAAACGAAAGTAGAACGCAATTTCATGCGACAAATTCTTACCATACTACGTCTATGCTTAATGTACATGTATACCTTATATCCATCACCATGGGAGTGAAATTATTAAATTGACAAAAAAGGTCATCGAGAAAAGATATAAATCATATGATGTATAAGCTTCCGCTTATAGCCTCCCTTTGAAGGACGAGGTCATTACCTGATTAGCGTGAAGACGCTAATATTAGTACTTGGGGAGATACTGTGCAATCCACATACATAGGACAGTAGCTTCGAGAGTGATGGCGTAAACTCGTCCTATAGTGCAGTTTATAGTTGCTTTCAGAATGTATGATTCACATTTAAGACTAATCAACAGAACGCACAGTTCAAAATACAACAATCTGGAATGCTGTTGCTTTATTTTCATTAATTAGACATGACAACCAAATCAAAAAGGGAAAATTATTACACCGCCTGACCATGTAATTAATGGAAATTGCTAACTCTAGAACTAAACAGAATTATATTCACTAATTATTGCCTAACATTCTACAACTAAGTATATACTTGGTATTTCATGACAGACTCGGGGTCTGCAGTGAAAGAAAGAAGATTATTTGGCGCTTCCTCTGAGTAACTAGTTGGTTTTCTGAATGACAAAGGTGTTACCTCGCTATTGTTAGCTTGTTTATCGTATCGCTTTGTGTTGTGATTAGTAATTATTCGACACATGCCTGGCATGGCGGGATATAAACACAATGAACACAAGCATGAATCGATTATAAATGTACTCATGTACTGCTAAAATATGACGGAAAAGTACACACTTCAGATTTTTAACAAACATGAAATTCATGACGATTTTTCTTCAATTATATCGTAAAAATTGTGCGTTAAGAAATAAACTGAACTTAACGATTAAATCGAAAATATTGCGCAAGCCTAGCACACAACACACCATAGGAGCAAACCTCACAGTCTAGAGGCAAGACAATCCCTCCTGTACCCAAGAATTGGCAATATACACAACAGATATGGTCATGATACATCTCCTGCAGAGGCAGGTTGAGGGGCAGGCCGAGCAGATGCAGCAGCTCATTAAGCTGATGGCTCAGCTACAGGCGCCTCACACACCTGAGCGCCTGTTTGAGGCGGCGGTCCATGACGGCCCGCTGCCCGGCGCCACCTTCTGCGGCCGACGCCGCCAGTCAGCCACCTCAGTGTCTTCGCTGCATGCGTTTGCTACACCGTAGTTGTATATCTGGGTTGGGTTTGGTGTGCACGCAATCGATGGTTGGGCTAATGTACTCAGTAATCATGTCGTGATCGCAAAAATATTCATCCCGCAAAAGAACATTTGTTGCATTATTTCAATTTCTTTAGTCACATGCCCCAAATGCAGCTACCGTACAGAGTAGATGCCGTGGTTTTGTACCTATAGTATCAATGCTGTCTAGGTACAGATGAGCCATTCATTTTAATACGCAATTACTATGGATTAACCAAACTCTTAGGCATGGATTAGCCATTCGATTATACATGTATGCACAATTCAGTTCAGTTGAAGGTATACCCGCCTTTAGGATTAGGCACACCCAGGTTGTCCTGGTATCCGTCAATTTTCTCCAGTCTTCCGTTTTACTTGTGTCGTATACACTAGGATTTATTTCGTAGTAGTCAGGATCCACATTCGCACCATGAGAAATGACATCCTTATTGATAATACTACGGGATAACTGCCATTCCTGTATATGCTGGTAATAACTAGGAGACCTATTGATCTTATGGTCGCACATCCATCAGACGGCAATGTTTGGTGTGTATTTTGTACAGATAGTCATGGATGCAGCTCTCGACCACTTGTATCCTGTCAGATAGGGGGTTAGCTTGGCACCTCTCATTAGCTGTGTCAGCAACACTGGTTCGTCAATCCATTTCTGTATCATATCAGAATCAATCACAGCAGTTAAGAGTTTCGCGAGTCTCAATACACACATTTGACGCTGGTCGGCGTAGGCAGAGCACTTTGTTCATCATCATCATCATCATTTTACGAGGCATAAGCTATTGGCTTGTTATTGCCTCAGTGTTTTTTGTTGTACTATGGCTTGTTCAGTCTAATTCAAAAGTTCTTTCCTTGAAGTCGATTTCTAGTTTGTTGAATGATTTGACTGTTGTTGCTTGATTTAGTCTCCTCGAAACCGTTAGATTAAAAACTTCGACCCTTACCACTCTGATGTTAGTATTCTATCTTTGCTGTGTCAATAACAAGGAAGCTGGTGCACATTTTCCAACAATTTGGTTGATGATGTTGCTGTCTACGACAGCAGCACCTTCCACCAAACTTGCTGAAAAATGAAACCAGATCATCTTTTAATTTAATTTGAAAATTTAAAATTCTGACATCAGAGTGGAAAGAGTTAACATTGATTTGTGGAAATGCTGTGGTGCAGATGGGTGTTCCCCGCATCAGCTGCGGTGTGCCGCCTACACTCATGGTTATACCCTGCTGCACCTAGCATTTGCTTACTTGCACATCCATCAGCCGGCAATGTTTGGTGTGTATTTTGTACAGATAGTCATGGCTGCAGCTCTCGACCACTTGTATCCTGTCAGATAGGGGGTTAGCTTTGCACCTCTCATTAACTGTGTAAGCAACACTGGTTCGTCAATCCATTTCTGTATCATATCAGAATACTTGTGGAGGTCGTAGTTGGTCTTATTGCTGTTGTTTTCATTTTCTGTGTTCATTGCTATTCGAGTCTCCATCTCTACGCTAGTGTCTCTACATGCTACCACTACTGTTATTAGATGGCAGCGGTCTTTAGGCTTATCATCACACCTTGGGCATGTTATATCTACCTTGTATTTATTAAACCTTGCCCGATTGCTATGTAGACTATATGTCCCCGTTAGCATTTTGATCTTCACTGCTGCTTTCTCAACCTCCCTGGTGTATTCCAATAATATGACCAAGCGCACAACAATCCCCACGCATAATTGAAATTTCTCCTCTTATTCAACTGCCTTACACCATCTCTCAGCATCTAACAATTAGCTGCCTCTAGCCACCCTCCAGTCCCAAACCCAAATCCAAGCTATTACATTCCAAGAGATCTAAGTTAACTTAACTAATGCCCATAAAATTCCGCTGCTCATCATGTCAAAAACCTGTTAGATCTAACCAAAAGGCCCTGCAATATGATCTCTGCGATTACTCAATTCACCTAAGTTGCTCAAAATTAAAGATTATGCTCAGCTAGAAACGGATACTAAACCATGGTGGTGTATTAGCTGTGACAAATCTTCCCGTACAACCACTATGATTACTGTATTCTGTGGCTGTAGGAGTAGAAACATCCTACAGCTGCAATCACTCCGTCTTCATTTTTGCCCACTGTGTCTTGTCCTCAGCCATAATTCTTAACTTCCTCAGATCCATTCTTGACTTGAGTGTGCCGAGTCATGCTTTCTTGAGGTCGCCTTATAGGACGCTTAGCAGATTTATGCAATAACGTCCTCTCCTGGCTTTGTATTTGCTGGCTCCGAGTAGAGTGAATTCCAAGGCTCTCTGTGCTGGTGTCTCTTCTCGCATCCTTAGCACCTGGCCAAACATGGACCATCTTTGCTGGCCGACCTTTACAGACAGCGGCAACGTATTACACATCTTGCTGCTTGAGTTGATGCTGTTTTATTTATTGTGCGCCACCATCATCGTAGCGACCAGAAAGATGATGACCATACATGCGCTACATTTTGATGGCCTTTATAAGATTTGACAAATCTTCTAAGCACCCACTACATTTTCCGTCATTACTAAACCAACTAGGATTACTGAATTCACAGCTACCTTAATCGATAACATATTTTGTAATAATAACACTGCTAACAAAACAGAAGCTGGAATATTTACAGCTGATATCTCTGATCACCTACCCATTTTCTACATTGAAAAATATACAGAAAGAAAAAACATTTGCAATCGAAAGAAGCAAGACTAGAGATTTTAGCTTTAAAAACGTTGAAAATTTTGGAACAAAAATGGCACAAACAAACTGGAATGCAGTAACAGCTCAAAGAACTTGTGAAGATGCCTACAACACCTTCCATAGCATATGCATGACTTCATATGAAAATTCATTCCCACTAAAAGAAATAAGAAAGTTCAAAACAAACCCCACTAAACCATGGTGACAAACGGACTGATAACTACCTGCAATGAGAAACAACCTTTATCTTAAATTCATCAAAAATCCAACAACATACAATCAAACAAAATTCAAAACATACAGGAACAGGCTAGACTCATTAATAAAGCGAGCAAAGAAAATGTACTACAAAGACAAATTTGAACATGCAAAAAATGACATTCGCCAAACATGGAAAATATTTAAATCACTTTTCAATAAATTCGAACAATCGCAGTTCATTTATGACAACAAAATTATTACCAAAAACCTGGATATTGCAAATAAATTCAATGAATCCTATGTTAACATGGACCAAGACTTTCAGAAAAAATCCAGGCAAATCCAAACAAATGCTATCCAGATTACCTGACAGGCAGTTACCAATCTTCATACACCCAACATACAATGAGGAGATTTTAACAATACTAACCAAAAGTGCTGGTATATATAACTTCAAGTGGCTGGTAATCAAACACTGTAAATCAGAATTACTAACACCACTATCACATACATACTGTACATACATATCTGTAACATGAGTGTTTTCCCAACAAAACTTTAAGTTGCACGGGTCACACCCAACGATAAAGCAAAAGATCCATCTCAATTCAGTAACTACCATCCTGTCTCGATACTTCCGCTATTATCAAAGCTGCTCGAGTACCTGATGTACAACCGATTAGTCAAATACATGGAAAAAAAATCAATTCTTTTCGAGTCAAAATATGGCTTTCATGAAAAACACTGGACAATGTATGCCCTTCTTGACATACTAGAAAAAATTATAGACTCGCTAGAAAATTCTAAGCACATAATTGGCATATCTTTAGACCTTTCTAAAGCTTTTGATACCATAAACCATAAAATATTATTAGAAAAAACTGAATTATTATGGTGCACGTGGTGTTGCACTCGACTGGTTTCCGAGTTATCTTTCAAATAGAATGCAATGCGTTCAGTATAAAGGCATATGCTCTGAAACCAGTAACTTAGCCTGTGGGGTTCCCCAAGGATCCATTCTTGGCCCTTTGTTGTTCGTACTGTATATGAATGATGTACCAGTTGTCTGCAAAGTTCTATCACTAATTTTCTTCGCAGATGATACAAATGCCTTCAGGAGTGACACAGATATCCATAGAGTATACAACAATGCTAATTGAGAAATGGAAGTGGTTACAACCTGGTTTGCAATAAATAAATTATTATTAAATGTAGATAAAACCGATTACATGCTTTTTACAAATTCAAAGAAATTAAAAACAAATATACCAAAACTTTATATAAATAAACAAGAAATCCAGAAAGTCCCATTTACTAAATTTTTAGGTATTTATCTTGACCCTAGGCTAACCTTGGATAAACAAATTGAAACAATTTCAGCGACGGTATCAAAAGGCATCGGTGTCATCCAACGACTTAAGCCTTACCTGGCACATGACACTGTTAAAGCTCTCTAATCTAATCCTTCCACACATCACATATTGTAACATAATCTGGAATGGCGCACATGAAATTAAAAACTAACATGGCTAAAACGATTACACAAAAAAGTTGTAAAATGTTCTCTGAAACAGCAAAGTGTAAAGATATCTTCAAGACAGAAGACATGCTGAAAGTCACAGATATTGGGACTCAGCAATCATATACATTGCTAAGACAACTACACCATGATAACCTTCTTAAATCCCTATCAAAATTATCCAAGAGTAACACACAAGTCCATACACACAACATTAGATCAGCGAATAAATTTAACACCCAATATATCAGAACACAATTAGGTAGACACAAAATCTCAATCTCTACAACCAAGCTCTGGAATGAAACTGAATCAGATGTTCAAACACAAATACTCACACACAAATCTTACAGAAATACATTATAAGCAAATACTAACACTTACAAACACACATTATAAGCTTCACAGCCAATACGCAAACATTTCTTACAACCACCACCACCTCTCAGGACTACCACTACTATCACTAAGCACTACTACTCGCACCACCATGACATTATCTAATTCCAGTCTCGTCATAAACATTAAAAAGAGCACTGGTCAGTCACCACAGAAAATTACTATACCCTTACTATAGCATAGAGACACGCCCTCACCATACTGATATCCCTTGATGGGACCACACACACCCTCTTGGTCCATCCCCATATGTTTTCATTTATGTGTGTTTTCCATTTTTCGTAATGGGTTGCCATCCCGGCATATCAGGAAATAACATCACCATTTCACCAACCATGACACACATAACTTTTCCCATAATCCACTGTGACCAAAAAGCATAGATTTTGTGTCACCCATATGATGACATTTGCCTACAATTAACCAATCATACTCCATACCATAGATACAGCCATTGACAATATATTGCAACCCAGTGACTATGATATATTAATCATATAAAAGTAATTATATACAAATAATAGATGCAATGCCTAACAAGAGGCCCAAGGGGCCTGTATCGCTCACTTGCATCATAGGCATTTCAACCAGAAAGGCCATCAACAATAAGTAGAACCCTACAGAGTTGAGCAGAATTATAACAAGAAAACAGAAGCCATGTTTCTTTATGTATCAACTACTTTTGAACAAAACTTAACGGCCCTTAGTCCCTTATCATATCTCCCAAATTTCGGCCCAATCCATTCAACGATTCTGGATACGAAGTTGTTTTCACGAAAACTAGGTCATCCAAGATGGCCACCAAGCCAATGGACCAATCAGGTTCTCTTGAACAAATTGGTTCTCCTCCTGCATTAGATGATGTTTCGTGAGTTTTGAATCAACCCCCAAGCCGTTTCGGAGATTTTTAAAGACATTTCTAAAAATTGGCTGGTTTAGCCGGTGGCCATCTTGGATTTTGGCCGATCAGCTTCATTTGGACAAACTTAGACCTCTATGCCCTAAGGCTGCATTCTGCCAAATATAATTGAAATCGGCCCTTTGGTTCTTTAGAAGTCGTTTAAAGAATTCCCCATTGCTTTACTATGGGCCCATTGCTTTACTATGGGAGCCTATGGCAGGAAAACAAACCAAGATGGCAGTCAAGGCATTTACCTATATTTGAAGAAATGAGCTCACGCTAGGGTCTTTAAAACATTTTCAGCAGGCATAAAGGAAAGAATATTGTCAAAATTGCTCATTTTAGGTGCTGAATAAGCGCAAGTAAGTAATCTAAGAAAGTGCATTAAGGAAGCTTGCAATTTTTATGACTACCATCAGTAATTGTATGAAAAGTTTCTTGTTTTGACCGTATTTTGCTCAAAACTTTGTCAAAAGCTTCAGAACTGGCAAACAAGACGTGGCTACTGTGTACATGCGTTCCATGCAACGTTACATCATAGAATGAGAGCGATAAAAACAAATTCACGAATTTCAGTATTCACGATTTTAAGCAACTCGACCATACAGTATAAAGATAATTTTGCTACGAAAACGGGGGATATTAACGAAAACTGGTATAAACCGAATAATTAGGACAAAATAAAAGTAAAACAAAAGTATAACAGAGTTCTGAATTGTTTGAAATATTGCACTATCAGAGATTATCTTAGAATATCCTTTAAATAAACTCCGTACAGTGATTTGTTTTGATAGTGAGATTGTTTTCTTCTTGTTCTGTATATTGCTCTTGTCGTAGGTGAACCCTGGCTGGTATTTTCCACGTGGACGTATCTGTATCTGTATATGTTGACTCCACAAATTCAAATTAGATTTCCGCGGAGTGTATGCAATTGCGCGAAGGAGGCGCAGTGCTTAGTGCCGAAAAACTTATATACATGTCTTGTTAAAAATATATACACCGTACAAGATTCTGAAGTCTTATGGACCCGCCTGCTTCACCATCGTTTTGAAGATTTCAATTGATGGTGCCGCTGCTGCATCGGATAGTAGTTTATTACACAGAGGGATTGTTCATGGAATGAAGCTGGATTTGAAGACGTCTACTGTTGAGTGGTATGGTAAAAATTTTAGGGTGTGAGAATGACGTGTCTGTCTGTTGGATGGAGGTGGTATGTAGGCTGGTGGTACTGTGACTAGTTGGTATGGAATCCGGGTCATTTCTCCCCCTATCCAATTCACACAAATACCGTTTTGCACCCTGTCCTGTTCGCCCAGGTCATTTCGCCCCCTATTCCCGTTCGCCATAGGTTGTTTCACCTCCTATATATACAAGTGCATTATAAGTTAATAAGGAGATAATAAGGAGATAGGTAATTTAGAGAAACTGATATCTAAATACAATATAATGAATTTTGATGGGAATAGGATTGTAATTTGGCAAAAAAGTTTTGTAATGTACGTGGTCGCTTGAACACATTCTATACGATGACTAACTGTGCTTGGCCATATTCATTCAATACACTTAAGACACGTGGTCTCATAGACATCTGTATATCATCCATGTTGAAAGACCACTTTTATAGTGATGCATGCACACATGCATGCACGCATGCGACCCTATCATACCCATCCCTTCTGATCATATCTGTTGAATATTTCAGAACTAATTTAACTGGAGTTATTGCTGATAACAGTATACAGAATTATCTTCAGAAAGAAAGATAAGAGTTGGTACTTTCGGACAATGTGAAACAGTATATAGGGTGTGATGGGACGTACAGTGGTTATGACAATACAATTTTGAAAACACACTTTAAAAGAAACGATGTATTTACTTACATATAGGTACACATTTTGAATATAACATAGTAGTAGTAGTAGTAGTAGTAGTAGTAGTAGTAGTAGTAGTAGTAGTAGTAGTAGTAGTACACACACACACACACACACACACACACACACACACACACACACACACACACACACACACACACGCACGCACGCATGCACACACGCGCGCACATACACCCGCCCGCCTGCCCGCATGTCTGTGCATGATACCAATGTTCGTTGCTACCTTGGAGCTCTCTAGTTATATATGCTTATGGCCAGGTTAAGCTTTTATTCAGATAGAATGACATTTTGCTAATGATTCACAAAATAGGAAGATATTATTGTTTAGTCTATAGTAATGCATAAACAGTGAACACCAGTCTATTACGTAGTAATTAATTAATTAATTCAATTGCGGCTTATTGCTTTGAGATTTACTTGGAAACTTGTTGATTCAGCTTTTATGCATTACGCACATTGCACATAGACACCAATCAGCATTTTTCTATTATATGTCTACAATGCGTACATGACCAATAGCCAAAGGTTTACATACGCTAGCATTCAGTGTATTATACTTAGTGGTTTGCACAGTTACCCATCTAACGAGTCATTAGTATTGTGATCTTGGATGCTCAACAGTCCCGGCATCAATTTCATATAATTTGTACTTCCATTCATATTAACCACAACCACCACCACAGCCACCACCACTACCACAACCATCACCACCGCTACCACCACTACCACCACCACCCAACCCACCCACATACACACGCACAATTCCCCACCCCAACCGGCTACTAAATATAATTTATACACATGCAAAACCATAATCATCACCATCCACCCTCACACACACCACGCACGCATGCACGTGCACTCACGCACACACACACACACACACACACACACACACACACACACACACACACATCCACTCCCCGACCCCACCCTGCTATTAAATATTATTTAGACAGTCTCTGGTGTAAAGAGCTTTGAAAGAATTTAACCAAACATTGTTAGAGCATAGCTCAATAACAATCTTTGGTGAAATCTTTTTTCAAAACGGTAAAAACGTGATGAAATATTGCATTTGCTATTTAAGGGTTAAGTAGCATTGTTAGCCATGAAACTGGGTCAACAACCTGGGATAGACGCATTACTGACTACATTCAAGAGTGCTTTTGGTACACCACGGCAGCGATCAACACTAATGAGTGAATTCTACAGTGACATACAATGTGACAGTGAAGATGTAGCCACGTGAGGTTGTCGATTGGAAAACCTGCTTTTCCAGATTTCACGGCATCAATCAATTAGTCAAGAGGAGCAAAATGAAATGCTAAAGTCCAAACTGGGACAGTCTGAAGCCACGTTTGAAAGTATTGGCTGCACATAAGTATGATTCAATCATCAACTTTGACGACTTTCGATTGTGTCTTCGTGAAGTTGAATTTGAAGTTGAAAGAACCCAATCATATGGTGCTCAAAAAAAGATGACAGCAACAGTCAAGATGGCGGCTTCTGGTAGCATCCGTGACACAGAGTCAGGACAGGATAAC
Organism: Chaetoderma sp. LZ-2023a; assembly: GCA_034401795.1. Lineage (NCBI taxonomy): Eukaryota > Metazoa > Mollusca > Caudofoveata > Chaetodermatida > Chaetodermatidae > Chaetoderma > Chaetoderma sp. LZ-2023a. The sequence goes on along the minus strand of CM067375.1, from coordinate 38,010,501 downwards.
CATTTCAAAGAACTATTGGCCGACTTGAAACAAGAAATAGGGTCAGAAATGAAGCAGCATTTTCAACACGATTTATCAGTATGCCAGCAGCAAACGGGCACCAATGAGACCCCGACATGCACTCAGGAACAGTCAATCGAGCTATCAAATAGAAAGACAGGCATGGCTACAAGAGGTTACCCACCTGCAAACAACACCAAGTCGTCTCAGCAGCAAAGTAGAGCTCCGAGACAACCTCGGCCCCTCATGGATCATCAGTACACCGAACCAGCATCCCATATGGATAACAATTACAATGCTGAATATCAACAACCTGCAGCTGAATATGAACAGCCCATCACCGGATACCAACCACCACGGCTGATAACAGGGAGACCAACAACATATGGCCCATCTCTGGAAATGCCGCAACATCAATTGACAGGAACTGACATGTGTACCCATGGTTCAAGCTGTGGAGAAGTCGGACATATAGCTATTGGTTGCCAGGTCAGATTGGACCACATGCAACACACTTTAAACTCCAACAGGCCTCGGGAAAGAGGGTACCCTTAGGATTAACTGATTTCCTCAAACAGAACCATCTGTCAGCAGGTGTATTGGGTAGTCTCAACTTAGTAAATATACAGATAGATAGTGTCCCAACAAAAGCTCTTTTGGACACAGTAGTTTCTGAGTCATTTTATAAAACCCATTTGTCTCACGTATCTCTCAGCCCATTGAATATCATGTTAAATATAGAATGTGCTGGTGGAGAGTTAGTACCGTACCAAGGGGTTATAGAGGTTGACATTGAGGTATCTGATAGTGAAATCAATCCTTCGGGTAAGTTGTCTAGTGTATTTCTGGTTGCTCCAGATACCAAATTCAACTCTAGTGTGCTAGCACTCCTAGGTACAAACGTTTTGTCTTCTCTATCACAATGTTGTAAAGCCAAACATGGTTATAGATTCTTACAAAAAGCTAGACTCCATCAACCTTGGTATAGCATTGAAAGGGAGACAGTTATTGCAGAATAACTGGCAACTCTGCTTAGTGAAGAGCAGTGAGAAAAAACCCATTTTAGTACCAGCCAATAGTAACAGAGTGGTTAATGGTCAAATAATCAAAGGCTTGCTTACACCTGAGATGTGTCCATTACTTCACCCTACGTCTAAGTCATCCATATTGCCTGATCTTGACATTGCTCCTCTGATCATCACTTATGGTCAAGACAGCAGAAAAGCAGTTGAAGTTTATGTGTCTAACATTATGGCTAGAGTACCACCAGATACAATCTTATGTGAGATTCAACCAGTAACAATTCAGCAATTGTCAACAGCCAATCAGACAATTCCCTCTACTCTCGTTGCTGAAATTGATGTACAAAATGATGATCTGTCAGACCAACAATTACAGGAAGGACTTAGACTCATCACAGCGTATAAATCCATCTTTTCTCAATGTGACATCGATATCGTCCAGACCAACAGTGTACAGCATTGCATTGAGCTTTCTAATGAGATTCCTTTCATGCAGAAACATAGGCGCATACCGTCAGCAATGAGTGACGAGGTGCGAAACCATTTTCAGCAACTACTTTCAGCAGGTATTATAAGAAACTCATATAGTCCTTATAAGAAACTCATATAGTCCATGGACTTCTAATGTGGTTCTTGCTCACAAGAAGGATCGAAGTTTGTGGATGGGTATTGACTATCACCAATCAAATAATTGCACAATTAAAGATTCATACGCTATTCCACGTGCTGAAGAAATGTTTGATTGTTTAGGTGGAATGAAATACTTCACTGTTTTGAATATGAAAAGCTGATACCATCTGGTCAAACTTCATGAACCACACAAAGAGAGAACTGTATTTACAGTCTGACCCCTAGGTTTATATGAATATAATAAATTACTGTTTGGTTTGTCGAATGCCCCAGCCTTTTACTAACGCATGATGGAACATTGTCTCGATGGGCTACACCTCAATATTTGTTTGATTTATATTGTTGATATGATTGTATATTCCAAGACGTTTGAAGAGCATCTTCAATGCCTTGAAACCGTTTTTAACAGACTACAAAAGTGTGGGTTAGAATTAGCACTGAAGAAATGTAAGTTTTTCAAAACCAAAGTTCACTACGTCGGATACATTGCCTCTGAAGATGGGCTACAAGTGGATTCAGAGAAAGCAGGGAGGATCTCAAAGTGGCCCATGCCATTAAGTCCTGAAGACGTGAGACGTAGTGTCAGTTTCTTTGAGTACTATCGGAAGTTTGAAAGATTTCTCAAAGATAGCAAAACCCCTGACTGATCTGATGCCGAAGACACCTCATAAATGCTCCAATAAGACACCCGGGCCTATTTATTGGACATGGGGAAAATCACAACAGGAGACATTTGATGCATTGAAGCAATTACTATCCATATCTCCCATATTAGCTTATCCTGATGATAGTCAACCTTTTGAACTTCATACCAATGCCAGCAGCATGGGATTAGGGGCTGTGCTTTATCAGCAACAGGATGGCATGCAAAGAGTAATCGTGTATGGAAGTAGAGGACTAAAGCAACGTGAGACAAATTACTCTGCATACAAACTGGATTTCTTTTGTTTGAAATGGGCGATCACACAAAAAATCCATGATTACTTGTATGGACACCACTTTCAGGTGATGACTGACAAAAACCCATTAACGTACATTCTGACAAGTGCAAGATTGGATGCACCAGGCCATCGATGGCTTGCTGCTTTAGCAAGCTACAACTTCAACATTACCTAAGGACCTGGAAAATTGAACTTTGATGCAGACACCTTATCCAGTATACCACCTTCTGAAACGCGACAACAGCAGGAACATATCTTGTCAGATTCTGTAAGTGCAATTTGCACCAGTTTGAACTGCAATGTACTAGAAAGTATATGCTTAACTACAGCTATTGTTGGAGAGGGTGCAGATTTCACAGATGAAATCTGTGATTTCAATGCCAGAGAGTGGAAAAAGGCCCAAGGTAGAGATCCACATCCAGCAAGAATACTTCAACATCTCAAAGCTCATCATAAACCAAACAGTAACCAACAAAACCCAGAAATGACTTCTCTGCTGAAGTATTTTCATCAATTCAGATTGAAAAGAGATGTTATTTATCGCACAACAGTAATTGATGGAGTTGAGCAAGAACAACTACTACTTCCCAGCCAATATCACACAAAGGCCATTCAGAGTTTACACGATGACGTAGGGCACCCCTGCAGAGACAGGATGCTTGCACTGCTAAAGTCTCGATTCTTCTCGCTGGGCATGGCTAAATATGTCAAAGAATACCTACAAAGTTGTGAAAGATGTTTGTGTCGCAAGAGTCCCACAACTGGTAGAGCACCGTTAATAAGCTTAGAGACATATCAACCACTCGAGCTTGTCTGCATGAATTTCCTTTCAGTTGAGCCATCAAAAGGTGGGCATGTATACATTCACCCAGTACGCCAGGCTTAGCCAACCAGAAATATGACTGCGAGAACAACCGCAGACGTTTTTTAATAACTTTGTTGTACATTATGGCTTGCCAAAACGTATCCATTTAGACCAGGGAGCAAACTTCACTGGCAAGATTATGCAAGAGTTATGTCGGATGCTGAATATCGATCAGTCATGCACCATCCTGTACCATCCCATGGGGAATGGTATGTGCGAGAGATTCAACTGAACTCTATGCGAAATGCTCGGAACTCTTGACCTTGACCGCAAGAAGAACTGGAAACAATATATTGGTCCCCATAGTACATGCATACAACAGCACACACATGAAAATGAAATGACAAACACATCTCCATTCTTCTTGCTGTTTGGCAGAGGCGCGACTACCTATTGATCTATCGTTTGGCCTCGACATAGAACAGAGCAACATAAAGTCAGTATCCCAATACACAGACTCCCTGAAAGAAATGCTCAATCAGGCATATCAGAAAGAGGATGCTGCATTGAAATCTACTTTTGCCCATCGGCTCTGTGCCCCATCAGAATTTGCCTACACCAACTTCATGACAAAGCAAGAGAGTATCAATAGACAGCCGGTACCCCGGCCAAGATCTAATAGACCATCAACTTCACAAAAACCTGCACTTCATTCAGATGCATATAGTGAGCTGATGATGAACCCTTAATTGAGTATGTTAGCGTCATTCCAAATGCTACTATAGAAAGTGAAGTACCATCCGAGAACATTGCGAGTGAGGAGACACAGGTTAGTGAACAACAAGACTTCGCCACCCCAATATAATGTGGAACCAAATGTAATCCCATCCTGTAGTGACACATTAAATGAGCGACATATGCCTCAAGACCAAGCAACCCAGCCCAGTCCACTCCCTCGACGATCTACCCGAACGAGAACTCAGCCAAAGTGGATGACTGATGGACAATATGTACTATCAACAGTCGGATAGAATGACACAAATTGGTTTATCAGAGCAAATTATTTTTAGCTGACAAAACTTTGGCTGGAGGACCACATCCAGTATCAGATGCACTCTTGGACATTGTGACTGGCAAGTGTTAAGTCTTAAGATGACAATGTCTTTCCAACAATGGCGGGAAGAGTGTGACCGGCACAGTTATGCACTATATTGGACCCAGCAACCATAATACTAAATATAGAATGTGATAATGTACGATGATATGTAATGTAAATATGTAATTTCACAACCCCAATAAAGTTGCCCATGCTATTCTTTAATGCATATGTTTATTTCCATATTGTAAATACATTGAATGCAGTCCCTCACAATCCATTGTATGGTAATCATAATGGGTTTACTGTAGTCAGTCCTCAAACTGAATAAAGTGGTTATTTTCTGCTATTCAAATCTGATGTTTGTTATTGTATTAGCTTGCCCCATAGCCACGTCTTACTCCATTTCCCAGTCATACCGATTCCACTAGATTTGTCCATGCAATTCAGTCGTACTCCAAGCCGACATCCAAGCTGCTTATATCCTTAGTGAACATTCTCGGTTATATACGCCAAATTCTCATTTTATTGACACACTGTTTAAAATGTGCAGATCAGAAAGTATTATAGAAAGTTGTAAAGAAAGTTATATAGAAAGTGATAGCCAACATATTCAATTACGTTTTCCAACTGGATTTACTAGGATCGAAGTCAACTCCTGCAGGATTGTATGATCTACTGTATCGTGGTTACATTTGCTTGGCGTGACACTCGGCTGTTGTCAGCCTTGTTCAACACACCTCGGTGCCACCCACTAGGGTGTTGATTGTATTTATGCAACCATATTTACGTTTATATATCCATCGATTCGTCAAGCACTGGCAACTTCGTTTTATGAATAAACAGATTAATGTTATTAGAAGACCTTTAATCAGGACATTTATTCTTTTCTTCCCAAATTTCATGATCCATCTTCGCTAATTCTCATTTGTGAGATCGGCGATCCCACTTCTCCAAACTGACGCACTTCAGCACGTTCAATGCCTAATTCTTTACTGATTTGCGTAAATTCACGTATGTCCATCATTACACTATTTTACAATGACAATTAACTAAGTGTCAATCAATAACACAATGAAAACACCAACGAATTGAATGCTATGGGCCATAAATAGTTATATTGATGTCAGTTTCCAAACTGAAATACTATGCACTGACATGACACACGCAAGTAATTAACTAGGCGCCAATGAAATAAACACCAATAATATATTACATCTCAATTTCGCATGGACAGTAATGCGTGCGCCTAATGATGCTTCGTCTCAAACAACACAATTAATGTATAATCATTTCACTGATAAATTGCCAGCATGTTTATGCTTACCAAAATTCCACTTCTGTAATAACTGTCAGTACGATGGCAGTGGGAAATCAGTACAATGACAGTAAGAAATCAATACAATACCAGTCTGTTGACAGAGCGATGGCATGCAGTCTGATTGCAGTTCAATCAGATTAGCCTATGTCTAATCATGCAATTTGCAACTGTTCCAACAGTTAATCCATCAATGCATTTGCGGGTGTATTACTGAATTAATCTCGCCATTCCACACATACCATAAGCATGTTGGATGCCTGGTCCACGGAGAAGGTATAACATCTCGTGTGGTTTACCTAGCTCCTCTTTGTACTAATTAATGTAGCTGACAGAATGGATGGATCTAATCTTAGTATCAATACAAATTTGTAATCAATCAATTAATCAATACTGGATGTACTTTAGATTTGCAGTCTTGTGTTTTGTTAAACTAATGTTTTCTAATGATATGATATTAGATTGGTTCTTTGTTCAACTACTCTAGCTAGTCTTAATATGATGTTTTATTCTGTATTTGTTTATTTTACTTTCCCTTGATCATTATTTGATTTTAACTGTTACTACTGTGGTGGGTGCTCCTATCAAGAGGACCATAATACGAAGATAACAAATCTGATCATTATAGATAACGGCCAGCTTTATATTTCAAATATATGTCTGGTTGTTATTTTAAATAATAATAATAAATTGAAATAACTTGCAAAGGTCTAGTTGTCGTCTAAGGAATGTGGATGCTGTAGCAACATACTGGATTACAGTCACAGTAACTTAGCAAAATTCCAATGGCTCACACTTTTCCTGTGAAATACGAAGAGGCTGGTCGGTAACAGGTTTCTTTCACAGAACGTTGTTGAAAGTTTTAAAACATATAAATATATAATAAATACAATCAGACCGACATGTCTTGCACGGTCTGATGCTGTCTGTCACATCGACCGGACTGAAGTCGCTTCCCTCGAGGTCGCACTCCTTTTTTACATAATAGATACTTCCTGCCCTTCCTTTTCTGTCTTTAATTCATTCCCTTTATCAATCTCATTCCTTATTCTGTTATTTCCATTCTCCTTTCTTTAATTCCTTCTATCTATTTCATTTCGTCCTCTTATTTCATTTCCACCATTCTTTTCTTTTATTAAACTCAATCCACCCCGTTTTCTCTTCAATTTTTCATTTTACCTTGGCATGTTCATCCCATTTTCTCCATATCTTTTTGTTCCTTGTTCAACTTTTATTCTATTTATCATATTCTGCTGAAGCCTATTTGATATTTCTAAAATAATTTAATCAATGCTTTAGATAATCAGAACATCATTGTGCTACCGGCTTAAAACCATACCAGGTTTTTCCTCTCCCATAGTTTCCCCCATAGCACCCCCTAGCGTTTGGCCCCACCCATTCTTCAGCCACCCCTCGCCACCCACACCTGGGTCCATGTACCTTCCTACAACCATGTATATAACAATGTTTATGTCATAATATTGGTATCGGAAGGCAATAATCTGAAGTGTTGGGGGAAATTTTCAACATAATTTAATTGAGAGCTGTTGCTGTCTACAGTAGCAACGGTTCTTGTCAAATTGTTCATAAAATTCAATAGGACTAAAATTAAAAATAATATGGCCATTTCCCCAAAAATACACACAGTTGAACTACTATTTTACAATGAATTCAAAAATCCTCGATGCAAATTTTCACAATTTCTGCCAATTGTTTTGGAACTAATTTGACTTAAAACTGTTGCTGCGTAAGCAACAATTTGCAGATAAATGATTTTCAAAATATTTAGCTTTTCGATTGCTGAGGAAAGGGAAACATCGTAGACAGGCGCTATGGATGAAATCTATATAATTAAAAGTTAACATATATGTAATAGTAAATTAAATTTGGACCTTTTTACTGGCTTAAAGATCTATGCATATTCACCAGTTTCATAAAACCAATTGTCCAATGGGAACCTGTGCACATTGGATTCCAATTAGACGTCAATATACTGAGTGATGTTGTTCCCCATCTTCAGCCAATCAGAGGACTGGTTGATATAGTTTGGCCTATTGAGTGTCTTGCCGTCTATTCATAGGCCTACCACATATTTGTGTCAATCTAAACCTAACTAGGATTCTCGGATCCAATTTACGGAATTGCATACTTTACTAATTTTTAGAAAATCAATGCCCATCTATACCATCTGAATCCATCTATTTTCAAAGAATAAGAGATGAATATTCATAGCCTTCTCAATAAGAGGATTGACAAACTAATGCAGACATTGCTGTACATAGCATCAAATTCAGTATTGAGTTAATATGCCATAAGAAATTTAATGCACATAAACTTATCCATCATCATGAATTTTTGAAAGATAGATTACATGCTGGCCTGCATCTAAATCTGGCTCGGTTAGGCAAACCTTATTTAGACATCATTAAGAGTTGCACCACAGACATTGCTTCGCGAGCTTTTATGTTATTTCAGTGAGCGTTAACTATTACCTTCTTTTCTTTGAGCAAAGTTAACAAATGGTCAAAAATGCCTACCAGGTAAGTTAATGTGCTCTGATATATTGGTAATGTATGATTTGAACTACATGTATCATACATTATTGGGATTCCAAGGGAGGTTATATCTGTTGCTACTCTTCACTATGCACATTACACCAACTGTACTTGAGCAGTGGAGAGATCCATCTAGCTTTTCCCCGCACATCTCTAGCTAAGCTACGGCAATGCTTTGTATGTTGTGATCGAGTTATAGACTTTGAACCTTGAATTCTCCGAATCCCAATTTCAAGATAACATCATAGGTAACCTGTTAAATATTTTCAAACTAATCTAACTGGGTAATCACACACCAGACACAGGACTTTGTTTCAACATTAAATCAATGTTGAAATTATGACGACAATTTCAACATTGATTCAACGTTGAAACGTCTGCACCCGCTGGGATGGTCCCCAAGCATCTACAATGGCAACTGTTTAATGGAAAGTATAAGATCACTTTTGTTCAGTTCAAGATACCATTGGTCTGATTGCATAAGTTTGCCATGCGTATCGCCGCATAAGTTAGCCATGCGTATCGCCGCTTTAAGAGACAAGGCCTTATTGTTTACTGTATCTATTTTGTGTAAGAATTATGCGAGGCTAAGTAACAAATTGATGTTGCGATGTGGTATAAAATATCTGCCTCATACCATCAGGAGAAAACTGCACGACATTCGACAAGAGGGTAAAGCTTTAGAAGAATTTGCAAAAATTATCCAATAACTCATTTTGGATGGGTTCGTTTTGGACGTGTATGCCTCAGAGTTTGGTGAGACAATAGCCATAAATGTATTCCTGAGGTGGTGAATGCAGCTTTACATAACAGGAAACTGATTATTGGCTCACAACGATGTGCAGTATAGATCCTCTATTGTCCCAGCCAATTTCCCCTACCCCATTCTAAGAATTGGTAAGTGTTTCAACTGAAGTGCCGAGGGACATTTCTCCAATGATTGTCGGAGCTGAGATGTAATAGGTCGCCTATACATGCACCATGATCTTCACGTGTGGGATGATATGATGTTCTTATATACAATTAGGGATCCCTTTACTTTGGTCATGCTTATCAAAATGAACAATGCACCTCTCAATTCAGTGGTAGATATTGCTCCACAACTGAGTTTCATTGGCAGGAATTTTATAGACATGTTACCTTGCTCAATAAAAACTTGGGGTTTATCAGGAGGCATGTCAGAGCAATATTATGTTGCCTGTGAACTGCACAAGGGGACACAGCTGAAGCCAGCAGTGCCCGGGCCGGTGAGTATAAAAGGAGGCAGCAAACCAGCTTTCAACCATTCAGACTTTTGAGTCCAACTTCACTCAGCATAAGGTACTGAGGAAAGCGTATCCAGAGATAATACATGTTTATTAAACTTTCCACAAGTTGGTGCCATGTCGAATCTACATCCAGATAGAGATGCATCCACCATGCCATCTCTCCAAGGTGTTGCTATGCTCAGTAAATTCCAAGATCCTCCTCGACGGGCACCACATGTCGACTAGAACCGAGACAATAGCAACAACATCCATAGGTTTAGCAGAAGCAGGGTCACCACAACATAGAGATGAGAGGTCTACATTAAACGACTGCCCATGGTCTGGAGTAATCCTGGCAAATCAGCAACCACTGGACCAGCATCCAAGAAAAGATGCATCATCAGCGAAGATGATCTAGATACAGAAGGGGGCACAGCCAGACCACAGGCCTAGGTGCCCAAATAATTCCTTCAGAGTTTATGGGTGCCTACCATTTGTGGAGAAATGCCATCTGCAAGGAAGCACGGATCAGGTCCCAAAAGGACAGACTGATCCCAAGCCTGGACAGTGACGAACCGCCAGTGCAGTTCCTCTCACATATAGCATACCAAAAACCAAAGCATGACAGCGGTTTCCTGAAAGATTGGAACAAAAAGTTGCGGTCCACGGGCCTACATCTAACACTAACAGTCTACGAACATCTTTGTCAAAAACCTCGATATGGTCAATGTGAAAGCCGAAGGCCTATAAACTACATTCCTGGAAGCTGCAGGAAAGGACACTGCAAGAGAATTCAGAGGCGCCATCAGGGTAACAATACACCACACTGAAAACAAGACAAGAGGCGTGTTCTGAAGAAGGGATAACTGCCAGCGTTCCAACACAAAACCTGACAACATGCAAAGGCAAACATTCCCAGACACACGCAGAGCCTGGGCATGCAGGAAGCCAGAGCAATCCAGTCAACACATGGCACCTAGTCCATTCCAAGAGCGAGCGAACCGACACAGTTCCTTTGACGAGCTCCTAGAAGTATTCCAGAACATTCAAGAGTGCAGAAGGCACTGTTCCAGACTATTGCAAAGTAGCAAAATGAACTCTATTCATACAAATCATATATTTCCAGCCTTGAATTGTAACAGCAATAATAATGAATCCAATAAAGATTAACCACCATACTCCTCTCTGTTTGTAGTCAATCCTTCAGATTACGAACTAGACGATGTCACAATCAAATCACTAAAAAGGTCTAGGCTTCACTTTTAGCCTGGACGAACCAGATATGGGCAGACTAATAAATGACTTACAGGTTTTTCAGAAACCTTAGATTATGTCTCTACTTTACCCCCCACTCATTCGTTCCACATGACTGCCTCATAACTCCAGCAGAGATCTCTGCAACACGACCACAAACGACTATGTCAGATGAGGACACCTTCAGTGCTCTGATCAAAAAGAAGTTCAGGGCACCGAAGACTTTCACCCCAAACCCTGGAGCATACTTCCTCTTAGATCAGAACGATAAAAAAAGAGGTGTCACAGCACACCCACCATAGGCGCACTGAAGGTAGTGCCACATCCACATCAAAGAGGCCATTGCTCAAATACTAGATAATCCAGGTGTCATCATAAAAAAGCAGATAAAGGTCAAGCGAGGGGCATCCTTTCGAAAGATGACTATATAGCTGAAGCTAACAGACAGCTATCGGACTCCAACTTCTACATGAAGTATCGCCAGACAACTTGTTCCAAAACCAGCAAGAACAGTAAGATTCTATCTTCTGCCCAAAATTCTCAAAGAATGAAAAAATGGCCTGATACAAGGCAAACCAATAATCAGCGGCAATGTGGCCATATAGAACTAATTAGCAATATTGTAGATGAACATATCAAACAACATGAATTCATCCTATACATGAACAGCTGCCATCACAGCATCAAGCTCACACACAAATTCTCAAAGACACGTGTAAGCTTCCTAGATACCATAGTCTCGCTAACACTAGCGAACAGGATCGAGTTCACTCTGTATATGAAACCCACAGACACACATGGATTCCTAGAATACAGCTTAGCACATCCAGACTTGCAAAAATGCTAGTCCATATGGACAATTTCTAGGCATACAGAGAACTTTCCAGAACACAAGAGACTACCTCATACATGGCAAAAATCCAACACTACTAGGCTAGGGGCTACCCACAGGCAGTACCAAACAGTAAATTTACACCAGCTAAAGCGTCCATGACGTAGTTATTATACTCCCTAGTTAGTATGAAGGTTACAGTAGCCATGCCCCTTTGACCTTGTGACCCTAATGTCTTCATGTTGATGACTAATGGTATAATTGAGCAGGCAGTCATTATAAAACTGCATAACTAATCAGGCTGTCGTAATCGATGAGATAAGATATTATGACGCAAAATATTCATTTAAAATTGTGATTTTCTAGCGAACAAGGGGCCGAAATTATAAAATATTAGCGCAAGAAGATATATCTGATATATTTTTAACCACCAACACACAACACCACCCCCCCCCCACCTCCCCCCTATGAGGCAAATGTTTTGTAGTATTAATCATTAATTTATCAATTTCTCCGGCCTCCCAGAAACAATTTGATAGTTCTGCGTCATTCGTGTTCTCGCGAGACCTCCTATACTGACGGGAGTGAGATAGTGTATTCTCGACATAGCAGGAAGCTACGGATCTATGTTTAGATTGAGGTCTGCGCAAATAAACTGGAATACCCCATTCTCATTCCAATCTAATGATGTCAATACAAGGTCAACAACAGTAAGTAATAAACTCGCTTCTTGATTTGATAACAAAATCTTTCATGTTCTACAATGCATATATCAGAATTTAGGAACTCTGGCCAGGTGAGCTAACTGGTTGAACAAGAGGTCTAAGGGTCCTGTATCGCTCACCTGCAATTATTGGCCATTGGCACAACCAAACATAACGAGATGATCACTGGAAAAATTTACCATTCAAATTTCTGTGAAGAAACTTTAGCCAAATTTTAATAAAATTGTCTCAGTGCTTAATAAGTTGTCTTTACGATTTTCTCAGAAATTTGCAGAAAATACCAGATGTCCACCAAAAAAGCAAAATTTTGATTGATTCGTGGCAGACTTGTTTTGAACAAACTCTAATGGCCCTAATTATATCTCCAAAATTTTGTCCCTACCCGTCCAGTGGTTCTGGAGTAGTCATTTTCGCGAAAACTAGGTCATCAAAGATGGCCACTGAACCATTTGGCCAATCAAGTTCCCTTGAACAAACTTGGTTCAGATCATAATTCATGACTTGAATCGATCGCTTAAATGATTTCGGAATTTTTTTTATAGACGTTTCTAAAAATAGGCCTTGTGGCAGATTGGCTTCCTTTGAACAAATTTGGATTCATATGCCTTAAGGATGATTCCTGCCACATATACTTGAAATTGACCCAGTAGTTTTCAAGGACATATTAAATTTCCCATTGCTTTAGAATGGGAGCTTATGGCGGGAAAATAATCCAAGATGGCTGCCAAACCATTTATTCGACAGTTTCGAAAATGGCAAATTTGAAGTCGGAATACCCAAAAACATATAAAACCAATTTTGGCCTAAAAATTCATCAAAATAAACAAGAGCTCTGCAAACGGCGCATAATACCCCGCCATGATGACAAACCAATGAATGAAAGCTATCAGAAAATATTTATTTCTTCCTCAGACCCAGACCAGTCATTCTTATAGTGTCAAAGCGATCCGTTACACGGTCAAGGAGGTATCCAATTTTCAAGATGGTCGCCCTTGACTGGTGGCCATATTGGATTTCGGATTATCATAAATTTTGATAAGTTTCTTCACCAGACATTCCAACCATCTTATGAAGTGATCCGATAAATGGAAATGGAGTTTTCATACGGAAACCAATTTTCAAGATGGCTGCCGTTGGCTGGTGGCCATCTTGGATTTCGGATCATCATCGATTTTGATAGGTTTCTTCCCCAGACCTAGTCCAACCACTCTATGAAGTTTCAAAGCGATCCGATAAACGGTAATGGAGTTTTCATCCAGAAACTGATTTTCAAGATGTCCGCCGGTGGCTGATGGCCATCTTGGATGTCAGATCATCGTCGATTTCGATAGGTTTCTTCCCCAGACCTAGTCCAACCACTGTATGGAGTTTCAAAGCGATCTGATAAACGGTAATGGAGTCATCATCCGGAAACCAATTTTCAAGACAGCCGCTGGTGGCCATCTTGGATTTTGGATCATTGTCAATTTCGATAGGTTTCTTCCACAGACCTAGTCCAACCACTCTATGAAGTTTCAAGGCCATCCGATAAATGGTAACAGAGTTATCATCCGGACGGACGGATGGACGGACGGAGCATTACATAAAAACTCCAATATGGCTGCCAAACATGCTACATTTTGATTCGCCCACGGCAGCCATGTTTTTCTTTTACGGATCAACTTTCGGCCCGATCTATTTATCGATTCTGGAGAGGTTGTATTCACTAAAACTTACGTCATTCAAGATGGTCGCCAAACTATTTGGCCAATCAAGTTCCCTTGAACAAACTTGGTTCAGCTCTTCCCCATGATCATATTTCAAGAATTCTGAATCGATGCCCCAAGCGGTTTTGGATAAGATTTTTTAAAGATATTTCTAAAAATTGGCCAACGTCCAAGATGGCCGCAGGCCAAATTGGCCTATCGGGTTCGTTTGAACAAACTTGAATCTTTTGCCTTAAGGATTGTTCCTGTCACATATATTTGAAATCGGCCCAGTGGTTATCGAGAAGACATTTTAAATTTCCCATTGCTTTAGTATGAGAGCTTTTGGTGGAAAAATGATCCAAGATGGCCACCAAACTGTTTATCCGACAGTTTTGAAAATGGCAAATTTGAAATCAGATTACACCAAAACATATATAAAACTAATTTCGGCCTCAAAATCAATCAAAAAAAAAAAAAAAAAAATCAAATATGGCTGACAAACAGGCTACATTTTGATTGGCCAACGGCGGCTATGTTTTTTGATGGATCAACTTCCCGTGAATAAATTTGAATGGCCCTTAGTCCCTAAGAATATCTCGCAAATTTCGACCTGATCCCTGCAGCGGTTCTGGAGGTCGTTTTCATGAAAACTAGGTCATCCACGATGGCCACCAAACCATTTGGCCAATCAAGTTCCCTTGAACAAACTTGGTTCAACTCTTGCCCTAGATGACATTTCAAGAGTTTTGAATCGATCCCCCAAGCGGTTTCGGAGAAGACTCTTAGACATTTCTAAAAAATCTGCCAAAATCCAAGATGATCGCCGGCCAAACTGGCCATCGGCTTCATTTGAACAAACTTGAATCTCTATGCCATAAAGATGCTTCCTGCCAAATATAATTGAAATCGGCCCAGTGGTTCTTGAGAATAAGTCGTTTAAAGGAAAAGTTGATGTCCCTGGCTATCATTAATGTTGTACATATAGCTGTTTGTGGTATGAGGCAGGATGTTCATGAGGTTTTGGTTTTCATGGCAATTATTACACATTTTAAAATAAACCTTATCCTCGAGCCCAATCGCCTAGACGATATATCGTGATATTGCGATATTTTCCTAGAAATCGTTATCGTCTTCTAAAAGCCAATATCGCCCAGCCCTACGCGACATTTCACCGTGACCAGAATCCTAAGTGATTCCTAAATCTCACTTTCTGCTTCAAAAGTGGGACTAAGATAAGATTGACACAATTATTACAAAATGTACACAACTTTATTAGACATAGATTAGCCGATTACACAAGCACTGGTAGTTCTAGCTATGAGACAACAGTCAGTAGATTCAGTCATATATACAGTCCTTCATAACCCACAACGCATATTAACCCATTCCATATTCTATGGCACAGTGTCTATTATATACTAACACAGTAGAACATGACCTTTTAATGCTAGTCAGCAGTGGCCTTGAGAAATGTCCATTTGCAGCCAAAGAAGACTATTTTTTTGTTGTAAATTTACCACTGGAATGAGTGGCTCGATAATCGAGCCAGTCATTCCAGTGGTAAAATTAAAAGAAATAATCTCTTGGCCACCAAGTAGACTTACAATGAAGAGAATTTGTGACTTCCTTGACCAATTTTTACGATTTAAAGGGTTAAATGACAAATTGTTTGTTGCGATGATGACACTAGTTAGTTTAAAATAACCGTTATAAACTTGTTTAACAATTTTAATATCCAAAGCCAACTTGAGAGACATGAGACAGATTCTATTTATCATTTAAAACTATATTAGCATTGCTATATCTGGATGCTATATGATAGCAGTATAACAAGCCACTGTGTTCTGTGGCTGTAGTAGAAACATCCTCCAGCTGCAATTAGTCCTTTTTTTGCATTTGACCACTGTGTCGTATCCTGACGCCAAAATCTTTAGCTTCCTCAGGTCCATTTTTGATCTGAGTGTCTCATCTGGCCAGCTTTAATGGTTACAGATATTCTCCAGAGTATTATTTCTATACATTGTTGTTAACCGACAAAGCTTAGTGTGTGTCATGTGACATTATGACCATGGAACATAATAGCTCATGTGTGTCATGTGATGATGTAAACCATATCTCATGTGATGATGTAAACCATAGCTCATGTGTGTCATGTGATGATGTAAACCATAGCTCATGTGTGTCATGTGATGATGTAAACCATATCTCATGTGTGTCATGTGATGATGTAAACCATAGCTCATGTGATGATGTCAACCATAACTCATGTGTGTCATGTGATGATGTAAACCATATCTCATGTGTGGCATGTCATGATGTAAACCATATCTCATGTGTGTCATGTGATGATGTAAACCATATCTCATGTGATGATGTAAACCATAGCTCATGTGATGATGTAAACCATAGCTCATGTGTGTCATGTGATGATGTAAACCATATCTCATGTGATGATGTAAACCATAGCTCATGTGTGTCATGTGATGATGTAAACCATAGCTCATGTGTGTCATGTGATGATGTAAACCATATCTCATGTGATGATGTAAACCATAGCTCATGTGATGATGTCAACCATAACTCATGTGTGTCATGTGATGATGTAAACCATATCTCATGTGTGGCATGTCATGATGTAAACCATATCTCATGTGTGTCATGTGATGATGTAAACCATATCTCATGTGATGATGTAAACCATAGCTCATGTGATGATGTAAACCATAGCTCATGTGTGTCATGTGATGATGTAAACCATAGCTCGTGTGTCATGTGATGATGTAAACCATATCTCATGTGTGTCATGTGATGATGTAAACCATAGCTCATGTGTGTCATGTGATGATGTAAACCATAGCTCGTGTGTCATGTGATGATGTAAACCATATCTCATGTGTGTCATGTGATGATGTAAACCATAGCTCATGTGTGTCATGTGATGATGTAAACCATAGCTCATGTGTGTCATGTGATGATGTAAACCATAGCTCATGTGTGTCATGTGATGATGTACACCATATCTCATGTGTGTCATGTGATGATGTAAACCAGAGCTCATGTGTGTCATGTGATGATGTAAACCATACGTAGCTCATGTGTGTCATGTGATGATGTAAACCATAGCTCATGTGTGTCATGTGATGATGTAAACCATAGCTCATGTGTGTCATGTGATGATGTAAACCATATCTCATGTGTGTCATGTGATGATGTAAACAATAGCTCATGTGTGTCATGTAATGATGTAAACCATATCTCATGTGTGTCATGTGATGATGTAAACCATAGCTCATGTGTGCCATGTGATGATGTAAACCATAGCTCATGTGTGTCATGTGATGATGTAAACCATAGCTCATGTGTGTCATGTGATGATGCAAACCATAGCTCATGTGTGTCATGTGATGATGTAAACAATAGCTCATGTGTGTCATGTAATGATGTAAACAATAGCTCATGTGTGTCATGTGATGATGTAAACCATAGCTCATGTGATGATGTAAACCATAGCTCATGTGTGTCATGTGATGATGTAAACCATAGCTTGTGTGTCATGTGATGATGTAAACCATATCTCATGTGTGTCATGTGATGATGTAAACCATAGCTCATGTGTGTCATGTGATGATGAAAACCATAGCTCATGTGTGTCATGTGATGATGTAAACCATATCTCATGTGTGTCATGTGATGATGTAAACCATAGCTCATGTGTGTCATGTGATGATGTAAACCATAGCTCATGTGTGTCATGTGATGATGTAAACCATAGCTCATGTGTGTCATGTGATGATGTAAACCATATCTCATGTGTGTCATGTGATGATGTAAACCATAGCTCATGTGTGTCATGTGATGATGTAAACCATAGCTCATGTGTGTCATGTGATGATGTAAACAATAGCTCGTGTGTCATGTAATGATGTAAACCATATCTCATGTGTGTCATGTGATGATGTAAACCATAGCTCATGTGCGTCATGTGATGATGTAAACCATAGCTCATGTGTGTCATGTGATGATGTAACCCATAGCTCATATGTGTCATGTGATGATGTAAACCATAGCTCATGTGTGTCATGTGATGATGTAAACCATAGCTCATGTGTGTCATGTGATGATGTAACCCATAGCTCATGTGTGTCATGTGATGATGTAAACCATAGCTCATGTGTGTCATGTGATGATGTAAACAATAGCTCATGTGTGTCATGTAATGATGTAAACCATAGCTCATGTGTCTCATGTGATGATGTAAACCATAGCTCATGTGATGATGTAAACCATTGTCCAGATGTGTCAGTCACATGACTATGCAAAACAATAGTCTGGGTGTAAGTACTTTCGACATCTTGCAGGATGAAATGGGCTAACACAAACCTACCAAAACCGCCATCATCAATGGTCTTACACAACGCCCATTTAGATCCCAAGAAAAGACCATTTTAGAAAATTTACGATTGGAATTACTACTTCGGTAACTGAGCCAGTCATTAGTGTTAAATTTTGAAAAATAGTCTCCTATTGGCCTGCCAATGGACTAAGCTGAAATTCTCTTCTTGATGAATCTAGACCATTAAAGGGCTAAATATGATTTTACATCTCCAGTAATTGGTTTGCCATCATAATGCTTCTTTGATAATCAGCCCCTACTTGTCTATCCAGCCATGATCGATGGCAACAGTCAGTAACCACTCATTAGCACTAATATATCAGTTGCCTTGACACAAGCACTCGGGCAGAAGTTATCCATCCGCAGTCGCGCAGCCTGATCATTAAACTCATGACATCATGGCAACCTGCACAACATCAAAGAACAAATTAAAACATTTAACCCCTCATTCAAAGAAAATTAATAGTGAATATTACACAATCCCAATGATACGGTGCTCAAAGCAATGGAGCAACCCAGTTTTAGCTATGCCCCGCCGATCACTATCTAAGCTCCACCCATGCCTTGCCCGTGTTGGGATCAATCGATTCAACAGAATGTTTATTCAATAGTAGACATACAATTCATACAATTTGACAGACTATCAAGTGTTTATGAGGGACTAAAGCTCGTCACTCATGACGTAATTGATGATGACATCAGCATACATGTCATGTAGTTGATTATGACATCATATGATTGACTGAGAGACTGGATTCCTTTATTAGTCAGCAGATCAGTCAATTAACCTGGAAACGTGGTTGCAATGCCAATGCAACCATGATGTTCGGCTGGTTGGCGTAATAGAGGAACCCATTTCCAACTATGCCCCACCCAATTCTAGCTAAGCTCCTCCCACTTTTTTACGTGTGGAGGAATGGAATGATCCCAGCTCCGAGTCAGGTTAGTTTCAAAATATTCATCAGAATGTTTATTAAATTGTAAATTCATCAAACCCATACAATTCCTACGATTTTGTTAGACTTTTTGATTTTGATAATACAGCTATACGTCATTAGGATAGTGACATATTTGATTATGACGTCAGATATTTGAGTAACAGATCGGATCTCCCTATTCTACATATATATAAAATGACGCACATATACATTCCGTTGCACAAAGTATGGTGAAATAACACATTGATGAATTAACCCTTCATGCTAAAGCCGGCCAAAAACGCCCTTTGCAGTTGTCTTGGTGGGGAATGTCCATTTGCAGGTCAAGAGAACACTTTTTGAAAATTTACAACTGGAATGACTGGCTCGATAACTTAGCCAGTCATTCCATTTGGAAAATTTCAAAAATTGCATTTCTTGGCCTGCAAACAGACATTCAATAAGCAAATATTTAGCTTTTTTGACCAAATTTAGCCAGTGAAGTGTTATTTCTTCACAGAAAAGAAATGGCGTTAATTCCTGAAAAACATCAATATGCCTAAACACTGTAAATAAGAAGACAATGAATAAATTGAAGTGAGAAAATCCCTACATTTCTATGACATGGCAGAATGGACATAGGAGCAATAATCATGGTATATAATTTATGCTATAAATCTTGGGGATAATTTCTAGGTTCTGTACCCTTCATATTTATCCTCGCCATGTAAGGGGAAGAGAGCATTGCATCCTGGTCTGTCTGTCTGTCTGTGTGTGCATACATGCGTGCATGCATGTGTGTCCAGAGCTGTATTTTAATAACTGCCTATCCGATTTGGTTCAAATTGAACAAAATGAAGGAACTGACCGTGCAAGAGGATTTTCATACTTTGGCCATGGTCCGGATAAAAAAACCCGGATGCAGGTCAGATCAAATTCTGCATGAGGATATCGCGGAAACAACTGATCTGATTTTGCTCAAAAAGACAGTGTGCGGACGTACAATCGGATTCCACAAATTTGGTAGTGATAAAAAAAACCCCAGCTCTGCAAACGGCGCATAAAATACCGACACGATGACAAACCAATGAATGAGAGCTATCAGAATATAGTGATTTCTTACTCATACCTAGTCCAGTCATCCTATGAAGTTTCAAAGCAGTCGTAGAGTTATCAAGCCGGAAAAAGCAACATTCAAGATGGCCGCGTTTGGCTGGCGATCATATTGGCTTTTGGATCATCTAAGTTTGGATAAGTTTCTTCTTTATACCTAGTTCAGTCATCCTATGAAGGTTCAAAGCGATTCGCTGAACAAAAATGGAGTTACATGTATCGCACAGAAACCAATATTCAAAATGGTCGCCAGTGACTAGCAGCCATCTTGGATTTAGGATCAAAGTTGATTTCGATAGGTCTCTTCTTGAGACCTAGTCCAAGCAGCTTATAGATGAAGTTTCAAAGCAATCAGATAAACACTAATGGAGTTATCGTCCGGAAACCCATGGCCGGTGGCCATCTTGAATTTCGGATCATCGTCAACTTCGATAGATTTTTCTCCAGATGTAGCCCAACCAGCCTATGAACTTCAAAGCAATCCGATAAATGGTAACAGAGTTTTCATCCGGAAACCAATTTTCAAGATGGCCGTCCATGGCTGGCGACCATCTTGGATTTCTGATCATCGACAATTTCGATAGATTTCTTCACCAGACCTAGTCAAACCGCCATATGAAGTTTCAAAGCGATCTGCTAAACGGTAACTGAGTTATTATCCGGACATCAGTCTGCCGCCCGCCCGTCCACCCGCCAATTTTTTGGTGGGTATAAAAAGAGGAAAATCTAGTTAATTACCAGGTCATCAGCATCTTCAGCTTGAGGGGTATCCTCCTCCTCTGCTTCCTTTATCTCCTCGCCTTTTAGGAACGCTTCAGCACGCTCCTTTGTGATATCACTTTCTGGACATTCGGAATCGTCAATCAAACCAGTCTTTTCTGTAAATGAGAATAACATCTGATTGACCGTGTATATAAACACTATAGTGATGATATATACATGGTCAAATAACCACAGACCTTAACGAACCATCAACTTTTGACTTCAAAGGCACTATCCTACAACAATACACTCGTACTACCCTATAATGATCAATGATCAACTTTTTCCTCAGTGAATGTTTATTTACAAGCTGAGAAATGACAAATTTGGGAAATTTACCACTGGAATGACTGACTTGGCAATCCAGTAAATTTAAAAAAAAATAATCTAATCCCGACCTGAAATTGGACATTCTTCACGACCACTGCAGAGTGTAGTTTTGGAAGGCTTTGCCCATTAAAGGGTTAACCCTTACAACTCTGATGTTAATATTCTATCTTTTCTGTCAATAAGAAATAAACTGGTGTTCTTTTTTAACAATTTTGGTGGACGATGTTGCTGTCTATTACAGCAACATCCACCAAATTTGTTGAAAAATGAACACCAGTTCATCTTTTAATTTAATTTGAAAATATTAACTTATGACATCAGAGTGGTAAAGGATTGAGACACTGAAATACCAAGTGTTAACACATTACCAAACACGTAGACTGAGACATACGCCATCACTTAACCCATTCATCGAGGAATATTTTGTAGATTTCAACTATGGAGCCTGAACACAACCTTGGAATATTAACCATTTAACAATCAAATTACTCTAAGAAAATGTCTATTTTCTCTAAGAAAATGTCTATTTGCGGATCAAGAGAAGACTATATTAGAACATCTACCACTGGAATAAGAAAATTTACCAAATTTCTTTTTCATGAGTGAGATGACATACTTACCTCAATAACACTCTTAATATACTAGTATATCGGCTCTAGGTTCAATAATATTCAGAATTAAAAAAAGTTAAGTGCCCCTAATGGGCAGGGGGATGTACACAGTCATGCACATGACAGACCCCACCTACTGCGCATGCGCATACTGGTACTTCCGTTACTAAATATTAGCTGACATAGAAGCAACTATTCAATTAACCAAAGGACCAGGCCTCCGTGGGTTGGAGAGGCCAGGATCCTGATAGGGAGGTAAGTATGTCATCTCACTCGTGAAAAAGAAATTTGGTAAATTTTCTTATTTCACATCATGAGAACATACTTACCTCCCTAACACTCTTGATAAGAGCCAGAATTTGAAAGTAAATTTGGCGGGAGGGAGGCAGGTCCTGAAAACCAGCACACCTTCGAAGAGACTACATGTAGCTCTTTGAATTTTCAAGAGATTTAAAAACATCTGAAACTGTGTCTGAAACACAACCAGGAATAGAATTTTGCATCGGATAATCGACCGATGAAGAGAGATTGATCAAAAGGCAAATGCTTTCCCCCCTCCCCTTCTTTCTGAGGAAGGTTAGGAAAAAACGCTGCTCTAAATGACTAGCACGTTCTCTAATACGTGATGAAAAGTATTACTAGACATTGGAAAAAGAAGAATTGCTTCATTTTCGAAAAAACTCTCTGAAAGAACCACAATTAAGAGACATTAGCCATCACCATATTAAAAATTAAAAATATGACACGATCACCAAGACAAAAAAACAAAATGGTCACATATACTGACCTCTGATGTCTTGGGCACGGAACTCATCTGATCCCCCACCGGATGAAGAGAATGGTACCATATAATAGTAGGGATACCCTAACAACAAATGTGATATTTGTAAATAGCAGAGGAGGAAAACTAATTACAAATACATACCTCTACATTTAATTATTTTCTGAGGACTGAGACGGCGAGCGGATTAGAAGTGTCACTGAGGTGATGGTCAGTAAAACTTGACCTGATATTGTGGCTTCTTCCAGGCAAGCTCCCCATCCCGCCATTGATGCATCCGTAAACATTGTTACTTGAGGGTGGGGAGGGGTCAGCATGACCCCCGCCAGGAGATTCCCTCTCTCCATCCACCAATGAAGGTGATGAATGAGAGGGTCCAACACTTGAATGCGCGAGTCCAGTGAACCTGAACTCTGCGTCCACTGAGTCATGAGAAACAACTGAATCGGCCGCCTGCGCAAGGCCGCCTGAGGAATGACCGGTTCAATTGAAACCATCAGACCTAGCATTCTCAGATAGACTCGTGCTAGACTATAATGACTGCTGCAAACCAATTGAATGCACGAGAGGAGTTTCTCCACTATCTCCTGGGATGGATAAACATATCCTATCTCCAGATCGAAGACCATACCCAGGTAAACAAACTTTTGGGATGGAGTCAGCTCTGATTTCTAAGTTGATTATCCAGCCTAAATCTGTGAGAGTATTCAAAACTATCTCCAGATTTGCTGTCAAACTTTCTGGGTTGTGTGCTTTTAGCAACCAGTCGTCTATGTAAGTGTGGACTGCTATATTTCTCCTGCGGAGGTATGCTGTGATAGCGAGTACCACTCGAGTGAAGACCCTTGGAGCCATCGAGATGCCGAATGGAAGAACTTTGAATTCCCATTGGTGTCCCTGAAAAGCAAATCTCCGGAACCGACGAAAACTCCTTGCAATTGGAATGTGGAAATAAGCATCTTTGAGATCTATTGATGCTGTCCACATCCCCTTCTCTAACCCCAATAACACCGATCTTATTGTTTCCATTTTGAAACTCGGTGTATCTATAAACTTGTTTAGTGGTTTGAGGTTGAGAATTGGTCTCCAATGTTAAAAAGACGAGTGAAAAGATTATGACTATCTACTCTCCACATTCATAATAAAGATCAATAAGATTTCTCTAAACTAGGATTATGATATCAAGGAGAAAAATCTCTGGTTGATTATGACATCAAACCTCAATGCAACAGCTCCTTCAATGAGAGGAGACATCAGAAAATGAATGCAAGAAATATCTAGTGACTAAAACATTCATTACTCAAGAATAATATAATATTAAACTATATATATCTGAGAGCCCATGCACATACAAGAGAGAATACAGTGCAATAAAGATGGCAGCAGAAATTGTAAATATTTTCAAAAAATTAGGTGCCATAATTAATAAACTCTCTCCTTATCCTGAGCACAGGCAAGCCATCCTCTTGTGCAGAACACGTCCATCCACCCGCTGAGACTCTTCTTTCTGCAGAGACTGATGAAGGGAATGGGACAAAAGGAGGGAGATATTTATTCGTGCTATATCTCTGACCCTTAGACATATCATAATGATAAGTCAGAAAAAGAGACGTGAACAACCTCCAAGAAGAACAGGAACCCTATTCCATCCATAAGTAGAACCTGTGGACACAAAGCACAAGGGATTAATAACCCTAGGCGCTGGGAGAATTTAACAAGGATTCCCAGCGCCTGAAATCGCGTTAACGCCAAATCGGCGGTGAATGAAAACCGGTAACACATAAAAGTTACAAGTCTTAATTAATATATGGAACAATATCACCTTAGCAGATGACGAGGCCTTCTCTGATGCTTTATTATCCGTCATAGTGCAAAAAGATGGTTTAAACTACTGAAAATTCTCAAAAAAGAGACTGGAAATGTTTTCCACATGTAGCTGGTCAGCCAATATATTAGAAAACGGAAGTACCAGTATGCATTTGCGCAGTAGGTGGGGTCTGTCATGTGCATGACTGTGCACATCCCCCTGCCCATTAGGGGCACCTAACTTTTTATAATTCTGAATATTATTGAACTTAGAGCCGATATACTAGTATATCAAGAGTGTTAGGGAGGTAAGTATGTTCTCATGATTTGAAATGACTGGTTCAGTTATCGAGCCAGTCATTCCAGTTGTAAATTAAAAAAAATAGTATTCTCTTGGTCTGCAAATTTACATTTCTCAAGACCACCACAAAAGATGTTTTGGGCTGATATGAGTGTTAAAGGGTTAACATTCAAATTTCTTCAAGAAAATGTCTATTTGCAGATCAAGAATATTTTTGAAAATTTACTACTGCAATGGCTGGCTGTGTTATCAAGCCAGTGATTTCATTGGTAAATTTTCAAAAAATCGTCTTCTCTTGGTCTGCAAATGGACACTTCCCAACACCACTGCAAAAACTGTTTTGACTGTTTTGAGGCTTAATGGGTTTAACACTACCTGTAACGATCACATCCCAGAAGTCTCGTCGACCTTTGCTAATGAGAGTCTCTTTAAATTCTGTTAGAAAACTATTGTACAGTTTGGCTTGCTTTTTCTGAAAAAAACAACAAATACTATGACTCTTTAATATGTAGAGCATCGAGAAATCATAAATCCCACTCATTTTAATATGACAACAAATCCTAATTTTAAAAACAAGATACCCAAGGGGCCTGTATCGCTCACCTGCAATTATTGGCCAATGGTGCAACCGAAAAAAACAAGATGAACACTGGAAAAATTTACCAATCAAATTTCTGTGACGACGGCTTCTACAAGTTTTACTAATGTTGGCCCATAGGTTACTAAGTTGTGTTTATGATTTTCTCAGAAATTTGCAGAAAATACCAGATGTCCACCAAAAAAGCTCAATTTTGATTGATTCATGGCGGACACATTATTTTGAAATATCTCCATGGAACCAACTCTAATGGCCCTAATCATATCTCCCAAATTTTGTCTCGACCCGTCCAACGGTTCTGGAGTTCAAGTCGTTTTCGCGAAAACTAGGTTATCCAAGATGGGCGCTGAACCATTTGTCCAATCAAGTTCCCTTGAACAAACTTGGTTCATCTCTTGCCCTAGATGATATTTCATGAGTCTTGAATCGATTCCCCAAGCCGTTGCTGAGATTTTTTAGACATTTTTAAAAATCAGCCAAAATCCAAGATGACCCCTGGCCAATTTGGCTTCATTTGAAAAAGTTGAATCTTTATACCCTAAGGATGCTTCCTGCCAAATATAATTGAAATCGGGCCAGTGGTTCTTGAGAAGTCGTTTAAAGGAAAAGTTGAAGGACGATGGACAGACAGACACATGACGGCCGGTCGCCACGGCATAAGCTCAATTGGCCTTTCAGGCCAGACGAGCTAATAATGTTGCTGTAAGCTGTTTTGTTTATAATTTGGTTAACAGTTTCCAAGCAGTTTAGAAGATACGTTTTAAAGCAAGAGTTGGCGAGCAAATGACGGATGGACAGTCGCCATGGCATAAGCGCACTTGTCCATCCCGCCCAGATGAGCTAACACTCACTTAATGCTTTCACCGATGAATTCCCCGTATCTCATTTTCAATGCTACCATACAGGAACTGTTGAAAACTTTGAAATTAATTTGACTGGAAGCTTAGGCAGAAACGGCTTCCAGTCAAATTAATTTCAAAATATTCAACAGAGTAAGTTTTATATCATAAAGAAATATACTTTTTCAGGGATTTGTCGGTGAAAGGGTTGATAGTAAAGATTGGACCAGAAAATTAAAAAAAACATTTTTGCAACCCAAGCGGTGACTAAATGGACCTTTCCATTTTTAGCTATGCCCCGCCCATCACTAGCTAAGCTTCACCCACACCTCGCCGTGTTGGGATTGATCGATCCCCAAATGCCCTAGCTATCAATTTCCTGAAAACTATACAGGGAAGCTGTTGAATATTTTGCAACTAATTTGACTGGGTGCTGTTGCTGCCTATGGCAGCAACAGCGCCCAGTCAAATTAGTTTCTAAATATTCAACAGAATATTTATTAAATAGTAAAAGCAAACAATTTGTACAACAACGCATAGATCGTTTTCAAATATGCATTCGTGACACACTTATCGACGTCATTCATTATGATGTCATTGTACAAATCACGCAGTTCATTATGATGTCATATGATGGGTGGGTACTCTGGAAAGGGAAATTCACCATTGGAATGACTGATTATTGAGCCAGTAATTAAAAGCATAAATTTTCAAAAAGACATCTTAAATAATTTGCTCTGAAATGGTTAAGGTTATATATTTAACACCCTTGAAATGGATTAACTCTTTAATCATCAAATTTCTTAACGATAATTTCAATATTTACTCAGACTTGCGCGATTATGTGATTTTAAACTCGCAAATCGCGATATTTTACATTGTGAATTTATATGATTAAAAATTATATAATCGAATAATATGGGATAATTTCTACTGTGTAAAATATTTCAGTTCCAACCTTTTAAAGGTGCATTATCAGAGCAAAATGACCGAAAAAAAAATTGTTAAAATTGTATACTTTTAGAGGGTTAAACTGTGGGGCTAGATGTAATGAAATGAAATAAATCTTAACACATGTCGATTTCATCACGTATAAATTTACAAATTTTTAAGTTCTGAATTTGAATTCGGGACTCGTGTCTCTATTTCAAATTCACAACTTAACATACAAAATTTATTTATGCGGAATGAAATCATCATATGTTAAGATTTATTTCGTTTCGTTCCATCAAGGCACACAATTTAAGGCTGTAAAAGTATACAATCTTAACACTTATTTTCAAGCATGTTGGTGTGAATATGCACCTTTAATTACCTTTTAACGAGAGCACCAGATCGGTCACGAAAATTTGCAATTTGCTCTGTGAATTATGTCCAAGAGACTATTTTTTTAAAATGTAGCACTGGAAAGACTGGCTTGAGAATCGAGCCAGGCATTCCAGTGAAGCATGTTCAATAATAATCTTCTCTTGCCCTGCAAATGGACTTTTCTAAACACCATTGCTGCTTTCGTCATTGGTCTGCATTTCTTGTTATCACTTGGTAATTTGTACCCAAGCTGATTAATCGAGTAATCATGATTATTCTTAAATAATTAATCGTGGTCACTCAAAGCACTAATTGTACAAGCCTACATAGAACACGGTTCATTTGTAGAACAGAGCTTATTCTTGAAAATTTATCACTGGAATAACTGGCTCGTTTATCAAGCCAGTCATGCTAGTCGTAAATTTTCAGAAATACGATTCTGTTCGCCTGCAAATAGACATTTCTCAAGAATATTGCAGTAGCTTTTTTTGGCCGACTTGAAGCTTAAGCTAAAGAGCTAAGCACCTTTCATCAAATACACGAGAATAACACGGATACATTATTTATAAATATTGTGAATCAGCCACCAATATACACATACAAGGAATATATGATTATATGAAATTCACACCTTAATACATGTTTCCCGTAGCGCTTTCACACAATCCATAGCTTTGCCATAAAACTGTGCACCAAATGAATCCATCACAATCTCATATATACGTTTATCCATCTGTTTGCAAACTAAAACACACAAATATCATCATTACTTATGTTTAGATCCATTATTTCATACCAACGAAAACCAGTACAAAGCTACTCCTACAGATTTCGCAGAATGAGTATATCGTAGAAATAGTGCTTGTTCGCTTATTATGGAGGGATACGATCTGACACTTAAGTATCGGACATCATAATGAAAATGACACTTGTGAGCTGCCGTCACAATTAAATAATGTCTGACTGTTAGGAAAGCGGCAAATATCTGATACTAAGTGTGTGTATTGCAAGTCTTGTGTGAATTTATAACTTAATAAATTTGCTCTTGAATATTTTGAAACAAATTTGAGTGGGAGATGTTGCTGTTAATGACAGCAACATCTCCCTGTCAAATTAGTTTCAAAATATTCAGCAGCTTATCTGTATAGTTTTGACATTGAGATTCTGAAAATTCCGGGATCAACATGTTAAAAATTGATTAAAATGTGCATACAAAATTGGTGGAGTTTCGCTAGAAATATTAGAATTTGCATTTCAAGTCTTATTATTTGAGACTAAGCAAAATGTAAAGTGTGCTTGTACTATTAATACAAACATAATGAAAGGGCACATAATATAAGTATAAAATATAACATCATCAGCCCATTAGAGGAAGCACCATCCTACTGTACAGCTCCATCTATTTGGTCATTTTTTCACTAATCACTAATATTATTATCATCTAAAGATAAAATGTTTTACAGATGGTAGCTTTCCTTTCAGTCTCATACATAAATTCCACGTATCTCAATCGCAGGACAAATAAGCAGTAAATCTGTTGAATATTTTAAAACTAATATAACTGGAAGCATTAGGCATCAATGGCTTCCACCTGCGCATATTTATGCATTATCCTGTAGCGAGATATTAAATAGAACATATGCTTTATTGGCAGTAGATGTGTTTATTATGTACAAACCTCGCTCCATATCTACATCATCAGCAATTAGAGACTTAAAATCTTCAACAGGAGTCACCGAGCCAACCTTGAGGACAAAAAAGTATACTTAATAAGGGTGTAGATAGAGGGGTTTAGGTGCCTTATACCAAACCACATTTTCAACCCAATAAGAGATTTTAGACATCAAATTGTGCAATATTCCTCCTATTAAGCATCTAGTTTTTAAAGATTTTTTTGGAAGAATCCATGGACCCACTACCAGGGAGGTCCTTCCAAGACACCACCCTTTTCGAAAAGCTGGCAATTCCAATACTTAATCATTGTAGAACGATTACAATTTCTTCCCATACATGTCATATAGTTATATAGTATGACCATCTGCTTTATACATATCAATGAACAACGCATAAGCATGTAGCAAGACATTGTCAAGAACGAATTGTAAATACTACCAAAGCATAATTTATCAGGTATCGCATCTCAATTTGCTACACATATTTAAGCAGTTGCTATACATGTACTTTCTGCAACATGCATAGCTGTATCTGCTATGCAAAATTTGCACGCGATTGCAATTTATCATTGATTTTCAAAATTCTATCATTAACCTTTTTAACAACAAATCCCTGAAAAGGTGCATTCTTTACAATGTATATCATATTTTGAAATTAATATGTCTGGAAGCCTTTGCTGCGTGCTGCCTAAGGCAGCAATGGCTTCCAGTTATATTAATTTCAAAATATTCAACAGCTTTCCTACTTGTTTTCTCTGAGATTGAGATACAGGGAATTTATCGGTGAGAGTTGATTGCTATACATTTTTGCCGATCGCTATACAATTTATAGTTTGCATAGTGATACATGCTATTCAAATAACAAATTCTAAATCATGCCCTGCCTACACGCTGGATACTTTTAACACTTTGTAGGTCAAGACTTGATAAGAAAACTTAAATTTCTCCTTAGTGAATGACCACTTATAGGCCAAGAGAATTATTCACCTCTGTAATCTTGGCCCTGGCAATATCCGCTATTCCACCTTCCAGATCATCATCTAATCGCGGTTTCTTTGCTGCTGGACCAGCTTCCTCTGTTCCACTGAAAACAGTAATACACTACTGAGAGAAGAATCAACATCTACTGTTCTATACACACGCTACACATAAGAACTTCATTGTTTTACTCAAGCACTGTTCAAGAGCTTTTTAAAGTGTGGATGACATGACTCGTATAACTTCGCATAAATAGATCACATATACGTCATTATTTCAGAAAATACACAGAATCACCTGATATTTTCTTAGTTAACAAGTTGCCCTAAATGATATTTCATGAGTTTTGAATCGATCCCCGAAGCAGTTTTGGATAAAATTTTTAAAGCCATTTCTAAAAATCGGCCAAACTTGATAGATGGCCGCAGGCCAAATTGGTCTCTAGGCACTAAGGATGCTTTCTGCCAAATATACTTGAAATCGGCTAAGTGGTTCCCGAGGACATTAAAAATTTCCTATTGCTTTAGTATCGGCGATTTTGGCGGGAAAAAGGGCCCAAATGGCCACCAAACCGTTTATCCCACAGTTCCGAAAATGGCAAATTTGAAGTCAGAATACCAAAAAAACTTATATTAATCCAATTTCTCCTTCAAAATCCAAAAAATACAAAATGGTCACCAAACATGCCACATTTGTATTGATCCATGGCAGCCATGTTTTCTGACCCATCAACTTCCCTTGAACAAACTTTAATGGCCCTTAGTCACTAATCATACCTCCCAAATTTTGGTCCGATCCATTCAGCAGTTTGGTTGTAGTTTTCGCGAAAACTAGGTCATCCAAGATGGCCGCCAAACTACTTGGCCATTCAACTTCCCTTGAACAAACTTGGTTTAGCTCTTGCCCTAGATGATATTTCATGAGTTTTGAATCAATCCCCAAGCGGCTTCGGAGATTTTTAGACATTTCTAAAAATCGGCCAAAATGCAAGATGGCCGCCAGCTAAATTGGGTGATCGTCTTCGTTTGAACAAACTTGAATCTCTATGCCATATTGATACTTTTTACAAAATATACTTGTAATCGTCTAAGTGGTTCTAGAGAAGACGTTAGAAATTTCCCATTGCTTTGGTATGAGAGTTTTTGACAGGAAAAAGGTGCAAGATAACCAGCAAACGGTTTATCAGAGAGTTTTGAAAATGGCAAATTGAAATCCAAATACCCAAAAACCTATATAAATCCAATTTAGCTTTCAAAATCCATCAAATCAAAAATAAACATCCAAAATGGCCACCAAACAGGCTACATTTTGATCGGCCCAAGGTGGCCATGTTTTTTGACGCATTAACTTCCCTTGAACAAACTTTACTGGCCCTTAGGCCCTAATCAGATTACCCAAACACTGGCCCACCACTCAACAAATGTTGCCCTAATCCATTCAGTGGTTCTGTAGAAGTTGCTTTGTGAAAACTAGGTCATCCAAGTTGGCCGGCAAACTATTTGCTCAATCAAGTTCCCTGGAACAAACTTTGTTCAGTTCTTGCCATAGATGATATTTTGTGAGGTTTGAATCGATCCACCAAGCAGTTTTGGAGATTTTTTAAGACATTTCTAAAAATCAGCCAAAATCCAAGATGGCCACTGGCCACATTTGCCGATCGGCTTAGTTTTAAGAAAGTTGGGTATCTATGCCCTAAGGATGCTTTGTGCCAAATATAACTGAAATCAGCCAAGTGGTTCTTGAGAAGTCCTTTAAAGAAAAAGTTGATGCACAGACAGACAGACGCCGGATGGCCAGGTGAGCTAATAACAAAAAACGCTTTTTTCTCAGTATCTGGCAGCATGCCACAACATGCCGATCAATTTCCACCATAAAACTTATCTCCTCTATGGGACGTAATCACACTAATTCAATTGACAACCTTTATCTCCCTTGCATTATGATTTCATTGAAAACTGGCAAAATCTGCTGAGTTTTGACACACCTTTGAAAATCACTGTGGTAAACTAGTTTGTTTAATACAAATATATGTGTACGATTAGTTTAAAACCCAATTGAAATACTGTTGATACAAGATTTAATGCCAGTGACATGGCTTCCAATACCTGCATTGTTTTCTATTGAATCCTATGGATGGCAATGTTAGCCGTGATTATAGTGACCCAGATATAGACGGCTCAGTGATTGCCGGGCTTGAAGAATCTGAAATCAGAATTCCCGTTTCGCACATTTTCAAATTTCTATTTTTTTTATATTTCTTTGTGTATGTGCACACAGCTTATATGTGTGAGATGGGTTTTCAATGTATATTAGCGTTATCATATAAATTACTATCAAGATTATGGGATTAATAACTACGTCTTCAAATGTACAGGATTGTCCTCAATTGAATTATATCAGGCAACCTTACGCTGAGTGCTGGTGTGACTCGAAAGATTGAATGTCCTGGGACTGATTTTTCTCAGCCTTTTATAGCCTATGGCCCGGGCACCGGTCAAAATCGGTATAAATCTTTAGAAATTGACAGCCAAAAACTCCATTAAAAATTGATAGAAGCAGCTGAAAATCGAACTTGATCTGTAACTTCTCATAACAAAGCAATAAACCATGTTCCAGTTATATACGGTGAAGGAGAACGAAAAAGTCTTGAAGGCTGATATGTTTGTATTTCGTAAGTCGAAAGGGGACATAACTCCATAAAAAATTGATGCAAATGCCTGAAACTCAAACTTGCTCTGTAATTTCTCATAACAAAGCAACGTACCAACTCCCAGCTGAATATCTTGACACACTGCGAAAAAGTGTGGAAAACAAATATTTTTTAATTTTCATAAGTCGAAAGGGGGGGGGGGGGGCATTAACTCCAAGGCACATGGATGAAAATGTCTGAAACTCGAACTTGCTCTGTAACTCCCTATAACAAAGCAACATACCAATTCACAGTTGAATCCCTTGAAGGAGTGCAAAAAAATAATAATTTGACGCAAACTCCTGAAGGTCCTTAAAGGTATTCAACTTAGTGCTCTGTAATTTCTCATAACAAAGCAATGTACCAATTCTCAGTTGACTATCTTGAGACTGCGAAAAAAGTGTGGAAAACAAATATTTTTTGTATTTCCTAAGTCGAAAAGCGGCATTAACTACATGGAAAATTGACGAAAATGTCTGAAACTCAAACCTGGTCTATAACTCCCTATAATAAAGCAACCTCCGAATTCTCATTTGAATCAATTGAAGGCGTGCGAAAAAAAGTGCGGTAAGCAGATATTTTTTTGTCTTTCTTAAGTTGAAAGGGGCATAACTCCATAAAAAATTGACGCCTATGCCTGAAACTCGAACTTGGTCTGTAACTTCTCATAACAAAGCAATGTACCAATTCTAAGTTGAATACCTTTAAGGACTGCGAAAAGAAAGTGCGGGAAACCAAGTGCGACAGACGGACAGGCGGAGTGCAAACCTATAGTTTCCCCAGTTTTACCGGTAGGGGACTAATAAGGCAGATATCCAGGGTTTCTCATAAGGGCCCTTTTGAGGGTATAGATCCTCAACATGCAACTTGGGACCCCCAAAGGTTGTGGTAATGGGTCCCATGGGACCTCTGGAAATCTTGTATGATTACTAATTAGTTTTAGTTTTTTACACAAACATACAGTAACCACAGAATCTAGCACTGGACCACCATTACTCAGCTCTGTGAGCATATGGTACTCTCTAATCTTAACATGGATAAGAAAAACTGCATGGGCATGCCAAATTTCAGTTTGAGACCCACAGATTTCAAGTTGGGACCACTAGATTTCTGGATGTGGCATCCCCGGGACCTCCAAAATTTAGATGTCATGAGAAACTTCAGATATCGAAAGCGCTATCACGAAATTACCTTTAATACAAGCTATATTTGTAATCGGTTCGTGTACAGTTTTTCCTACTCAATACGTTCGTACATGTTTAACTTTTATTCAACAGACTGATCTCCTTCAAATTAGTTATCGAAGGTGCTACAAAATCCCACAAATCTTGCTGATTTTCATTGAAATTATGGTGAAAGGGACATAAACGCTGTCTTAAAGGAACGGAAAAGGGAAATAATAAATGATGTTTATTGGTAATCTCATACAATATTAAATAAACTACCATCGGTAAAAATGGAAATGAATCGGGATTATTTGCGAAAAAGCATTTACTAAATTTAGGAGCACTTAACTTGGAGCCAATTAGTGACCAAGCTGGTGCTTTGCACTCCGCCGTGTGTGCAGGTATACCGCATAGAGCCTACCTGAGTATAACGAAAGCACACCTGAATATAGTTTTGTAAGCAGTATGAATAGTATTCTTTATAGGCGCGGATGTAGAGCGATTAACTCGCGACTGCTAATTTACTATTAATCCTTTTGAAAACGTTATATTTGAAAGTAACTTTTTCTGGTGGAAGTAACACGTTTCGGTCAAAACGATTTCAAAATACACTGTTGGTTTCCAAGGTCGTAATATGATGCCTACTGAATATTTTGACATTCGTGTGATTGAATGTAGACCCTGTCTCTGGAATCAACGGCTTTCAGTCAAATTGTTTTAAAACTAGACGGTATTTTACCTGTAGGACGCAGTGGATAATCAGTTTAGTGCGAATATAACTGAGCTTATATGACCAGCTATAGCAGGTATTATTTATTCGCTCAGTATACACCAGAGCGCATGGGTCGAAATTCATCACTAATTGGTTCCTGCCAGAATGCCATAAATGGTATTTAGCTGCTTTTTTCTAATTATTCTGATTTATTTCTGTTTTTCACTGGTGGGTATAGGTTGATTATTATATATAGCTGTCATTCAAAAACATACATGTATGTTAGTTCCCTGATCCTTTCCTTTAAAATAAAAATTCGAGCAAATAAACTAGCATGATTACGTCCCATACAGCTGAAACATTTTGAGCAGGGAATTGATCAGCGCGCTGGTGGCAGGCTGTCAGATATTGAACAAGTTGTTTTTGTTATTAACAGGGAACATTTCAAGTGAATCGGTGTGTATTTTATGAAATATTGACATGTGTGATCTATTTATGCAAGGTTATACCAGTCGTGTCATGCACACTTTAAATAAACCAAGTGATAAACGGCTGCCTTATAGTTAGTCCGAGTCTGTTGTGAGCCTCAACCGGCCCTAAGATAGATATTTGAATATGCTGACAGGCCCATCCCAGTCCGTCAATTTATCCAAATATCTGTCATTGGGCCAGTTGAGATTCACAGGGGACGTAAACAATCGCATCCTGTATCCAATTTTTGTTTATATATTGTGAAAAAACCATTTTCAAGTACTTTTCAATGCAATACTGTTATTTTCAAATACATGTAGTTTTTAAGGCAAATTTCAAATTCAAGCACTTTCAAGGACTGACGTCTAAAACTCGCCCTTTTTCAAATTTGTATGAAGCCTGATATGAACACTGACTGTGAAGCAATCAGTTTCATTTCACCTATCTCGGAACCATATGGCCTAAGAATGATTCTTGCGATATTTGGTTGAAGTGGCTCTTAAGAAATCGCTTAACGAGATAGCGAGTGGATGGCAAGCCAGTAGTCATGACAAAAGTTCTCTTGGTCATTCTGGCAAGGTGGGCTATAAATCGACATTAGAAATGTTGTAAAACATAAATGAACACCTACTTGACGTAGACATAACTTACTTTTCTTTGAACATATTCTCGCCAGTTTGTTGTTCTTTTTTCTTAGCGACAACCTCAAGTTTAAAAAGGTTAGACAATTTTTCTACAGATTTGGCACACTGTACTTTCACCTCTTCACATGGTTTTAAATAATTGGCCACTAAGGGAGATAACTCTGGCAATGGATCATCTGGATTAGAGACTCTGTGCTGTAAACACTGTGAAGGAAATGAAAATAAATTCCTTAAATTGACCAACTTGTAAAAGAATTGTCGGGAACCATTTCTATATATGGCCCACCCCTTTCTAGCTATGACCCACCCATTTCTAGCTATGGCCAGCCCATTTCTAGCTATGGCCAGCCCATTTCTAGCTATGGCCTACCCATTTCTAGCTATGGCCTGCCCATTTCTAGCTATGACCCACCCATTTCTAACTATGACTCATCCATTTCTAGCTATGACTCACCCATTTCTAGCTATGGCCCGCCCATTCTAGCTATGACCCGCCCATTTCTAGCTATGGCCCGCCACTTTCCAGCATTGACGTGTCCATTTCTAGCTATGACTCGCCCATTTCTAGCTATGGCCCGCCCATTTCTAGTTATGGCCCACCCATTTCTAGCTATGGCCCGTTCATGTCTAGCTACGGTTTGCCGATTTCTAGCTATGACTCGTCTATTTCTAGCTATGCCGTGACCATTTCTAACTATAGCCCGCCTATTTCTAGCTATGGTGAGCCCATCTCTAGCTATGACTCACCAATTTCTAGCTATGACTCGCCAATTTCTAGCTATGACTTGCCCATTTCTAGCTGATGCGCCCATTTCTAGCTATGACTCGTCCATCTCTAGCTATGACTCACCCATTTCAAGTGCCAATTTCCAGCTATGGCCTGCCCATTTCTAGCTATGACTCGCCCATTTCTAGCTATGACTCGCCCATTTCTAGCTATGGCCCGCCCATTTCTAGTTATGGCCCACCCATTTCTAGCTATGGCCCGTTCATGTCTAGCTACGGTTTGCCGATTTCTAGCTATGACTCGTCTATTTCTAGCTATGCCGTGACCATTTCTAACTATAGCCCGCCTATTTCTAGCTATGTCTAGCCCAATTCCAGCTATGACTCGCCAATTTCTAGCTATGACTCACCAATTTCTAGCTATGACTCGCCAATTTCTAGCTATGACTTGCCCATTTCTAGCTGATGCGCCCATTTCTAGCTATGACTCGTCCATTTCTAGCTATGACTCACCCATTTCAAGCGCCAATTTCCAGCTATGGCCTGCCCATTTCTAGCTATGGCTTGCCCATTTCTAGCTATGGTCCACCCAATTCTAGCTAAGCACCTGCCATTTCTAGCTAAGTGCCGACCACTTTGTAAGGATGTTGGCATCAGTTTGAAACTTTCAACCTTGATTCTCAGAATTTAAATTTCAAGGTAAGCTGTTGAATATTTGGAAACTAATTTGACTGGGAGCTGTTGCAACAGCTCCCAGTTAAATTAGTTTCAAAATATTCAACAGAATGTTTAGTAAGTTGTAAATTCAGAAAAGACATACAAATCGTACACTTTATTGAACACTTTTACTTTGAGTGACAGATTGGAAAATGGAGATACAGATGTGAACCGTGTCTATATCAACTGTATCACATCAGAAGGTTGATGCTCATTCATATACCACTTCAGTAATACTAAACATTAACCCTTTAATGGTCAAGATTTTCCAGTAAAAATGGAAATTTTTCCTCATTGATTGTCTATTTGCGGGCCAGTATAAGGCAATTTTTGAGAATTTACCACTGGAATGAGCTCAGTTATCGAGCCAGTCATTCCAATACACAATTTTCAAAAATAGCCTTATCTGTGCCTGCAAATGGAAATTCCTCAAGACCACTGCAAAGGACGGTTTTGGGCGGCTTGACAATTAAATGGTTTAGGAATAAATCCATGGTGACAATTTGAGAATTGTATTTACATGTAGGTAACAATACTATCTTCCACAAATAATATACGGTACCTGATAAAGATGTTGAAAATGTGGATTAAATGTGAATTTTGGTTTTAGTATTTCTGTCCTCTTTCCTTCCTCATTCCTGTCAAAACAAGAAGAGCAACACATGTTAATCTAAAGTCACACAGTCTGCATAAATAATGACCCCTGCCGAAAATATATCCCACAGTAGCTCTCTCTAGTCATCCATACTTTATACACTACTATGCGACGTCTGTTAAATGCTTCTACAACTCAAACTTATATGGTCTTGAAACTGAACCATTACATCAAACAAGAGTAATCACAGATTGCAGAACAGCACCCTCCCATTTTTGTCACATTATAAACAAGAGCTCGGCAAACCGCACATAATACCCCGCCAAGATGACATACCAATGACTGAGAGCTTTTAGAAAATACTGATTTCTTCCTCAGGCCTAGACCGGTAAGTCATCCTCTGAAGCTTCAAAGCAATCCACTAAACGGTCAGAGTTATCGTCTCGAAACCAATTTTCAAGATGGCAGGTGACTGGCTGCCATATTGGATTTCAGATCATCTACAAATTCAATATATTTCTTCCTCTTGTCCAGGAACCTATGAAGTTTCAAAGCAATCCACTAAACAAAATTGGAGTTATCGTTTGGAAATCAATTTACAAGATGGCCATTCTTTACTATGTGACTTCTGTTCTGTCTATGATTTCTACCCAAACATGCAAAAAGATTGACCTATTAAAATTCCGAATAGAGGTTGTGAAGCCTACCACCATATGGTGCTACTAGCAAAATGTGTTTGCTAAATCATAATGGGAATCATAGCGGATTCCTACTTTGCAACGTTATTAGATTAATTCATGCGATGACATCATAACGTAAATTTTATTTGGTTGTGAAAATCAACAATTTAACCCACATTTTATTAGCGAGTTTATGTAAATTTGTCCAATTTTTCTTTATTTTATAAAATATGGGAAAAACACGTATTTTTGGCCATTTAAACGGAAATCTAATTTTCATTTGTGATCTCTGTTAATGATCGTACGCTCAGTGATTACAGACTAATAACATTACAACACATACTCATCTCCTGCCTGTGACAAGTCCATCGTAGTTATGAGATCATCAACAGCTAATAACTGTTCAGCTTAAATCAAAGAAAACAGAAGCAAGGTCAAGATCAACTCAGCATTATATGGTAAAACATGTTTTATATGACCTCCTAATGGACCGTTCTAGTAGACGACTCTCTAATTCAAATTCACCAAAAAAAAAATTATATTGATTTATACGTATTGAAATCATAATATGCTAAGATTTATTTCGTTTCATTACATGTACATCTCTACGCACACAAATTAAACCTCTTGAAGTATACAATTTAAAATTTTTTATTTTCAAGCATTCTGGTGTGAATATGCAGCTTTAATGTATTTTCTGACCTGTCCATATAGATGCAAATTGACCTTTCCAGTTTTAGCTAAGCCCCGCCCATCTCTAGCTAAGCTCCACCGACACCTTGCTCGTGTTCAGATCGATCGATACCTGAACACCCTGACAATCAATTTCCAGAAAACTATACAGGTAAGCTGTTAA
This sequence comes from Chaetoderma sp. LZ-2023a, assembly GCA_034401795.1. Classification (NCBI taxonomy): domain Eukaryota; kingdom Metazoa; phylum Mollusca; class Caudofoveata; order Chaetodermatida; family Chaetodermatidae; genus Chaetoderma; species Chaetoderma sp. LZ-2023a. The sequence goes on along the minus strand of CM067375.1, from coordinate 37,970,722 downwards.
ATACTTTGAAACTAATTTGACTACAGCGTCCAGTCAAATTAGTTTAAAAATTTTCAACAGTATGTTTATTAAATGGTAGGCATACAATTCGTACAACGCACCAGACTATTAAGCGCTAAAGACGGACCCCACATAGTTGATTATGATGTCATAAGATGGATGGATAAACTTGGAATGGTCCATTGTTATTAGCATAAATCTGAGGCTTATCAATTCATAAATACAACGTAACATGGATAATTTCTCCTAGCTATGGCATGGATGTTTGCCAGCACAATGATTACACTCCATTACAAACCAATCTATGAATCCATTGTTTCGTTCAACAATTCATCCATCCATTTAACCCACCAAACTGCACCCTGATAACTTAAGAGTACTGGCCCAGTAACCGCTGTTATTAGGCCCAATGCATCCACCTACCTACCTGCTCCCTCTACCTGTACTCACCTGATGGAATGTATTTCTTATTGGCTGTCACATCTTCACGAACAGGTAAAGACCCAAATGTAAATTGACGTAAGTCTTCCATAAATGGCAACTCTGTCCAGTAGAGGCACTGTGTAGAAATTTAATAATAATAATAAAAACATAATCTCAGTAAATGGTGCATAATATCCTGCCCTGATGACAAACCAATGAATGAGAGCTTTCATCCTATGAAGTTTCAGTGATCTAAACGGTAATGGAGTTATTGTCCAGAAACCAATTTTCAAGATGCCCGTCAGTGGCTGTCGGCCATATTGGATTTCGGAGCATCTTCTATTTCAATAGGTTTCCTCCTCAGATGAAATTGAGGAAATGGAATTGTCATTCGGAAACTTATTTCCAAGATGGCCACTGGTGGTCATATTAGATTTAGGATCATCATCAATTTCAATAAGTTTATTCCTCAGACCTAGTCCAATCACCTTATGAAGTTTCAAAGCGATCCGATAAACTGTTAACAGTTATCATCCGGAAACCGATTTTCAAGATGGCCACCGGTGGCTGGGGGCCATCTTGGAAATTCAGATCAGTGTTGATTTCGATAGCTTTCTTTATCAGGTCTAGTCCAACCACCCTATGAAACTTTAAAGCGATCCGATAAGCGGTAACAGAGTTGTCATCTGGAAACCAATTTTCAAGATGGCCTATGGTGGCCGACGACCATCTTGGATCATCATCAATTTCGATAGATTTCTTCCCCAGCCCTAGTCAAACTATCCTATGAAGTTTCAAATTAATACAACTAAGGGTAATGGAGTTATCATCCGGAAACCACTTTTCAAGATGGCCACACTTGGCTGGTGGCCATCTTGGATTTCGGATCATCGACCATTTCGATAAGTTTCTTCCCCTAACCAAGGGCCAATCACCTTATGAAGTTTCAAAGTGATCAGACAAACGGTAATGAAGTTATTATCCGGAAACAAATTTTCAGGATGGCCACTGGTCGCTGGCGGCCATCTTGGATTTCGGATCATCATCCATTTTGATAGGTTTCTTCACCAGACCTAATCCAACAACCCTATGAAGTTTCAAAGCAATCCGATAAGCGGTAACAGTTGTCATCCGGAAACCAATTTTCAAGATGGTGGCTGGCGGCCATCTTAAATTTTGGATCATCGTCAAATTCGATAGGTTACTTCCCCAGCCCTAGTCCAACCATCCTATGAAGGTTTAAAGCGATCCGATAAATGGTAACGGGGTTATCATCCAGAAATCACTCTACCGCCTGCCCGGAATGTGCCATTACATAATACTGCGGCAATTTTTTTGGCGGGGTATAATAATAATCTCCTCCCAAACTGTTTGGAAGACTTATACCAAATTTGTTATGTGACTTACCCATGATTGGGGATTGCTAAACAATATTAATATTTGGCTCCGTCTTCTGTGTGAGTGTGTGTGTGTGTGTGTGTGTGTGTGGGGGGGGGTCAAAAGGTCAAAGTTGAGTTAGTCGTGTGGATAGTGATGGCGCACCATCGACCGTACATTCCAGTTTAACATTTTGTATGCTGCTGTACAGAAAGTTAAACATTACAATTGACAACATGAAAGATGCTCGTGGAAACATGGTAGGAAACAAAAGAAAATTTCGTACATGTCGAAAGGTATCTGACATTGCAATGTCTACTTGTCTTCAAGAAGAGGTCCAAGTGCCTATGTGACACTCACCTGGGCCATTATCATTTGAACCATTTGCATTTAAATAGACATCATGGATAATTTTCGGAAAATCCAAGCTGGCCACCAAAAAAATTTACCAATCAAGATTCTTGTTTGATATGTTGAAGGCTACGATCATTGGATCATTTCACCCAAGATTTGTTGAGAATGGGCCATTGATTAAGGAGTACAGTCTTTAAATGGTTCCGAAAAATTACACCCCCCTTCACAACCACCACCACCACCACCCAGTTTGCTTGAAATAGGCCGAGTGGTTAATGAGGAGTAGTAGGCTTTTAACTGATTTCAGCTAATCCAGAAATGGGCGCGGCATAGCTAGACCTGGATCCATCTATTATTTCAGTCTGGTAAGATGCGAGTGCATTTTGCGAACAGTATTACAAAAAGTTAGATAACAGACAGCAACATTAGTTAGTCAAAGGAAACACAATTTAATAGTACAAGGGTTAATATACAATCTTAATTAAACATGCAGACCTTTGATAGAAAATATAGATTCTGAATATATAATACCTCATAGTCAGTCTTAATATGCGGTGAAAGAAATCCTAATTTGGGTGCATTCTTGGCAGCGTAGACACGTCTAACGATGGCGACCATACTAGTCTCATATAGTGCATTGGCTAGAGCTGATATTGCCACGCAAGCAGACTGAAAGATAAAGGACAATTAGAGCGGAAGATATATAAAGTAGGACTGCATGATTATTGCATTGAGTGATCGCGAGCGATTATTAAAAAAATAATCGTGATCACTCTATTAATCAGCGTGGATACAAAATACCAAGACATAACAACAAAAGAATATCAATGAGGAAAATTGCAATGGTGTTTAGAAAAGTCCATTTGCATGGCAAGAGAAGACTATTTTTGAAAATGTATCACTGGAATGCCTGGCTCAATTCTCGAGCAAGGCATTCCAGTAATACATTTTCAAAAATAGTCTTCTCTTGCCATGCAAATGGACATACATTCACTAAGCAAGATGTAATTTTTCATGACCGATCGCATCAACAAGTAATTGAAAGTTAGGTTTTGAAATATTTTATGCAATAGAAAATATTCATGATTATTCGATTATTTAATTTTTAATCATAAAAATTCGCGATTTAAAACATAATCGTGATTTTCAATTTAATCACGTAACTGCGCAAGCCTAATATAAAGACACAAACCAACAATTTTACGATTCTTGCAGAGAATATAAAAATTAACCCCAGTTGTGTTAACGGTGACTCAAAGCGTTCATAATGCTAACCCTTTCAAGCTCGGGATCTTTTAAGAAGATTACAATTTTTGCAGACCACGAGAAGGCTACTTGTATCTTTAAAAATAAATCTACCAAAAATTTGTAATTTACAAACAATATCTTTCTGTTGTTCTACGAATGAATATTTCCTGTACAGGCCATTAATGCCAATTAAATGACTGTGTTTTAACTCTTTCACGACGAAGCCAGCCAAAACCGCCCTTTGTAGTGGTCTTCGGGAATGCTCATTTTATGAAATTGGACTATATTTTTCACATTTTATCTTTAACCCTTTCAGGATGAAGCCGGCCAAGCCCGGCCTCTGCAGGGGTCTTGAAAAATTTACATTTGCAGGCCAAGAGAAGACTATTTTTGAAAATAAGTCAGTTATTCCAGTGGTAAATTTTCAAAAATAGTCTTCTCTTGGCCTGCAAATGGACATTCAATAAGTAAATATTTAATTTTTTTGAATAAATTTTGTCATTAAAGGGTTAATGATCACCTTCAGAGTCCATAAACTGTCTACTATATAGACAGGGGTCAAGTTCGACTCCTAACCATACATTTGTAGTTAGCTATAGTTAACTAGAATACCAGTCGAACTTCAAATAGTTAACTAGCTAGTCAACTATAGTCAACCGAGCACCCGACCCCGGTTCGGTTAGTGCGATATTTGCGTAAATTTCAAAATGGCGGGCACCGATCGCTTGCCAAGAATAAATGCATATAAGTGTAAATATTTCACTAAATAAATTAGGTTTGATGAAATTATGCTTTCCCATTGTATGTCAATGTTCCCAAGGCCATATTCCTTCCCACTTTATGTCATATGGATGCTTTTGACGTCTTAGCGAACAAAAATAACCCATTTTCGTAGGTCATCAAAACAGACGATAGAAAGAGTTAATGGAGATTGGTACCCGGCTCCAAATTTTCTGCAATAGGAATTCAATAGGGAACCGGGTACCAACGAACTATAGTCGACTATGATCAAGTTCGCCTGGGCATAGCAACTGCGCATGATCAGTAAACCAGCAAACTGACTATAGTTAGCGAGTCGAACTTGACCTAGTTTTATTGTACAATCAAACACCGAGACATAACCTCACCCACTGTCCCTCACAATTATATTTAAAAATGCTACTTACATCATCACCTTTCTCACCGACAACCGTCATAACACCGTCACCCATGTAATGATGGCGCTTAATCTAGAAAACAAACGCATATGAAACACATTTCTGTCAATATTAAGCTGCAGAAAATACACATTTATATACTGTTATAATTAGGATAAATTAGGGCTGAATATACGTGTCAGTCTAATTGTGTTTAACACATTCAATCTAATGGACCGTTCCCATTTTAGCTATGCCCCGCCCATCACTAGCTAAGCTCCACCCACACCTCGCTCATGTTGGGATCGATCGATCCCTGAACTCCCTGACTATAAATTACTAGAAAACTGTACAGGTAATCTATTAAAGCAACAGCATCCAGTCAAATTAGTTTCAAAATATTCAACATATTTTTTATTAAATGGTAAACATACAATTCGTACGTGTCAGTCTATTAAGCGTTAAAGACAGACTATATCGAGTCATTCATGATGTCATGATTATGACAACATCCTACCCATCACAGAGTTGATTATGATGTCATTATGGATGGATAAACTTGGAGGTGATTATGACTAAATAGCTAATACTAAGACAATAATAGAGGGATCCATTCCTATCCATGACCCACCCAGTTCTAACTAAGATCTGTCGACTTTTTTATGTGTCGTGGAATCGATTTTAATCTTTTGGAAAGTGATCTCCCAGAATCTAAACCTCAAGGCAACACTAACTCCCAGTCACTTAGTTTCAAAATATTGAACAGAATGTTTATTAAATTGTAAATTCATCAAAGACAAAATTCCTACACTATTGAAAATTCTTTTATTTCTGTCATGAAGCTAGACATAATTTAGATTGTGATGTCAGCTAACTAATGACATAATTGATTATGACATCAAAAGCCTGAGTGACAGCTAGGATGCCTCCATTGCACTCCTAACTTTGAGTCAAATCAAAGTTCACACAAAACTAATTTAAATTCTAGATTGTTTTCAGAGAAAACATGTATGTTTAAGGGCATCTACTGACAGCTAATGCTTACATATGTTGTACCTCTATCTACCTGACCCACCCATGTGTCATACTTTTGACCCGCAAATGGACATTCCTCATGATTACTGCAGAGGCCAGTTTAGGCTGGATTCGTTATGAAAGGGTTAATGCCAAAGGCTGCCAAAACTGGCCTCTGCAGTGGCCTTGAGGAATGTCCACTTGCCGGGCAAGAGAAAACTATTTTTGAAAATTAACCACTACAATGACTAGCTCGGTAACTCAGCCAGTTATTCCAGTGGTAAATTTCCAAAAATAGTCTTCACTTGCCCGGCAAATGGACATTCAATAAGCGAATTCTAATTTTCTTGATCAAATTTAGCCATTAACGAGTTAAACAGAACCCAAGCTCGCATGTAATTCTTTGTTACATATTCCACTTTTGAAACCAGGACAAAGCAGACATTTCCCCCATGGTGTGGGAATTGTATAAATCATGCTCAAAATCGTAATCCCTTTAACACTTTAATTGACATTTTGTCAAAAAGAAGAGTATCTTTAAAAATGGTTAACGAGCCAGTCATTCCAGTGGTAAATCTTCAAAAATAGTCTTCATTTGGCCTGCCAATGGTTATTCCTCAATACCACTGCCGAGGCCAGTTTTGTCCGGCTGCACCATTAAACAGTTAATGGTCAAATTTGGTCAAGAAAATCCACATATTTGCTTATTGAATGTCCATATTCAGGTAGCCAGCAATTTAGCACTGAAATAAGTATTATTCGAAGCAGAAATAATTGTCACTCAACTTGACTCAACTAACTGACATCACAATCAATTAAGCCACATGATAGCCGACATCAAAACCAGAATGACAGAGCTTTTGTCACGAAAATCAGTCTGTCATGATTGTGTATGAATTTAATATCTTTGATAAATTTACCATTTAATAAACATTGTATTGAATATTTTGAAATTTTGACTGGTAGACTGCAACAGCCCCAAGACTAATTATAGTAATTATTTTCAATATATTCAGAAATTTAGATTCTGAGAATTAACGGTTAAAATCGATTCCAACACACAAACAAATTGGGCAGAGCTTAGCTAGAAATGAGCAGAGCTAGCTAGACATGTGCTGAGCTTAGCTAGAAATGTGCAGAGTTAAGCTAGAAATGTGCAACGCTTATCTAGAAATGTGCAGAGCTTAGATAGAAATGTGTACGCCATAGCTAGAAATGTGCAGGTCATAGCTAGATATATGCAGAGCGTAGTTAGAATTGTGCAGAGCTTAGCTAGAAATGTGCAGAGCTTAGTTAGAAATGTGCAGGGCATAGTGTGAAATGTAGAAATGTGCAGGGCAGAGCTGGAAATATGCAGGGCATAACAGGAAATGTGCATGCCATAGCTAGAAATGTGCATGGCATAGCTAGAAATGTGCAGGGCAGAGCGGGAAATGTGCATGGCATAGCTGGAAATCTGCAGCGCAGAGCAGGAAAAGTGCAGGGCAGTGCGGGAAATGTGCAGAGCATAACAAGAAATATGCAGGGCATAGCTAGAAATGTGCAGAGCATAGCTAGAAATGTGCAGGGCATAGCTAGAAATGTGCAGGGCATAGCTAGAAATGTGCAGGGCATAGCTAGAAATGTGCAGGGCATAGCAGGAAATGTGCAGGGCATAGCTAGAAATGTGCAGAGCATAGCTAGAAATGTGCAGGGCATAGCAGGAAATGTGCAGGGCATAGCAGGAAATGTGCAGGGCATAGCTAGAAATGTGCAGGGCATAGCAGGAAATCTGGAAGTCATAGCTAAAAATGTGCGGGGCATAGCTAGATATGTGAAGGGCATAGCAGGAAATGTGGAATGCATACATGGGTAGAAATGTGCGGGGCATAGCTAGACATGTGCAGGGCATAGCAGGAAATGTGCAGGGCATAGCTAGAAATGTGCAGGGCATAGCAGGAAATCTGGAAGTCATAGCTAAAAATGTGCGGGGCATAGCTAGATATGTGAAGGGCATAGCAGGAAATGTGGAATGCATACATGGCTAGAAATGTGCGGGGCATAGCTAGACACGTGCAGGGCATAGCAGGAAATGTGCAGGGCATAGCTAGAAATGTGCAGGGCATAGCTAGAAATGTGCATGGCATAGCAGGAAATGTGAAAGGCATAGCTAGAAATGTGTGGGGCATAGCTAGATATGTGCGGGCATAGCTAGAAATGCACAAGGCAAAGCAGGAAATGTGCAGGGCATAGCCAGAAATGTGCAGGGCATAGCTTGAAATGTGCAAGGCATAGCAGGAAATGTGCAAGGCATAGCTAGAAATGTGCAGGGCATAGCAGGAAATGTGGAAGGCATACATAGCTAGAAATGTGCTCGGCATAAATGTGCAGGGCATAGTTATAAATGTGCAAGGCATAGCAGGAAATGTGCAGGGCAAAGATAGAAATGTGCAGGGCATAGCTAGAAAAGTGCAGGGCATAGCTAGAAATCTGCAAGGCATAGCAGGAAATCTGGAAGGCATAGCTAAAAATGTGCGCGGCATAGCTAGATATGTGAAGGGCATAGCAGGAAATGTGGAAGGCATACATGGCTAGAAATGTGCAGGGCACAGCTAGAAATGTGCAGGGCATAGCTAGAAATGTGCAGGGCATAGCAGGAAATATGCAAGGCAAAGCAGGAAATGTGCAGGGCATAGCTAGAAATGTGCAAGGCATAGCAGGAAATGTGGAAGGCATAGCTAGAAATGTGCGGGGCATAGCTAGAAATGTGCAGGGCATAGCAGGAAATGTGGAAGGCATAGCAGGAAATGTGGAAGGCATAGCAGCAAATGTGGAAGGCATAGCAGCAAATGTGGAAGGCATACGTAGCCATAAATGTGCGGGGCATAAATGTGCAGGGCATAGCTAGAAATGTGCAAGGCATAGCAGCAAATGTGCAGGGTATAGCTAGAACTGATTTTGTTATTCACTCGGCTGTAGGAACTCACATTTTCTGCTTTGGTGAAACCCAGGACTTTGAAACATTTCTCTGTGATGTACTTCATGTTCTCTTTATCATCCTCCGACATAGGGACTAATGTTTTACCATAGCGATGACCTGCAAACACAAGAATTTCACGATGTTCCAACGTAAATAAATATATCATCCCTCCACAAATCTGATACTACAGGTCAAGGTCAACCACTCAAAGACACGTTATATATTAATTAAAAACAACCTCTTTTGAATAGACAGAGCACTGATTTTAAGGACTCTCTTTGGGACAGTTTTATCAGATTTAATAGCAAACTGTTACAAAGTGTAAATCCTGCTCGAGAAAAAGCCTGATTTCCAGCAGGTAACAGAGGAATTCAGCTTTAGCTATTCCCCGACCCTCTTTAGCTAAGTTCAGCCAACAATTTTCCCGTGCTGGGATCAATCGATCATTGAACTATCTGACTATCAATTTCCAGAACACTATACAGCTAAACTGTTAAATATTTTAAAACTAATTTGACTGGGCGCTGTTGCTGCCTATGGCAACAGCGTCCAGTCAAATTAGTTTTAAAATATTCACTGGCATGTTTATTAAATAGTAAAGACACAATTCGTACAACCTGACAAACTATTAAGCATTTAAGACAGACTAAATTGAGTCATTCATTACATAATTGATTATGACGCCAGCCTAGCTCACATTACATTGTTGATCATGGCGTCATATGATTGACTGAGAAACTGGAATCCTTCATTTTGAAAGCAGTATGACACATAGTAATTCTGTTACTCATCTCAGAGATGTAGGTGCAGTGCTTTTTACAATTAATGATCTTAATCAACGCGGTGCCATATTGTGACTAAATGACAGCTAAGCATGACCTTGAAAGAAATGTGTTCTTTGACTCACAACAGGTGCAGATCCTGCATGGCATGTGCGATGGCGCTATATAGTTTTGTATGTGCTATTAATCTAGTCAGTGTGTTTTGGACTCACTGTAGATGCCAATTTGAGTTGCCATCATAGATTTAAACAATTACTAGATCGCTCACGATGCCCTAAAATGAGTAACATCAGAATTGAGTACATTTTGGATAGAGGGTGCATGAGAGAGAATTTTTTAATGCTATTAAAAAATGTATTTCTCCAAATAATAGTCATTCGAAATAAATATCAGATTGAAATAGCGAGCCTTATATCGAATCAGTCATTCAAATAGTAAATTTTCAAAATTTGCTTTCTCTGGGTCTGCAAATGGACATTTCTAATGACCACTGCAGAAGCCATTTTTGGCAGACATCAGTGTTAAAGGGGCAAGGACATTAGAATTCCAGGGACTAATCTTAACCAATCCAGTAGTGTTTACTTAATAATTAACAAACCTTCAACCATGTCTTCTTTCTCGACCTCTGTCTCCTCTTCATCATCCATGTGATGTGTCCGCAGTGTTCCCACCTCTGCCTCCGTGTCTTTAGCATACACCTTCTTCCAGCTCTGTTTTAACCTAAAATCCTTCACCTGTCAATCAAAACAAAAAAAGAATACAATACAAAACTCATCCCATATAGGGATACATTTCTAGCTTTTACCCGTTCATTTTTAGCTAACTATGCAGGTAAGCTGTTATATTTTTAACCTAATCTGGCTGGTGGGGGGGGGGGGGGGGGGGAGGGCTGTTGCTGTTTAAATATTCAAGAGAATGGTTATTAAATTGAAAATTCATCAACGACATACAGTTCGTAAACTTCGGGACAAACATTTTGATGTTCATGAAAGAACTATATGCTATTTTAATTGTGATGTCATTTGATTAATGCCGTCATACACATGAGTGACAGATCAGATCCCTCAATTCTTGATATTCATGTGAGACCTAAGTGATGCATGGTATTTTCAGATTTAGGTCATGTCTTTAAAGAAAGATATTCATTCATTAACACTTTAATAGTCAGCATTTATCAAGAAAACTAAAATTTCTTTCATAGTGAATATCCATTTGCAGGCCAAGAAAAGACAAAGTTTATTGAAAGCTTTCCTCTGAATGACTGGCTCAGTTATTTAACCAGCCATTTCAGTAGGGCCTAAAATTTGACATTTTTGAAGAATATTTCAACAGCTAGTTTTGGACAGATTGACCATTAAAGGGTTAATAGCTAAAGTTAAACATGCTAAAGGTCAAAACATTTCTCCATGCTGCCCTGAGATTATTTTCAACCAACCATAAAGCACATTAGTATATAGTTATCCTATGTCATATGCCACCATTTACAAAGCTCATAGAGGATGCTACATATACTGCGCAAACCCTGCTACGTATGTACCGATCTACAAGTCTCACTGGGTAGACCCTACACTGACGAGCAAGAAAAACCTGATGGAGCCAAGGACTCAGGCTGATGCCAAAAAAGCAGTGGCCAATGAGACTTATTGCAGCCGCAGGATGTTTTCAGACTACTGCAGTGACAGACTACAGTATATCATCATCATCATCATCATCAGCATATGTCATATCTGCAGATTGGCAGTGTGTGTAATAATTTACTAAGTTACAAAGAGTTAAGCGCCATGCCTCTGATACATTAATATAGGCACAAATAGGAACATAACTTAAGATAGGCACAAATAGGAATATACCTTAATATAGGCACAAATAGGAATGGCCATTACACCAATTTGAAGACTGCATTTCCAGGCAGTGGGCCGCACCTGCCTCGCTTGGAAGAAACTCAATGCTGGCAAAGCTTCACTGTATTGGAGGAAATAAGTACAGTAAAGTACAGCTCAGAAATAACTTATCGTGTTTCCAAAACAATAAAACGTATTCAACAGGGCATTTCTTAAATCGTGTTCAAAATTGTTTGGTTTGGAAACACATTAAATTATTTCAAAGCTATTTAATATTTAACTTTTGTAATATTTACACCATTTAAATCTGTTAACCCTTTCAGCGATGAATTCCCCATACCTAATGTTCAAGGCAACCATACAGGAAAACTGTTGAATATTTTGAAATTAATTTGACTGGAAGCCATTGCTGCCTTGGGCAGCAATGGCTTCCACTCAAATTAATTTCAAAATATTCAACAGAATAAATATTATGTCGTAAAGAATTGACTTTTTCAGGGATTTGTCGGTGAAAGGGTTACGGTTCTCTTGAAACAATAAATCTATGGAATATATATGTAATATGCAACTAGCAAATTCATAACCCGAGGTCACTCATCTAAGATGAGATATTTAATGACTAACTGGGGGTGTTGATATTAACCTGGATGAGGCACTATTCAACATGACTAATCACTAGATTGTACATTGTACTAGCCCTAATGATTCTTTACTAGCACTTACTGGGTAGATATAGTGATTAACCCTTTAAACCTTAAATTTAAAAATTTAATTTTCTCATAAAAAATGTCCATTTGCAGACCAAGAGATTAGTTTTCAGAATTTATCCCCGGAATGACTGGCTCGGTTATCAAGCCAGTCATTCGTCATTAATTTTTAACACGGCAAATCAATAAATTGATGTATGCTACCCGATGGTATACTCTGCAGAGAAACTGAATGGATAACCCCGAAGGCATATGCTTCAGGGAAAGGTTTGGAACTGTGGCTCAGACACAGAGAAACGAACTTGAAGTTGTCAATGAGATATCACCATATTAGGCCATCCTTAAAATATTGTTGGTTTGGGGTAATGATGTTAAATCCACAATTTGGGGAGTAGGAATGATTCGGTGGGCCATCATTCTTTTGGTCTGGCAGGATTTGCCCTAACAAACAATTTGTTAAGGATAGCTTAATAAAAGCAAAATCTAAGTTTCTCTAAATCAACACACTTAGACTTTGCTTGGCACCATATGAAAAATACATATAAAAACTTGAAACCATGGCCTGGAGATACATTTTCCGCGATATTCAGTCGACTATGAAAAGTAGGTCAGCTTTTGATACTGTGTACACCTTCTCCCTAAGATGCATCCACATACCAAGTTTGGTGACCATATGTGAACAAGTCTTGAAACTATAGCGCCGACAAACATTTTCTGTGATATTCAGTTGACCATGAAAAGTAGGTCAGCATGATCTACTTTTGACCTACTTTTCTACTCTGCACACCTTCTCCCTACGATGCATCCACATACCAAGTTTGGTGACCATATGTGCAAGTCTTGAAACTATGGCGCGGACAAACATTTTCTGTGATATTCAGTTGACCATGAAAAGTAGGTCAGCATGATCTACTTTTGACCTACTTTTCTACTCTGCACACCTTCTCCCTACGATGCAGCCACATACCAAGTTTGGTGAGCACATGTGTAAAAGTCTTGAAATTATGCCCCAGACAAACATTTTCTGTGATATTCAGTCGACAATGAAAAGTAGGTCAGCATGACCTACTTTTCATACTCCGCACACCTTCTCCCTAAGATGCATCCACATAGCAATTTTGGTGACCATATGTGAAAAAGTCTTGAAACTATGCCCCGGACAAACATTTTCTGTGATATTCAGTCGACCATGAAAAGTAGGTCAGCATGACCTACTTTTGATACTCCGCACACCTCCCTAAGATGCTTCTACATACTAAGTTTGGTGACCATATGTAAAAAGGTCTTGAAACTATGCCCCGGACAAACGTATATATGGTGAACGGATGGACGGACGAACGAATGGACGGACAGACGTACAAAGCGGCGACTACATGCTCCCGCGAAATTTTTTTCGGGGACCATAAAAACAGTCTTCTTTTGCAGAGGCTGTTTTTGGCTGATGAGTGTTAAAGGGTTAATCATAGCCCTTATACTACAGAACCGTGGTCTTATGTCATTGTATGTTATTCAGTCCTGTTGTGTATGAAAACTGGTATAATTTAACCCTTTAATGGTCAGATTTGGTCACGGAAATTTCATGTTTCTCACAGAAAACGCAAATTCGCAGACCAAGAGAAAACTATTTTTGAAAAATTAAAACTGGAATGACTGGCTCAAATATCGAGCCAGGCACTCAGTTATAAATTTTCAAATATAATCTTCACTTGGTCTGTAAATGAACATTTCTCAAGATTACTGCTGCGTCTGTTTTGGGCACGCTTGACTATTAAAGATTTGAGATATTAACGTATTACAATTTCACCACCGAGATGGCCAGTCACAAATACTAGCAAACTCCGGGTAGCGGACTAGTGTTAATTTCAACAACTGTTAACTGTAACAATCTATTTTAAAGCTACATGTATCGTCACTACATCAACAGGTTGAAATTAATTTAACCAGCAGCTGCTGCTTCTGCTTGTTTTAACAATGATTGAGCTGGACAAAAATGGCTTTTGTAGTGATCTTAAGGACGACTATTTCAAAATTTATCACTAGAATAGCGGGCTTGATAACCATGCCGATGATTCCTGTGGCAGATCTTCTCTTGGTATGTAAATGGCAATTAAAGCAGATTTAACTTTTCTGAACCCGTAGCACACTGATGTCAATATTCGATCGTTTACAAAGAAACTAGTCTACATTTTCCAACAATTTTGGTGGAAGATGTTGCTGTCTACGACAGCACCATCTTCCACCAAATTTGTTGAAAAACAAACAACAGTTCATCTTCTACATTTATTTGAAAATGTACAATTTTGACATCAGACATCAGAGTGTAAGGGTTAAACAATCTAAACCAGTTTAATCCTTTAACACTGAAATCGGCCAACAACGGCTTCTGCAGTGGTCTACACAAATGTCCACATACAGATCAAGATAAGACAATTTTTGGAAATTTATAACTGGAATGATTGGCTCGATAATCGAGCCAGCCATTCCAGTGATAACTTTTCAAAAATAGTCTTGTCTTGGTCTGCAAATTGACAATTTATGAGAAAATTAAAATTTTCTTGGAACAAATTTAAGGTTTAACCCTTTAACCTTTGAATTTGTTCAAGAAAATTTAAATTTTCTCATAGAAAATGTCCATTTGCGGACCAAGAAAACTATTTTTGAAAATTTACCACTGGAATGACTGGCTCGGTTATTGAGCCAGTCATTCCAGTGGAAAACTTTCAAAAATAGTCTTCTCTTGGTCTGCAAGTGGACATTTCTTAAGACCACTGCAGAGGCCGTTGTGGCTGATATATGGGTTAAAATGTTTAAAAGTGTTTGACTATATTAAACTACACGCATAACAAGTGAAGAAGATGTATCAGAATACTGCAGCTATATACCTGAATGAGTATACTTCTCCCTCTACCTCCTCCAGCATATGCTTAACTAGAGCCTCGCCGGCTCTCTGCTGCGGTGTCTTAGCTTTCCCGCCTCCATCCCCTGCTGCATCGTCTGCATCATTATCATCATCTTCATCATCCTCAAAGTCAGGACCGCTAAGGATACAATTATTAATATGGTTAAAACGGCAAAATAAACATACATGTATCAATTAATAAACCACGCTAATCTGTGAGTCAAGCATACGACGTCATAATTCAAATACGTCACGGGTAAGCTGACGCTACAATTAAAATATGTCATGAAGGGTGTATTTAACTATGTCAGGAACTCTTGAATGTAGCGGCCATAGGCAGCAACAGCGCCCAGTCAAATTAGTTTCAAAATATTCAACAGCTTACCTGTATAGTTTTCTGGAAATTGATAGTCAGGGCATTCAGGGATCGATCGATCACAACACGAGCGAGGTGTGGGTGGAGATTAACTAGGGATCGGCGGGGCATAGCTAAAACTAGAAAGGTCAATTCTCATTCAATCTGCCTGAAACTTCAAACGCCTAAAGTACAATGTAACAACATTTTAGCTGAGCTCGAGTTTAGATGCACTGCCGGGTCAGGTTTTAGAAAGCCACTCTATCGTTAAATTTTTAAATCCCTACTCCTCCATTTTTGCCGAATGGATCTTGATCAAAATCGGATATTCTATGAGTAACTCTAGACATCATTATGGACATCGATTTTCGATTACACCCACCAAAGCCTGGTGGGTTTTAGAAGGGCAACACGGCCTTTAAAATCACAGTCTTACGTTATTGCTGACAGTATCTCAATAAAACTTGAGAGGGATATTATATGGGTAACTCTCAACATCATGTTACAGAAACATACATGTATTTCGATTCACCTTCTTGGTGGGCTTTAGACAGGTGCCCCGCTTCTCTGTTATACATGATTGGATCTCGATAAAGGTCAAGGGATTCTAATGATAATTATTTCTTATTCATGCCCGCGTCGGTTTTAGAATGGTTCCGCCCAGCCGGAAAATTTAAAATCACCATTCCTCCGTTATTGATGAATGGACCCTGATAAATCTTGAGGGTGTATTAAATTTAAAAAGCTCTATATTATTTTTTTCTAGTTTTATTAGAATTTTAACTGTCTGATCAAAATAATGCTTTCCTGCCTATATAATTGAAATGTGTGTGACTTCAGAAATCTTTAAAATACCTTATAAAGGAATTTGTTTATCCGATGAAAATAAATTTTTATTTCAGACATAGACATAATTCTCCCAATCTCTGCCATGTCTGCCAGTTATTAATACATATCATACCAGCAGAGGTAATCCAAATCTATTGCAAGCTGACAATTAAAGGCATTTGATGTGTGAGTGCTTAGGCCCTGTAAAACTGAACAATGTTCTCTATACATGTAAGTGCTAGTACTGCAGACATGGGTGTGTTCAACTTTATCACAAGGCATGTGTGCGCGTGTGCGTGTGTGTGTGTGTGTAGAATACCATGCTCACATGATGTTGAGTTCTGTGCCTGTGTTTTTCATCCCAGCAATAATCTTTTCTATTTGATCATCTCCAAATTCCCCTCCGAGATCCGAGAACAGGATGAGACGTTTGTGTGCAAAGCCACGTTTGCCTCTGAAACAAGGAGCAACAGTTGTGTTCATGATCAGCATGGTTTACAAGGATTGGATGGTAAAAGGACACAGGATTAGATGTCATTTTCTTCAGGCATTTTCGGATTCAGTATACAATGTACATGTATCTCAAAAATCTTAGCTATAAAATGGTTGATTAACTAGAAATGGGCAGGGCATAGCTAGAAATTGATCCCTCTATTAAATCCTGCTTCACTTGAAACACGCCAAAATATGCCGAAAAAAACATAAACAAAAAAAATATTTTTATTTCTGGTAATCTACATTGTATGACTAAATTATTTGAATCCTGCTTTTCAGTCAACTTGTTTACAAAATATTATAAGCAAACTCAGGGCTTTAGATTTCCATCATTTGGGCACACCACCTATCTGGTCCGGGATCTATCAATGCTCCTATCTGGGATTTTTGAATCTGAGACTGATTGATTTTGAGCCATTTTAGTTTTAATAGCACAGACCTCTGAACGGCCATAAAATGCCACAGCTTCCATCTCTTGAGTATTTAATTGACTGTAAATCAGTTAACCCTTTAACACTCATATCATCCAAAAATGGCTTCTGTAGTTGTCTTGGGAAATGTCCATTTGCAGACCAAGTGAAGACTATTTTTGAAAAATTACCACTGGAATGACTGGCTCGATAACCGAGCCAGTCATTCCAGTAGTAAAATTTCAAAAATAGTCTTCTCTTAGTCTGCAAATGGACATTTTCTATGAGAAATTTGAAATTTTCTGGAACAAATTCAGGGGTTTAAAGGGTTAATTAGTGTTCATAGCAACCAGTAGGATTTTAATTTGGGCTCACTAATATGGGCGGATTTCATTAGGGCATGACTTGTAAAGTCATAGCTAAGGGGCAATCTAAAGCCCTGAAGCTCTATATTATATGGTAGAAAAGCATTCCAATGTAAAAGGGTTCACTCTACCCCTTTGACACTCAAGCGGGCCAAAAACAGCATCTGCAGCTGTCTTGAGAAATACACCAAGAAAACTATTTTTGAGAATTTACCAATGGAATGACTGGGTCGATAACAGAGCAAACCATCCCAGAGGTTTCAAAAATAGCCTTCACTTGGTCAAAGACAATCTTCTATTGGTCTGCAAATAGACATGCTTCTCCGAGAAAATTTAGATTTTTTAATCTTTAGCACACGGATGCCAATATTCTATCTCTTACTGTGTCAATAACAAAGAAACTAGTGTAGATTTTTCAACAATTTTGTTGGAAGAGGTTGCTGTCTACAACGGCACCATCTTCCAGCAAATTTGTTGAAAAATAAACACCAGTTCATCTTTTACTTTAATTTGAAAATTTAAAATTTTGACAATAGAGTGGTAAGGGTTAAAACAGATTTGATGGTTAAAGGGTTAATATACAACACAATGCACATGTTAATTTTTCTACTTACTGTATTCCATTGACCACATGATCCAGAGCCACGACCAATGCATCAATGACTGACACACAAACACGTTAAAGTTGATAAAAATGCAAAATTCAGCTTTAACCCTTACCACACCGGTGTCAAAATCATAAATTTTCAAATTAAATAAAAATATTAACAGGTGTTCATTTTTCAACAAATTTGGTGGGAGATGGTGCTGTCGTAGACAGCAACATCTTTCACCAAAATTGTTGAAAAATGAACACCAGTTTCTTTGATAGTGACGCAGTAAAAGATACAATATTGACATCAAAGCAGTAAGAGTTAACACACCCTTTCACAGACAAATACAGGAAAAACTCGTCGACGCTGAGGTATACCTGATGCTTGCCTTCTGTTGGAAGACGAAAGTCACATGCCTGAGACTGGTGCACATGCTCATAGATTGTTCTTGGATGGACACTGTATGCTGGGGCCAGGCGACTGAGCGTGTGTGCGTGCGTGCGTGCGTGCGTGCGTGTGTGTGTGTGTGTGTGTGTGCGTGCGCGTGTGTGCATATCTTCTGGTATGAACAGGGACTTGGTGGCAGGGATGAGTGGATCTTACGATAAATAGTATGGCAGTGAGACAGTGAGAGAGGCATTTCCCAACTCATTCTGACATGTCTGAGATCTAACTTTTTATGGCATTTCACTCCATCTGAGGATTTACATACATGTTTGCGTGTGTGATTTCACAGAGAGAGATACAGGTACGTGTATAAGGTTTATATTGTGATATTGAGGTACATGTAGCAGGAAAAAGGTTTGTTTTTCATGTAGGTACAAGAGTCCATTTGATAGATTTTTTAGGAGCTGGGCTTCTATGCCTGGGCCTAGTAGAGGTGATCTAGAATCTATCTAAGGTTTTCTTTTGTGGCCCTTAGGTGTGGCGTGGATTTGTCTAGGCAGACATATATAGATAGTCTAATGTCATTGTTAGTCCTGATATCAGAGGTGTGACATCTTTAGAATTTGCTGATATGTCATTCAGTGATGTGGAATGTGTGCTGGAAAAACAGCTTTGTTGAAGTTTATAATGTCAGCGGGGGTGGGGTGGGGGGGGGAGACAGAGGGAATATACCGAGGTGAGCATGCTGGGATTTTTCTGATTGGTTGAAATGTAAATCATGACAGCCATCATAGGGTGTAGAAATGTACCAAAATTTAGCTAATAAAACCTGAATATCTTTCTTTAGTGCCATGATAAAAAGCTTATAATTACCTGCATAGATTATGAGTGGCATATTAGATCACCTGAATAGCTATTAAGAGATGGAGTTAGTTATCCTTTAATTTCATGCCCTGCCTACACTAGCAGGCCTGCCCAAATTGTGCGAACGAAACAGTGGTTCACGTGACGGTTACGCAAATGTTTGTTGCATAACCCATTTTTCATTCGCGTAGTCTAGTCACTTGAGATGTTGAATTTACATTAGTCTATGTCCTAATAGAAGCCGTCGCCGACATTAACCCCTAAAATTCTGTAGCACTTTCTGAAAGGAGAAACTCCCTTACAGAAGCGTGCACCCCCAAACTCAAAATACTGGTTTGATAAAAGTTTCACGCTGGCTCAATAAGAACGGAGAAGATAATGTCAACATCATTTTGAACAGGCATATAGAATTTTGCTGGAAATTTCCAACCGGTTTAGTTGTAACAAAAAATCTAGATTTTCACAACAAAATCAGATAAATCTTCCATATCAAATGGTGAAACAATGAATCTGATCATTCTAGATTTAAATCATGGCACAACATTAATTCGGCAATAATATACGTCTATGAACGTTCGAAAATAGACCTGACAAGCGTATCTTTTCGTCACGTAACGGGAAGAAAAATAGGGTGTGTCTTGAAAGAGCCAATCAGTGAATGGCTTGCCTCCACTTTGTAGAGAACTAATAAATATTCATTACCACGAAATATTATAATGTCCAAAATGGATGCCACAAAAGAAAGGTTGTCATTTTCCCAGGGATATTTCCCATTATTTGTGTCGGTAAATCTTGCAAAATTATTTAATTTGGTTGCTAACATCTTGTATAATAAAGGAGGCGATAATACTTTTGAAAAATTGGACTGATTTAATAAAGATTGAAACGGATAGAACCTGGTATGTTGAGATGATTTGCGATCTAACTAGTGCCCTATCAGAGACTAGTTCCCTGCTCGCCTTTCTATGCTAATACATGAATCGGCTATTTTCGCATTCGCCATTGCCTTAACGTATGTAAACGAATGAAGCCAATTTCATTTATAAGACTTCCGTGTCTTAAATTAATTAAAGTTCTATATAAGCGGATTTAACCCTTTGTTAATACTGATATGACATTTCCATTATGTAACCAAGATGAATTTCACCTTCAAATAGTTTCATATTCAAAATGGGTTACGCGAAATCAAATGGGTTGCGCCGAAGAAATTTGTGTAACCCATTTTTGGTTATGCAAATCTTCAATTTGGGCAGACCTGACTAGGCATGACAAGTGACATGTGTATAGATATAATATCATGGTGGATGTTCAACCACAGACACATGACAGAAGGATACAATCTGCTGCAATGTCACTGGAGTGAATGTCATTCTGAACATATTGCAAAAGATCGAAGTCCGCGACGCCGAGAGGACGAGCGATGCTGACGTTCTCATAGCTCTCGCCATCAGCTAATGGATTGTCTGTATCAGGTGTACCAAACAGGATTAGCACGATCTCGTCTTTAGATTCTGCAAACATCTGTAGAAAGAATTTAACATAATGAAGGGATCTGAACTGTAGTGCTCTAGATAACTTTCTTCAGTTGGCAGTACAGGACTCCTTAATTTTTCAACTGACGCATTAGGAGGAGTACAAGACTTGTTACTGAATACTGGACAATTATCCTTCTCCCCTACCCCAACATTATATATATATCTATATATCATAATAAATGGTCTGGTATCTTACCATATAAAGGTGTAACAATCAGTGCATTGTAATTGTACCATCATATCATCATGCTACAGTATGTATGAATAATTACTGTATTCTGTGGCTGTAGTAGTAGAAATATGCTATGGCTGCAATCAGTCTTTTTTCTTTTTTGACCACTGTGTCGTCCTTTAACTCTCAAATTTGTTCAAGAAAATTTCTACTTTCTCAGAGAAAATGTCCAGTTTCAAACCAAGAGAAAATTATTTTTGAAAATTTATCACTGATATGACTGCCAGTCAAGCCAGTCTTTCCAGTGGAAAATTTCCAAAAAACCATCTTCTCTTGGTCTGCAAATGGACATTTCCCAAGACCACTGCAGAAGCCATTTTTGGCCGGCTTTAGCATTAAAGGGATAAACTAGTCATCCCCACCACCACCCACCCTCCATGTTATTTCCTAAAGCCAGCAAACTTTCCAGATTAGCCATTACAGTTACATGTCCTGGTTGGGGCAGGCCCGTGTTTGGCACTCTTTGCTATTGATCAACTAAGTAGTCAGTCGTGCCAACCAGATTTTAATTCTGAATGAAATAATATTTTTATATCAAGTGCGTTTATTTTAAATCTAGCTGCATTATGGTGGGACACGATTAGCCTATAGAGATGCACTAGCATTCTAAAGACTCTCTGTGGCAATGGCATAGTGGCAAATCAATAAATTTTATTGCTATAATAATAATTGTCATTATGAATTCTGAAATTAGTTTTAAAGGAGGTAAATTTAGAAGCTAGTTTGACTGAAAGAAATTACAGACAGCAATTAATCACTTAAAGGAGTTACAGTCCAATTGTTTTCAAAATAATTACCAGAGCTTCAACTATAACATACATGTATCATTGACATATATAAAATAGAAGGAAGAGTGTTATGCACTCCACATTTTCAGAGTATTTCTTTATTTAGAAGGGAAATTCGCTTTTTGCTTCCTATTTGATTAAGATGGGAGTAAGGTATAGAAGAGCTGACAAGACAGGTTATCGCAATTAGAATATTGTTCATTTAATCTTGGCAAGGGTCTTACTAAAAATATAATCCCAGGCTAGAAGCGCTAATATATTGTTTACAGTAATAAGAGAACAAATCTTTAAATATCTGCAGGTAAACTTAAATCAGTTGAAGAGAACTTGCAGTTGTTATTGGCAGATTAATGCTTTAGCCTACTGACTGATATTGTTGTAAATTTCATATTAAAAGTTATTGCTATAATTACCTCTCCAATTAAAATAAGCGTGAAAGAACACATTTTTACAAATATTTCTGTATACTTTGCTGTATCTGATGAAATATTCACAATTGAAAAATCTTCCATCTCCACTCATATGTTATCCTTAATTACAAATGCCATATAAGATATGCCTTCCTGGAGATTCAAAGTTTGTGAAAGACAAACTCAGAATATATTGTTGCGGTTGATTATGGTCTGGGTCAAACTCATCACTATTCACGGTTATGAGGTTATGATGGCTACTGTAAAAGTTATGCATGTACTCCTATTTCCAACTAAAATATGTCTTGAACAACTAAGTTCCGGTAATATTTTAGCCCATTTGTCAATACAGTACAGCTCAGAGATAACTTAACGTATCAACAGGTCTGAAATGCGTGCATGATGCGTTGAAAGCCCGTTTCCAACGCATTGGTTTTAAAAACACAATGCATTCACAACGTATCCAGTTAATTTTTTTGATGCATTAAAAATAATAAATATATGCGTTGAGAACGAGCATTAAATGCGTAAATAAGCAAGTTTGAACTTGTTTCATGTCCCCCAGAGACAGTGCCAAACGCATTGTTAAAAGCAAAATGGAACAGACGCCAAATTTTAAATGCGTTTAAAAGATTCGTATGTGCATTGCGTAATACCCGGCGTACATACCAACTCCACGGCTCCAACTACCCGGGATCCAATCAAACTTAGCGGTTCATTACATTTCCTAGAAGGGGCAAAGGTAAATATGAGAAGGTTTTCCTAAAAAAGACAGCGGGACATAATATTAAAAATCAAAATTATAAATATTACGAAACACATAATCATGATTCCTGGTTGAGAATTAATGTAACGATGTGCCCCTGAGCGTTTTGCGCCCCTGAATGTTTTGCATCTGGTGCAAGAAACCTAAGCATTGGTTCGTTTCGCATTTAACTTTTATAAACATCCAGCGCAGCGAAACATGATGGGTGGCGAGATTTGACATAGATTAATAGTACTGAAAATTGTCCGTAAGCAACTTCATTATCACTTCTACGCATCATCTGTGTTCGCGATGAACAGACAGCGAATAAACGCAAAATTATGGATTAAAGATGTCAAAATATAGCTTATGTGTACCAATGCTCGACTAATGTAGACGCTTTTTTTAATTAAAACATGCAGATGGTGTGGTTTTTATTGATAATATGACGCACAAATTAGCAGATTCGTGTCCGCTAGCGCAATATCCCCATCGGTGCTCTACACGAAAAAAGACTGTTTCAGGGCTAGTTATGAAATACTATGCGCCCCTAACGCTGTAACATGTACCGATATTGCATTGGCTTTTCGCGGAAATAAAAGGCCCGTAACGATTTAATGACTTTCTTTTTGTGACATTCGGTAGCTTTCGGATTCAGTATATTGCAATGTAATGTAGCCGAGTATAACACTTTGTTGTTGCCTCACTCGGGAACCAGGCCGAGGAAATGAGCAATCGCCGCACGCCCCTCTACGCAGCAATAACATAGCTACATGATAAATAGTGCCTTAATAAACCCGTGAAAGTTAACATTATAAATAATCAGGGAGCTAATTTCACTATATTTCATGAACCAGACATTGTTTGTTTTATTAATTTAAAAGTTAAAGTGGGCGTTAAGATATTGATTTATTGCTTTTAAAAGCGCCACCGCGAATACGTGTACATTTTGCGTTCCACCATTGTTGATCGTGAGTCGCTCAGAGACTGGTTAAAATAAATCATGTCATCAATTCGTTATGAATGACAACGAGACACGTGATCAAAATTTTACTACGATAGTAAATTTCACTCATTCATAATGACGTCAGATGTCCAGCAAGCCAATCAAATTACGGCTACGCTTTTCCGAGAATCTATGACTGCGCATGAGTATCGATCGGCGAGTCGCGCGAGGCATTTCTCATTAGTGTTGAATTTAAGCAGTGAATAAGTAACCGTGTTCGTTTTGTTCTGTACGAATGGAATGTTTACATTACCAGACAGCTGTATCGGAACTGATAATGCGACATACTGCCAATTATTCAACATTGAATGAGGCCTCCCCCTAAAATCATGACAGGAATTTCGCGAAAATTTACGGTACCCTGGCAAAATATAAAATTTGCATAATGTGTGTATGCCCGAGTAATCGGGTGCCCTTCTTGGTCGACTCGCATAATGTCGTTATACCAGCGTAACCATAATTATGAACGCGTTTCACGTTATCAGATTTCAAATGACTTGTCTAACCAATATCATAAATGCGTTGTGTAATAAGTTCTGAGGTGTTGTCAAACTGTTTCCAACCCATTTGTTTTACTTTCACACCGCGTTGTTTTACAGTTCACAACGGGAAAGTGATGCATCCATTATTTTAAAATATACCCGCTATGGACATGTTATGCACACATTGCAGATGCATTTTATGTTAAGTTATCTCTGAGCTGTACCGTATGTACAAAAATAATGTCCATTTTATTTTTTCATTGACACCTCTATAGGTGCACATACAATACCTTCTTGCGGAGATGGAGATCATGCCGTTTAGTGATGGTAGTATAGGCGCAGCTTTTACGAGGTCGGTATGTCATAATGTGACTAGTGTGTTGTTTCCCCTTCGTGTAATTGAGTTAGTAGGTTATATTTAATAATGACAACAGGCCGGGATGGGCAGTTTAATACACTGATGCGTACTGTATTTACATGAGACGTACAGGGTACGCATGAATATTTAAATGTTTGCATATATAGATGATTTCTATGTGTACAGTATGCTTGTACTCGCCTTATCTGGAGTGCTGCCGATCTGTTACTAAGTAGACGTATATGACAGAATCATTAATTAGATCACTAGTTAGCTGACATCAGGGTTAAAATAAATTAATAAAATATAGGTCTGTCACAAAAATCAGAAAGTCTGCCACTACCAACTGTGTGTCTTTGAGGAATTTTCAATTTAATAAACATTCTGTTGAATATTTTAAAACTAATTTAGCTGGGAGCTGTTTTAATTACTGTAGATTAAAAATATTCAACAAATTACCTGTATACAGTTACATTGTACATTGAAAGTGACATTCTGGGAATTCAGGTTTCAAAGTTTCAAATTAATTCCAACACTCGTGAAAATGTGGGTGGGGCTTAGCTAGAAATGGGCATGGCAAAGCTAGAAATGGATCCTCCATTAACATGGTTAATTATCAGGTCACCTACATGTATAGTCAGTGTCTGGAGTGGTCTTGAGAAATATCCATTTGCAGGTCAAGAAGACCATACTTGAAATGTACCACTGGCATGACTGGTCATTCCAGTGGCCAAGTTTCAAATGGACATTTACTAAACGTTAAAATCTTGACCTTAGTTAATGTATCGGTTTTGATCATTAAAAATCAACTTTTTGTCCACTGTGCATTCAAAAGTTCAATTTTACAAAACCTTGTGACTAAAAGTGAGAATGAAGTCATGCCACTTACAATGGGAACTGAATATTGTACTACGCTTAGTGTATATACACTGTCTATTCTATGGACCCGTCTAGATTCTAGAACAGTGGGGACAATGGAGGATTACAGTATTACATGTGGCTATACCCATCCCTAGTTAAGCTCCACTCACGCTTAGATCGATCGATCCCTGAACTCCCTGACTATCAATTTCCAGAAAACTATACTGTGATACAGGTAACCTGTTGATTATTTTGTAACTAATTTGACTGGGTGCTGTTGCTGCCTATGGCAGCAACAGCGTCAAGTCAGGTTAGTTTCGAAATATTCAACGGCATGTTTATTAAATAGTAGTGATACAATTCGTACAACAACGGATAGTTCGTCATCAGTAAAGCGTTCGTGATGAACTTATCTACATCATTCATGATGTCATTGATTACGTTATGTAGTTGATTATGACATCATATGATGGATGGATAAACTGGAAAGGTCCATTGCATAAAAGTGTCCAGAGCATATGATCTGGAAATGGATTCTAAATACATGTACAGCAATTAGCTACTACTGCCCTAATAGCTATCTATACTTGTATTTACTTGGAAGAATGCTCTCCCTTGCCACAGTCCACATGGTCAATGGATTTCTAATAAAACAAAGTATGCGTACCTTCCTCTGTAGGATCATTTGGATGCAGTCGATCGCCGTCTGAAGAGCAGTTGTCTCCCCTACAGCGGCCTGGTTCATGGACGGCCCAACGTCGAGCACAATCCCGACAGCCTCCTGAAATAGGAATATAATCACATTTTAAACACAGCTTTTGCTGACACACACAAAGTTACACATACTCATGAGTTATTGCGCAGTTCTAAGCAGTTTTCACTACGGCTGCTAGGTATCTGTCTTAAAATCTGTACCAGGATCCCATCTTGATACTAGCGCGCCTATGGCAGCAACAGTGTCTTATCAATTAAGCATTCGTGACAGTCTTAGCTACGTCATTTATGATGTAATTGAGTATGGCATTATCCTACACATCAAGTAATTGATTATGACATCATATGATTGATAGATAAACTATAATCCTCCATTACATTTCAGCAGATTTTAAAAAATAGTCCTGTTTTGGCCTGCAAATGGACAAGCTACTTATACATGTAGAGCATGGATTTTCTAGGTCAGGGCTGCCCGGCTCCCAAATCAAATTTTGGCCAG
Organism: Chaetoderma sp. LZ-2023a; assembly: GCA_034401795.1. Classification (NCBI taxonomy): domain Eukaryota; kingdom Metazoa; phylum Mollusca; class Caudofoveata; order Chaetodermatida; family Chaetodermatidae; genus Chaetoderma; species Chaetoderma sp. LZ-2023a. The sequence goes on along the minus strand of CM067375.1, from coordinate 37,944,055 downwards.
CTGGACATTGGTTTGGGAGATGTGGGGCTCAAGAACGGCAGGGCTAAGGTAGCTGAAATAAACTACCGGAAATAGACTATTTGTAGAACCCGATTCTAATAAGATAAGGGATGTAAATTGTTTAAATCCAAATCTGACTTCTATTATAATTAGGTACATGTATATTTCATGAAAAATTTAAAATCGATTTTTTCTAAAATGGCTAGATAATAAAACACTATGTAAGGGAGTAACTGATCCGCAATCCTAATGTAAACAGGTCAAAATTCAAAATAAAGTATTCTAAAGCGGGAATTGGAACGAATTATTAAAGATAAAATTTAAGTGAATGACTGTACTACTAGATGGAAAGGTAGTATGGCGTAATCCGACGGATGGCCGCCAAGATAGCATTTGTGTTATCCCTACCCGCCTAAATTCAATGCATTGCTGATGACTGTGCTGACAAGAATTAAACACAGGACAAGGCTGAAAATTAATAGCAACGTTTATTTACATACAATATCGCAATTATACTCTACAGGATCTATATATAATATATACATATATATATTAGCCAACCTACATGTGTATATATTCCTCGTATCAATCTAATGGTAAAGTGGCACATATTTTATGACAGACTACGACGGACCATGGCGAATGTCTACCCCTCTGGAGAAATTTAAATAATAGGTATTATCATGTCATTCTCCCTGGGCTATGGTCCGGTATAATATGCCCTAATTCCCCTCCCCCCCCCCAAAGAAAACCCCTGTAAATTAGCTTTCACCAGCCCATAACTTCACCATCGAAACATACTTCTCTCCGGAATGGCTCTTCTTGACACTCTCGCTGTCAATCCAGAATTGGACTCTATGGCTTGATTTGTCACATCCACATTCCCTTTCGAGATTCACGTCACCCTGTTTAACTTGCTATGTTCACGATTAGCAACGACAGAGCATGACCAGACCTGGCTCTCGCACTATATTCACTTCCCTACGCAAAGACCAAATAGTTCCCTTCTTTCACCCCCACTTAACAACCAATTCAACTAATTAAATCCATATCAAATGACCAATGATCGGACATTAAACTGAATGATCACCACCCCCACCTCTTTCACGTATTACAACCTCATTTCTTAATGAAACATCTCACTACATGCAATATTACTCCGGCCGAGACAACACCATCAACCACTTCCCGCACGAAATATACAGCTACTAGGTCGCTAGGGGAAAACCGGTATTGTTAAACCCCAGGGAACGTATATTCCTATACCACTATTGTCTAACACTCTAATAGGGGAGATCGGAGTCAAGTGGTACACTTTGGCATCCAATATCAACACATACAGGGAAACATGAAATATATAATTTATTTATTTCACTCTCTTACATTCGTCCCTACTTAATTATTGATGTCTCGGCAATAACATCTAAACGTATAACTGTTCATATAATTTTACATACTTTCATTCAACTACTGGTCAAAATACATAACGAGAACCGGAAAAACCTCTATCAATTCATTCTACGGTAAATAAAATTAACTAAGTGAACTATAGTTCTCCAAAAGTAAATCCTGACCAGACATTACGTTCACTGGACCTGTGATTACTTCCTAACTATATCCAACAAATTCACTCTTTTCACTAAGAATGAAGGGAATTTAAATTTCCCTTTCTCCGAGATCTAACAATACTCACCATTCTGTTACTTCTGATATACAGCTGGCTCTAGGACTATAGACTTAGAAAGCTTTACCGACTCCTTGGAACCGGGTACCCGGCTCCCAACTGCCGAGTACCCGTCTACCATAGAGCTCATATTGTTTGCATAGCCACCAAACAAGAGAAATCCATGGCTTGCCTCCGTCGGGCTGGGAGGCTGGGTCCGTAACAGAATGGTGAGTATTGTTAGATCTCGGAGAAAGGGAAATTTAAATTTCCTTCATTCTCCTTCGATCAATACTCACCATTCTGTTACTTCTGATATACACCAGATTTGGTCAGTAACCTGGTGGGAAGGGGCAAGCCATAAATGCTATTTTAGCCCCTTGGAGAAAGAGTTAGACATAAAACTTGACTAACGGAGACCTAAAAAGGACTGTCAAGTTAACAGAACCGAATCACATTCGCATCACTGCCACCCCCCCCCCCTTTTTTCTCCTAAGAAAAGGGAGAGAACTCACGAACATGCATCTCGCCTGAAAACACAAATATGCCAAGAGGGTTAACTGCTCTTTGCATATACACATGTATTAGCCTGGGAATGAGCATGAATATATATGATGAATGAACATGATATATAGACATAATACAAAAAACTCTCAATCTTGAATTACCTCATGATAAATGGATTCCAGACGTACCGCCTCCAACCATTCACTTGTCCGGCCAACAGTGACACAATCTGGTCGACCATGTCTGCTTCTAAATTCTTTTCTTACCAAAGTGAAAAAAGGGAGAAGAGCAGTGTGGTCACTTAACTATCGTTTCAAAACAGCTAAAGCGAGTGGATTGGCTGAGTCTGACACATCCCTCATATAGTAATCCATGAATGAGGACTCACAGTGCCATTGTGCAATGGCCATGATGTCCTCTAACGGAACACCACTGTAAAGGGCGGTCAAGGCGGCTATTCCTCTAACATCGTGTGCCCTTGCGCATTGCACCTGGTGCCCAGTCGCCATCTCATGAGTAGTCTGAATGCATTCGACTACCCAACGAGAGATAGTATCCATGGATGCGGCACCATAAGGCTTCTTATGGCAGATCCACAGATGTCTATCGTTCGACCGTAACGAGTCTGTCCGTTTCCTGTACTTAGTCAAAGCACGGACTGGGCACCAGACACTGGCATCACGATCAAACCTTGTTAGTTTTGGTATCATGATCGGTTTGCCGGGATATCTCAAAGATTGATTCTTTGACATAAACTCTGCTCTTGGCAGAAGACGCAGACCCTCTCCGGAGACAATAAATCGGTCCCTCTCTGCTGAAAGCGCATGGATCTCACTGCGCCTTCTAGCTGAGGAAGCTGCCAATAGAAAGACCGCCTTTAGAGTCAAATGCTTTAGACTAGCCGAACGCAACGGTTCGAAAGGGTGCTTGGCCAGTACATTAAGCACTAAAGATAGACTCCAGGCTGGAATGACTACCGGTTGTCTCGGTCGGAGATTGCTCATTCCCTTCACCATCACATTTAACTGGGCCACCTCTGGACTATCCCTGTTGGCTAGATAAGGGATAACTGATGCCAAAGCTGACTCGTATCCAGCAATTGTGACGGGAGCTAGTCCTGAAAAGAACAGCTCACAGAGAAAGTCTACTATTTGCTGAATAGTGGATTGAAAGGCATCAATACCCTTTTCTTCACACCAGTCTGCAATTCTGTTAACCTTGTTGTTATATGACTTGAAGGTTGACCTCCTTCTCGCAGCCGCGATGAAATCAGCAGCTTGTCGAGAAAAGCCTTCCGATGTGGAATGCTGTTTGATAACATCCACGCAGTCAATTTGAACATTTCGGGACGCTCGTGTAGGAAGCGTCCCTTGGCCTGGGAGATTATGTTCGGAATCTCGGGCAACTGCACTGGGTTTTCCACCAGCAGATCTAGCAGATCCGTGAACCACGCCCTGCTGGGCCAATACGGCGCTATTAGCAGGACCAGACACGGTTCCTCCCTGAACTTCACCAATACCTTCGGCAGAAGATTGGTGGGTGGGTACGCGTAAGCATGCATCCCCCTCCAGCTTATCGCCAGAGCGTCTGTATCGACGGCATTTGGATCTGGAATCGACGAGACATAAGTCATGATTTGTGCATTTTCCCTTGTGGCGAATAAGTCCACGTTGGGTTTGCCCCAATGCTCGAAGATCCTTCGTAGAACTGGAGGGTTGAGGGACCATTCTGTTGGCAGAATTCTCTGTCTGCGAGACAAAGCATCCGCCAGAATGTTCAATCGCCCAGGAATGTGAGCTGCTTTCAAAACAACCGAGTAATTCCTGCACCATTGAATCAAGTGCCACACTTTGATACACAGTGTGGGTGACCTGGTCCCGCCTTGGCGATTTATGTATGATACTACCGTCGAATTGTCCGATCGTATCAATATCACCTTGCCCCTGACCATTGGAAGAAACTGTTCCAACGCCAGTTCCACTGCCATCATTTCCAACAGATTGATATGCAGCTGGCTCTCTTGGAGAGTCCATGTGCCCGAGACCTGGTGTTCTCCCAGGCAGGCCCACCCACCCCTCCAGCGATGCATCCGTGTACACGGACAGCTGGGGGTGGGGTAGGTGCAGCGAAACCCCTACTAGGAGATTTTGACGCTTTTTCCACCATACAAGATGTGACACTATTGGCTCGAAAACTGGCACCAGTTTTGACAGGGGTTCTGTTCTCTGTTTCCACAGACATCAGATACAGCTGGATAGGTCTTCGCATTAGAGCAGCGTACGGGAGCAGCGTACGGGATCACCTGCTCCATGGAGACCATCATGCCCAGCATCTGAAGAAACCGCCTCGCATGAATGTGGTTTCCCACTCGAAAACTCTTGAGGATGGCCAACAGAGACACCACTCTGGGCTCTGATGGGTAAACCCTGCCTTCCTCGAGATCGAATCGCATCCCCAAATAAATGAAATGTTGAGTGGGTGTCAACTCGGATTTCTCCTTGTTGACTATCCAGCCTAGATCTGAAAGTCACTTCAGAGTCAGAGCAGTATCCACCTCCAACCTGGCTGCCGTATCTGCTTTGATCAGCCAATCATCTATGTAGGTGTGTAGCGCCACGTTCTCTTTTCTGAGAAACGCCGTCACCGCAAGGACCACTCTGGTGAAAACCCTTGGAGCTGTCGACAGGCCAAACGGGAGAACAATAAACTCCCATACTTGATTCTGAAACGCAAATCTCAGAAACCTGTGCCAACTCCGATTCATAGGAATGTGGAAATATGCATCTTTCAGATCGATAGACACACACCACATTCCCTTCCTCAATCCTGCCATTACCGACCTCGGCGTTTCCATCTGGAACCGAGGCGTATGGATAAACGAATTTAATGGCCTGAGATTGAGTACGGGTCTCCATCCCCCTGTGCTCTTGGGGACAAGGAACATATATGAATAGAAGCCTGGAGTGCTCTGGTTTGCTGGTTTTATTGCTCCCTTCAGAAGCAAACCTGACACTTCGTTTTGAATGGCTTCTAACTTGTCTGGTTCCCTTGGTACGAGTGTCCAGACAGGTGCCAAAGACAGATTCTGTGGCGGAAAGTCCCACCACTCCGGCATGTATCCCTGGGATAACCATCCCAGGACCAGACTGTCTGACGTCACACCTCGCCAAGCCTCGACAAAACGCATGAGACTTCCACCCGCTATAGACGCCTAACGGGGTTGTCCGGCTCGCGGTCCGCTCCCCCCTCTCTTAACGAGAGAGAGAACCATTTCGGTCTTGACGCGGCAGGTCTAACTGGCACTGCTGTTCCTGTCGTACAGGTGCGGTCCAGGCGGATACGAAGGGAGCTCTCGTACCCTCAGGTACAATCCGCTCCCTTCTTTCCGCCCTTTGAGGACTTACCCTTCCCGTTCCCGCCTCTAGGGCGATCAGGAGCAACATTGTGGAGGGTAGGGGCCGCCACAACCTTCCTGGCTTTCTTCGCCGGCGGCGGCTGAGAAAAGCCAGACGAAGCAGCAGCCGCACTAGGCTTAGCTTCCGCCTTCCCTTTATGCTTCTTCTGCTTCTTGGAAGGTTGAACAGTCAACGGCTTCCCTACAGCCCCATGTGCGTGCGCTTGCCGCACCAGCTCTAGCTGTAAGTTTACCGCCAACCGATTCTGCGCAATGCTAGCAGTGTCCTCTAGGATGGCCCGCGCCTGGCCACCGAAGATGCTAGGACCTGTCAGGGGCGTCCTAAGAAGACACTCCCTGACGGCCGTAGCCGGACGCATATGGTCAAGAACCATTTGCCTCCTGGACTTAGTAACATGTGCCTGCACCCTTGCCAGTGCGTCCATAGACAGCACCAGGCCGTCATTGATGCATGAAAGCGCCACAGGTGGCACAGGGTGGCCTGCCCCCGCTTCAGCCCACACCGACTGAAGAAGGCGATAAGAGTGGTTGACAGCACTCATAGCTGCCCTCACACCCTCATCACATAGGGACAGGACTTCCTCGTGGTGTCCCTGGGATTTGTCCACCAGTGCCGGACCTGGGCCACCCGCTCCAGCACTCTGGACACCCAGAACCCATCGGTCATCCTCGGTAACCGATGGTACCACACCATACCTGTCGTATTCCCCCTGTGGAATACGACACTTCGCCCGCACCTCCCTGGAGGCCACAGGGAGCTGGCCCTTGGTCATGAGTTGCTTACTATAAATAGCCTCTAGCAACTCGATAAACTGTGGATCCAGTCCAACGGAGTGGATCCGGGCTGTGGGCAAGATCCCCATCCTAATCGATGCAACCGATGGACGGGGCGCATCCTCCTCGGCCGTGGCCGAAACCACAGACGGGTCTACCCTGGCTAGCCAAGCCAGAGCCTCAGACCAGTCTATTTCCGAGGAGGACACACCCGTGAACACGTCACCCGTTGACGCGTTCACAGACCTACCAGCCACGGCCTCCCGGCTAGGAGCCGCGGCTGACATGCCAGGAACTTAGTGCGGACCCGTAGCAGACACGGAACCGTGGCCAGACACGGGCGCCAACGGCACCCCACATCTGACCGCCGGACCAGGCGAGATAGGCGAGTACCACGCCTGGCCCGGCACACCCGTCACTGTGTCAGCTGGCATCAAACCAACCATCACGGGACCGGTGCCCGGTACCAGATTGGCCTCAACCACGGGCGGAGCCGCTGCCCTGGCTTGCGCCAAGCCAGATAGATGGAGGACGGTTCCGTCCAGGATGGAATCGACCTCCATATTCTCCACCCGTGGCATCACAGGCCGCAGCAACCTCTCCTCCTCGTCTTCAGACCCCGAAGAGTTGTCACTAGACAAAGAAACCGTGGAGCCGTCCTGGCAGATGGCTCCCATGCCTGATGGACCGGCCACCGCTATTGGACCTCCCGGAGGTGGCCGCAGAGACAGAACCCGTCAGGCCGGAGCCCGATGGGACTGCCAGGGGGCCGTACGAGACGGCTCCCTCGGTGACCAGTCCAGAACCCTGTCCAAGGTCCATACCAAGCATGGGGAGAGACTGCCCAACAACTTTCGGCAACAGGGACGACACCAGCGTGGGCAGAATGCTATGGAGAAAGCCCTGCATAGCCGGACCAAACCACGCTGGCGGTGCTATCTCCAGCTGAAGACATGCAGCGCCCCCAACGGCCGAACCGGACGCTCCACGATTTAATTTCGGACCGCCTGACCCCGCGTCAGACCCAGACAAATCCTTCTGGGCAAGGAACTTCAACAACATATCCGCGGACCACACTGCACACACATTACACCTACTATCAAGGTTACATGAGGTACATCTAAAGCAGACATGGTCCTTGAACACGACACGGACAAACTTATGGCACTCGTCACATGATGGCGGGGCTGGCTTGGCCTATAAATAAGCACAAACCTACAATAAGCAAGCGGAACGAGACAAGGATGGAAGGCAGACAATTAATTTTCAAATAAATTGACCATAAATTAACTGTAACCCTCCCACACCCCACCCCGCAACGTTACAGCAAAGATCGCATTGATTATGACAAGAACGAAGCGGGCATAAATACACCCATAAATTGATCCTCCAGGATGTATAACGGAACCAGGAATCATATCGCATAGCATTCGGGGTATATTTACCAATCAATATAAATTATACTCCTAACGAAAGCCAAAACGATATGTGAAGAAACAACAAAATGTAAACAAACTGCTGTAGCACACGGTAAAACCGCAGACCACACATCTAATCAAGAATTTTGAAACCACCGATCATTGCAAACAGATCGTGATAACGCGCAAAACTTGAACATTCCAAAGTTTTCTGGTACCATTTTTAGTACGCAGCACCCAGAACAAGATGCGTGAATTAATGAAAAAATTTTCTTCACATAAACATCTGAGCACCACGGGTGTGACGTCACCCGCTCGGGTCTTACGGAGAACGACGTCAGCCGATATTCGTGTTACAAATACCATAGCAAACACCTATTTTCATATCTGGGTCATTCCATGTAACTCTTCCACTTTGTAAAAAACTCAAAATTGCTCTAATGGCTTTGAAATTTATGTTAGATATTCTCAATATATTATATTTTCATATTTTATAATCAAAACTTGTCTAATTATTTTTTTTTCATTTTTTTGAGCATGTGAAGGAGGGGTACCCTTCCGGTGTCCCGGGACTCCAATTTTGTCCCTTGTGTTTGATGCTCCATAACTTTTTTATTTTTAGAGATAATGACTAGTTCTTTTCACTGAAAGAATCAGTCTGATGTCTTCTTTAATTTGAGATATCACATGGCTGACTATGATAAATATTAGTTATATTTTTTCAAAACTTGAAAATGTATGTGTCCATTTGTGGTGTACGTTACCAAAAAATACGACAACTTTTTTCATAGTTTTTGTATAATATTAGAAAATGTGTGACTACACTAGATTATCTCTTATTGGTTCCTAAAACATGTATGAATCGCTAAACTTGCACTTATTCCAGCTTAAAATGGTTTAAAACAGAAATAGATTGTGTGGTGTACGTTACCGTAACATACACCACAAAATTCTTTTGCCAGGTGACCGATACAGGCCCCTTGGGCCTCTTGTTTATTATTTTATTGTAATGTAATGCACTTACATTTATTGGTACATCATAACTTTAATATCATCTACCATCTGGCAACCCTGTACAGGAAGTGATGACATCATCATCACAACATGGCTGAATAAACATAGTATTGTTTTATGTTCATGTCTATTATAATCCATTAGTAATCGCCCACAGTGTATCCATCCAGACTATTACATTTATAATCGTAAATTATCCACGCAGTGCAGATCAACATGGAGTGATAATCACTCCGTGCAGTGCAGATCTATGTGCAATGTGTTAATTTTACAATAATTAATACGAAAAATGTAGATATAAGTGTACCATAATATGTGTATGCATAATATGAGGGGTTAGTGTGGGCATTAGCGTTAGGTTTAGCCTAAATGATGGGTTAGTGGTTAACATTAGGATTATGTTACGGTTAGGTTTAGGTTTAGTGTGGTTACTAGCGTTAGGTTTAGTGTAGGTGAGGCCAGAGGGGTTAGTATGGGCACCAGCATTAGGTTTAGCGTAGGTTTTAAATGCAGTGAGCATCTGCATTGCACGGAGTGATTATCACTCCGTGTCGATCTGCACTGCACGGATCGCCAACCTTTATAATTTCACTTTTTTTTTTTACTATCAGTAAATCTACTTAGAATGGGCCCCAAATCCAGAGCCGAGATTCAGAAAGCCTACAGGGAGCGGAAGGGAGATGAACTGAAAAGAACAGAACGAGAGAGAATGAAGAAGATTAGAGTAGAACAGAAGAAAGATCCAGTGAAGATGGCGAAGATCAGAAAGCAGAAAACGATAGTGATGAGAAAGCTGCGAGAGAAGGTGAAGGCTATTGAGGTTGTGACTCCAACAAGAGGTGCAGCTGCCTTTAAAAGTTATTCTTCAGAGCGTAGGGCCACTGTGAAGGCATTGGCTTCCCTACCAAGATCTCCCAGGAAAAGGACGGCCATTGTCAAAAACATGTCTTCGATGTTTAATGTTATAACTGCCCCCATTGTTCCCCGTGACGGTATTCCAAAACAGACAATCGACAAGATTACAAACTTTTATCTGCGTGAGACGATCTCACGGTGGTGTGCAGGTAGAAAGGAATTCGTTAAAGTTGGTGCTGAAAAAGTTCAGAAACGGTTTTTGCTATACAGTTTGACAGAATGCTATTCTATGTTTGTTGAGGAATTTGGTGAACTCGTTAAGAAGTCAAAGTTTGCTTCGTTAAGGCCTGAGCATGTCTTTTCTTATGGTTCAACTCCAATACAGTCATGCTGTTGCCTTACCCATCCAAACTTTATGTACATCTGCAACGCTATTGCCGTTCATTTACCTGGGCTGAGAAAATATGACTCGTCTTGGGTAGAGGAGTTTTTGATGTGCTCTCCCTCGACAGATCTATGTAAAAGATTGGTGTGTGACAACTGTTCTAAGGGTCAACTATTTGACATAAAGATACTCAATGATGACTCTGATTTAGATGTTGTTAATGTTTCATATCAGTGGTGGATGTCAGATGGAAACAAGTCACTAAGACAGAAAGCCTACAAGATGCTGTCACTAAATTTAAAGATCTCTGCTCATCATTTCTTATTCATCATATCACGAAGCGTCAGCAAAGTCTGTCCTTTTCTGAGCAAAAGGATTCAGTCTCTGATGAGAGTCAAAAACTGTTTCACTTTGACTTCTCAGAAAACTTCTCATGTGTTTATCAGGATGCGGCCCAGAGTACGTACTGGGCACAGCATCAAGTTACACTATTTACTGTGGCTTTGTACGTACCTGGGCAGGTACCTAAAATGATTTGCTTCGTCACTGATCTGAATAATCACACGAAAATTGCTATTTCTTATTTTTTAAATGGACTTGTCGCTCAATTTTGTCACCCCGGTGATAATGTAATTTTTTGGAGTGACGGACCCAGTTCGCAATTTAAAAATCGGTTTATGTTTGAGTACATGCGCGTCCTGGTTAACAAATTCTGTTTAGGAAGTTTGAAATGGAATTTCTCCGCCACCTCGCACGGTAAAGGTGCCATCGATGGTGTTGGTGGCACCTTAAAAAGAACTGTCTATGCCTATGTTAAGGCCCGTCAAGGAGTCGTCAAGAATGCACAAGACTTTGCCAATGTCATCATATCATCTCAGTCAAGTGTCCAGGTGATTCATGTCTCTGGTGAGGTCATTGAGACCTTTTATAGTACTGTGGAGACCACTCTGGAGTCAGCCTCTAAAAGACCAGGTATCAAACTCTCCCACTACTGGGAATACATGGGAGTGGATTGGACGATGCACAATCTGAGTCCTAGGGTGTCTGCAGGTGTTCCTCTTCTGCAAGTGTCCCCATCCTCTCTCATTTGTCACCAACCAGGCCCATCTACCAGTGCGTCCCAACCAGCAAGCTCTGTCATCCAACTTCCTATTTCTGCTGGAAAGCTAAAACAGGGTGATTACGTGGTGGTCAATTTTCAAGGTCGTGCTTTTATTGGTTGCATTACCCGTGTATATATGGCACTGCTGACTATGACGGAAGCTTCATGAGGAAGAAGAAGGGCTCTGTGTTCTCCTTTCCAATGAATCTAGATGAGTCCGCCTTTGAATTAGACAAAGTCATATTCCATTTGAAGGATCCTCTTATTGGGCGGCATGACACATATGACTTCAAGTCATCAGATTATGATTTTTCTTGTGTGCAGTAGATGTTTTATGACCAGTTTTGAGTAATGACTTTTGAGTATACAATTTTGAGTATTACCCGCATTTATACTTTAGTTTTATGAGTACTTCATTTTTATCATGTCTCTCACTAATCTTTTTTGCGCCTTTTTTTTAAACGATTACACGTGTAATTTACTGTTACCCACATATTTATGCTTTAGTTTTACTGTTCAAATACTTCTTATCTCTCACTAATCTTTGTATTTGTAAACATCTAGTTACACATGTGAGTACATGTATGCATTTATAAGACTTGCCTTAAAATTACGTTTTAAAAAATTGCTTATTTTTGGCTGTACAATTTTTTTTTCCGAATAATTATTTTTTTGGTTATGTATCAGCATTAGTTGATCTAAACTTCTCAAATGTAAGGGTACTGTTAGAACAGGATTTGAGAGGGGAATCGAACCCCTGACTTCCTAATGCTAAACTCCTAATGTATTTTTACAGCAAATTAAGCAAGTTCCTCAGCGTTATATATAGTATAGTTGTATGTATCTATGATGTATCCTGTAACTTTATAGACCTTTATAACATCGTAAAAATACATTTGAATATGCATTTACTTGAATATAAATTTTCGACTTTTTTGTGGTGTACGTTACTGTGGTGTACGTTACCGAGCGTCTTTTTTTTCCTTTTGCTCTAAAAAAAATTGAAATGTATAAAATGTTAGTGGCTTGCTTCTACATACTCTTAAATAGTTTATCTAAGTATAAAATGCTGATTTAAACACATACTTGACTTTGCCGACCAGGAATTTTCACTCAAAGTCAAAAACAAAACAAAAATAATTTTATCCTGTGGTGTACGTTACCAAGTTCGTGAAGCTGTAACTCCAAAACGAAAAAAGATATTGACAAACGGTTTTCACCACCATATAGCACATAGATGTAGCTTTAGTTTGATATATAACACGACTCCCCAGGTAATTTGGTTGCCGAGTAATTATCAAAAAAGTAGTGAAAATGTGGTGTACGTTACTATATGGAATGACCCATCTGCCGATCACCTGTTGGGGTTAAAGAAGGCGACCATCCGGCATATCTCGTTGTTAACACACGTCCCAGATTCTTAGGGGTTAGAAATTGGAACATGCGACACAAACAGAATTTAGAGACCTAAGTCTTTTAACTATGGAATAATAAGGAAATATACGACCTGGTTATCATCGGCGGTATCCATATTAATCCAAATATCCTTGCAGAAGAGCACTAGCTATCACAAAATCACAGTTACACAAAGACTTAGACTTTATTTCTCAATCTTTCCAACTGCTAAAAAGCATGTATTGCTCTTGTTGCTATGCAAACAAGAATGAGCTCTATGGTAGACGGGTACTCGGCAGTTGGGAGCCGGGTACCCGGTTCCAAGGAGTCGGTAAAGCTTTCTAAGTCTATAGTCCTAGAGCCAGCTGTCAGGGCCAGCTGTATATCAGAAGTAACAGAATGGTGAGTATTGATCGAAGGAGAATGCAGGAAATGTCAATTTCCCTTTCTCCGAGATCTAACAATACTCACCATTCTGTTACTTCTGATATACAGCTGGCTCTGACAGCGGCTCTAGGACTATAGACTTAGAAAGCTTTACCGACTCCTGGGAACCGGGTACTCGGCTCCCAACTGCCGAGTACCCGTTTACCATAGAGCTCATATTGTTTGCATAGCCACCAAACAAGAGAAAACTATGGCTTGCCTCCGTGGGGCTGGGAGGCTGGGTCCGTAACAGAATGGTGAGTATTGTTAGATCTCGGAGAAAGGGAAATTGACATTTCCTGCATTCTCCTTCGATCAATACTCACCATTCTGTTACTTCTGATATACACCAGATTTGATCAGTAACCTGGTGGGAAGGGGCAAGCCATACATGCTAATTTTGCCCCTTGGAGAAAGATTTTAGACTTCAAACTTGACTAACGGAGACCTAAAAAGGACCGTCAAGTTTACGGAACCGAATCACATTCGCGTCACAGCTCCCCCCCCTTTTTCCTCCTAAGAAAAGGGAGAGAACTAACGAACATGTATCTCGCCTGAAAACACCAATATGCCAAGAGGGTTAACTACTCCCTGCATATCGCTTGTATTAGCCTGGGAATGAGCATGAATATATACGATGAATGAACATGATACATATACATAATACAAAAAACTCTCACTTGTTGAATTACCTTATGATAACAGGACTTCAGACGTACCGCCTACAACCATTCACCGGTTCGGCCATCAGTGACACAATCTGGTTGACATCCTCTCGCCTGACCATGCCTGCTTTAGGTTCTTTTCTTACCGAAGTGAGAAAAGGGGAAAAGCAGTGTGGTCACTAACTATCGTTTCAAAACAGCTAAAGCGAGTGGATTGGCTGAGTCTGACACATCCCTCATATAGTAATCCGTGAATGAGGACTCACAGTGCCATTGTGCAACGGCCATGATGTCCTATAACGGAACACCATTGTAAAGGCCGGTCGAGGCGGCTATTCCTCTGACATTGTCTGCCCGTACGCCTTGCACCTGGTGCCCAGTCGCCATCTCGTGAGTAGTCTGAATGCATTCGACCACCCAACGAGAGATAGTATCCATGGATGCGGCGCCATAAGACTTTTTATGGCAGATCCACAGATGTCTATCGTTCGACCGTAACGAGTCAGTCCGTTTCTTGTACTTAGTCAAAGCACGGACCGGGCACCAGACACTGGCATCACGATCAAACCTAGTTAACTTCGGTATAATGATCGGTTTGCCGGGATATCTCAAAGATTGGTTCTTTGACATAACCTCTGCTCTTGGCAGAAGACGCAGACCTTCTCCAGAAACAATAAATCGGTTCCTCTCTGCCGAAAGCGCATGGATCTCACTGCGCCTTCTAGCTGAGGAAGCTGCCAATAGAAAAACCGCCTTTAGAGTCAAATGCTTTAGACTAGCCGAACGCAACGGTTCGAAAGGGTGCTTGGCCAGTACATTAAGCACTAAAGATAGACTCCAGGCTGGAATGACTACCGGTTGTCTCGGTCGGAGATTGCTCATTCCCTCAACATCACATTTAACTGGGCCACCTCTGGACTATCCCTGTTGGCTAGACAAGGGATAAATGATGCCAAAGCTGACTTGTATCCAGCAACTGTGACGGGAGCTAGTCCTCAAAAGAACAGCTCACAGAGAAAGTCTGCTATTTGCTGATAGTGGATTGAAAAGTATCAATACCCTTTTCTTCACACCAGTCTGCAAATCTGTTAACCTTGTTGTTATATGACTTGAAGGTTGACCTACTTCTCGCAGCCGCGATGAAATCAGCAGCCTGTCGAGAAAAGCCTTCCGACGTGGAACGTTGTTTGATAACATCCACGCAGTCATTGAACATCTCGGGACGCTCGTGTAGGAAGCGTCCCTTGGCCTGGGAGATTATGTTCGGAATCTCGGGCAACTGCACAGGATTTTCCACCAGCAGATCTAGAAGATCCGTGAACCACGCCCTGCTCGGCCAATACGGCGCTATTAGCAGGACCAGACACGGTTCCTCCCTGACCTTCACCAAAACCTTCGGTAGAAGAATGGTGGGTGGGTACGCGTAAGCGTGCATCCCTCTCCAGCTTATCGCCAGAGCGTCTGTATCGACGGCATTTGGATCTGTAATCGGCGAGACATATGTCATGATTTGAGCATTTTCCTTTGTGGCGAACAAGTCCACGTTGGGTTTGCCCCAATGCTCGAAGATCCGTCGCAGAACTGGAGGGTTGAGGGACCATTCTGTTGGCAGGATTCTCTGTCTGCGAGACAAAGCATCCGCCAGAATGTTCAATCGGCCAGGAATACGAGCTGCTTTCAAAACAACCGAGTAATTCCTGCACCATTGAATCAAGTGCCACACCCTGATACACAGAGTGGGCGACCTGGTCCCGCCTTGGCGATTTATATATGATACTACTGTCGAATTGACCGACCGTATCAATATCACCTTGCCCCTGATCATCGGAAGGAACTCTTCCAACGCCAGTTCCACTGCCATCATTTCCAACAGATTGATATGCAGCTGACTCTCCGGGAGAGTCCATGTGCCCGAGACCTGGTTCTCCCAGGCAGGCACCCCACCCTTCCAGCGATGCATCCGTGTAAACGGACAGCTGGGGTTGGGGTAGGTGCAGCGAAACCCCTATTAGGAGATTCTGACGCTGTTTCCACCATAGCAGATGCGATATTATCGGCTCCAAAACTGGCACCAGTTTTGACAGGGGTTCTGTTCTCTGTTTCCACAGAGACATCAGATACAACTGGATAGGTCTTCGCCTTAGAGCATCGTACGGGATAACCTGCTCCATGGAGACCATTATGCCCAGTATCTGAAGGAACCGCCTCGCCTTGAATGTGGTTTCCCACTCGAAAACTCTTGAGGATGGCTAACAGAGACACCACTCTGGGCTCTGATGGGTAAACCCTGCCCTCCTCAAGGTCGAATCGCATCCCCAAATAAACGAAACGTTGAGTGGGCGTCAACTCGGATTTCTCCTCGTTGACTATGCAGCTTAGATCTGAAAGTAACTTCAGAGTCAGAGCAGTATCCACGTTCAACCTGGCTGCCGAGTCTGCCTTAAGCAGCCAGTCGTCTATGTAGGTGTGTAGCGCCACGTTCTCTTTTCTGAGAAACGCTGTCACCGCAAGGACCACTCTTGTGAAAACCCTCGGAGCTGTCGACAGGCCAAACGGGAGACTGTAAACTCCCATACTTGACTCTGAAACGCAAATCTCAGAAACCTGTGCCAACTCCGATTCATAGGAATGTGGAAATATGCATTTTTCAGATCGATCGATACACACCACATTCCTTTCCTCAATCCCGCATTACCGACCTCGGCATTTCCATCTGGAACCGAGGCGTATGGCTAAACCAATTTAATGGCCTGAGATTGAGTATGGGTCTCCATCCCCCTGTGCTCTTGGGGACAAGGAACATGTTTGAATAGAAGCCTGGAGTGTTTCGATTTGCTGGATTTATTGCTCCCTTCAGAAGCAAACCCGACACTTCCTTTTGAACGGCTTCTAACTTGTCTGGCTCCCTTGGTACGGGTGTCCAGACAGGTGCCAAAGACAGATTTTGTGGTGGAAAGTCCCACCACTCCGGCATGTAACCCTGGGATAACCATCCCAGGACCAGACTGTCTGACGTCACACCTTGCCAGGCCTCGACGAAACGCATGAGCCTTCCACCCACCATAGACGCCTCGACGTCTAACGGGGTTGTCCGGCTCGCAGTCCGCCCCCCCCACTCTTTCTTAACGAGAGAGAGAGAACCATTTCGTTCTAGGCACGACGGGTATAACTGGCACCGCTGTTCCTGTCACACAGGCGCGGTCCAGGCGGATATGAAGGGAGCTTTCGTACCCTCAGGTACGCTTCGGCCCCTTCTGTCCGCCCTTTGAGGCCTTACCCTTACCCTTCCCACCTCTAGGGCGGTCAGGAGCAACATTGGGGAGGGTAGGCGCCTCTACAACCTTCCTGGGCTTCTTCGCCGGCGGCGGCTCTGAAACCCCAGCTGAAGCAGAAGTCGCAACAGGCCTAGCTTTCGCCTTGCCCTTATGCTTCTTCTGCTCCTTTGAAGGTTGTCCCGTTAGCGGTTTCCCCACAGGCCCTAGTGCATGCGCTTGTCGCACTAGCTCTAGCTGTAGGTTTACCGCTAACCGATTCTGCGCGATACTGGCGGTATCCTCTAAGATGGCCCACGCTTGGCCACCGAAGATGCTAGGCCCTGTCAGGGGTGTCCCAAGGAGACGCTCCCTGACTGCCGTAGCCGGACGCATATGGTCAATGACCATTTGCCTCCTGGATTTCGTCACACGCGCTTGCACCCTTGCCAATGCGTCCATCGACAGCACCAGGCCGTCATTGACACATGAAAGCGCCACAGGTGGCACAGGGTGGCCTGCCCCGCTTCAGCCCACACCGACTGAAGGAGACGATAAGAGTGGTTGACAGCGCTCATCGCTGCCCTCACACCCTCATCGCATAGGGACAGGACTTCTTCCTGGTGTACCTGAGACTTGTCCACAAGTGCCGGACCGGGGTGACCCGGCACGGCACTCTGGACGCCCAGTACCCATCGGTCACTCCGTGACCGACGGGACTACACCATACCTGTCGTATTCCCCCCCGTGGAATACGACATCTTGCCCGCACCTCCCTGGAGGCCGCAGGGAGCTGACCCTTGGTCATCAGTTGTTTGCTATAAATAGCATCCAACCATTCTATGAACCGTGGATCCAGTCCCATTGACTGGATCCGGGCCGCGGGCAAAATCCCTGTCCTGATCGACGCAACCGACGGACGGGGCGCATCTTCATCGGCCGTGGCCGAAACCACAGACGGGTCAACCCTGGCTAGCCACGCCAGAGCATCTGACCAATCTACCTCCGATGAAGACACCCCCGCAAACACGTCACCCGTTGACGTGCTCACGGGTCTGCCAGCCACGGCCTCCCAGCAAGGAGCCACGGCTGACACGCCAGGCACTCCGGTACCACACGGTTCCGCCGCCACCCCATGAAACACTCCGGTCCATGGGGTAGGTCCACACGGAAAACCGTACGGACCCGTAGCAGTCGCGGAACCATAGCCGGACACGGGCGCCCACGGCACCCCACGTCCGACTGCCGGACCAGGCGAGATAGGTGAGTACCACGCCCGGCCCGGCACACCCGTTCCCGTGACGGCTGGTGCCAAACCAAGCCGCACGGAACCGGTGCACGGTAACGGATTTGCCTCAGCCACAGGCGGAGCCGCTGACCTGGCTTGCGCCAAACCAGACAAATGGAGGCCGGTTCCGTCTAGGATGGAATCAACCTCCATATTCTCCACCTGCGGCTTCACGGGCCGCAGCAACCTCTCCTCCTCGGCCTCCTCGTCTTCAGACTCCGAAGAGTCGTCACTAGACGAGTCAACCGTAGAACCGTCCTGGCGGACGGCTCCCACACCTGACGGACCGGCCACCGCTACTGGACCACCCGGAGGTGGCCGCAGAGAAACAGAAACCCGTCTGGCCGAAGCCAGACGGGACTGCCAGGGGGCCGTACGAGACGGCCCCCTCGGTAACCAGTCCAGAATCCTGTCCGAGGACAGGATCCGTACCAGGCATGGGGAGAAACTGCCCCCCAACCTTTGGTAGCAGGGACGACACCAGCGTGGTCAGAACGCTATGCAGAAAAACCCTGCAGAGCCGGACCAATCCACGCCGGCGGTGCCATCTCCGCCACCTCCAGCTGGGGACGTGGAGCACCCGCACCGGCCGAACCGGGCGCTCCACGATTTACTCTCGGACCGCCTGACCCCGCGTCAGACCCAGCCAAGTCCTTCTGGGCAAGGAACTTAACCATCGTTTCGACGGACCACACTGCACAAACATTACACCTATGATCTATATTACACAGGGCACACATAAAACAGACATGGTCCTTGAACATTACACGGACAAACTTATGGCAGTCGTCACATGATGGCGGGGCTGGCTTGGCCTATAAAATAAGCACAAACCTACAATAAACAAGCGGAACGAGACCCGGATGGAAGGCAGACAATTAATTTTCAAATAATTTGACTCATAAATTAACCGTAACCTCCCCGCACCCCACCCCGCCACGTTACAACAACGATCGCATTGATTATGACGACAAGTACGCGGCGGGCACAACACACCCATAATAGATCCTCCAGGATGTGTAACGGCTCCAGGAATCATATCGCATAGCATTCAGGGTATATTTACTAATCAATATAAATTATACTCCTAACGAACGCAGCACGATATGTGAAGAAAACAACAAAATGTATAACAAAACTGCTGTCTCACACGGTAAAACCGCAGACCACACATCTACTCAAGAATTTTGAAACCACCGATCATTGCAAACCGATCGTGATCACACGTAAACTTGATCATTCTAAAGTTTCCGGTACCATTTTTAGTACGCAGCACCCAGAATAAGATGCGCGAATTAATGAAAAATTTTTCTTCACATAAACATCCGAGCGACCGGGTGTGACGTCACCCGCTCGGATTCTACGGAGAACGACGTCAGCCGATATTCGTGTTAGAAATACCGTAGCAAACACCTATTTTCATATCTGCCGATCGCCTGTTGGGGTTTAAAGAAGGCGATCGTCTGGCATATATCGTTGTTAGCACACGTCCCAGATTCTATGGGGACAGAAATTGGAACATGCGACACAACGAAATTTAGAGACCTAAGTCTTTTAACTATGGATAATAAAGAACAATACAACCTGGTTTTCTTGGGCGGTATTCTCCATAGTCCTTAGTTAATCCTTTCAGAACACACAAACTATCACTGATTAAAGACTTAGATTATTTTAAAACACTAAAATCCTTAATGCAAAAAGCATGTATTGCTCTTGTCGCTATGCAAACAAGAATGAGCTCTATGGTAAACGGGTACTCGGCAGTTGGGAGCCGAGTACCCGGTTCCCAGGAGTCGGTAAAGCTTTCTAAGTCTATAGTCCTAGAGCCGCTGTCAGACCCAGCTGTATATCAGAAGTAACAGAATGGTGAGTATTGATCGAAGGAGAAATACATTTCCCTACAACCAATTTCTGCTTAACATTATGTCAATTCAATCAGAAAACATAAACTAAATCTTTCCCCATAAAAGATTCCATGCTACCCTAATGAACTATAGCCTTTAACAATTGAATCCTGACGAGACATTACGTTAGCTAGATCTGGAATCAATCACTAACTATATTCAATTAGTTCTTGTATTCTACTCATAGGGAATATATTTCTCGGAATCAAATTTCTAGTCAGACTAAATGTTAACTGAATTTAGAAATGAGATATTCGACTTTATCCAGAAACGAATCAACATTCTCAGCAAAAGAAGCCGCAATGCTTAAAAATCAAATTCCGATCAGACATCACCTTAACAAGTCCTGGATCTAATCATCAATTACCAACTAATTCGCTTTCCTTCCATTCCATACTTGTTTTTCCGTAATTTACTTTATGACCAGAAATTCAAAGCAACTACACCACACTTGTCTCTAACCTCACGTGATTATATCATACCCACTAGATATGACAATAAACTTACACACACATATATCCACTGAATAACTTGCCTATTCGGTCATGATCTATTTATTTACACAAGGTATAGCCTGAGATTCATAGACTTCTCAATATTCAAACCAGCGATATGTACACTCCATAAATGTGTAAGCGATAGTTTCACCTATGGTACACATGCAAATTTTGAATATTGAGACCATGAATACCGAACTCTGCGTCCCTAGTTTAAATCACTGTACACATAAAAGCTATAATTACATTAAATAATTAAATCAGAGGGGTTTCTCTTAAATTGACCCCATTATTTACACCTTACTATCTATAAATAGGTTTATGATCTGGGGTCCATAATTTCCACTATATCCAAGCCGAACAAATGCACACTCCATAATTGTGTAAGCGATAGTTTCACCTACGGTACATATGCCAAGCCTGGAAAATTGAAACCATGAGCACCACAACTCATCACTACCTTTATTATGTCAGTTTTTCCTCATCCCATTGGGCTTTTCCCCCAATATTTCATAATATGTTCCTTCAAACGTCATAGAATGGAACAATGTCCTGAATAGACAAATCAGGAGGATGGATGACTTGTGTCTCTATCATTTTCATAAGATATGGCTATGGAAATTCTTACACCAAGCAGCATACTCATGACAGAGAGGGCTTACGGTCAACGAAGCTTCATTCACCGCATGAAGTACTGGTAAATTTAATATCTCACTAGGTTGATCCCAGATTAAAGATGAGGATGATGGTGCCACTAGTATTTCCCAGGAAATTGCCAACCCTGACGCTAGGCAAGTGATCACTCCTCTGACCTCTGGTAGAATGAAAATGTGAAAATCTATCAATATAAACGGTTATGTTTAGATCAAAATATTCAGATTTTGATTTCAGTTTTAAGATTTGAGGTGAGCAATTAATTGCTCCCCTGTGATGAAAGGTTAGGCACGCTACAGTATGTGGGCAAGAGTGATAGGCATCATAGCTCGCCTCAGAAACAGGGTTGGGGTCAATTCCGATTGGAATTGGACAGTCAATTCCAATTCAATTCCGGAATTGGAATTGATAAATCTGAGGACTCCAGAATTGGAATTGGAATTGATAAATTTCAAGACACCGGAATTGTAATTGTATTTGGAATTGATAACCTGAATTGACTGGAACTGATAAATTCCAATTCAATTCCAATCATATTTGTCATAGATTTACTGAACATTGTTGGCTATGAAATGTACATGTAATATCTGTATTATACACTGATCTTTATATGCCCTTAATGCATTTCATCCTAAATGATCTATATGATACCATTTACCACATTTCGTTCTATGTATGCAGGTTGACGATATTTATTATGCCAGCTGTTATTAGATGCTCTATTGAATATTTTACAATTTATCTGACTGAATACTTGTTTCCTATGGTTAAAACAGTTTCTATTAAAATTAATTTTAACAACTTAGTTATATGTTTGGTTTGAAAACTTAGAATTTGAGATACTGATAATTCAGTGATCTGCAAGTTAGCTCTTAATACTTTAATGCCTATCCGGCCAAAACACCTTCTGCAATGAGTTTGAGCAATGTTCATTGGCAGGCCAGTGGAAAACTATTTTTGAAAATTGACCACTGGAGTGACTAGCTGGATAACTAATCCAGTAATTCCAGTGGTAAATTTTCAAAAATAATCTCTCACTCTGAATTGACAAAATAAAGAGCTGATAAATGCTATGAACTTTAATACTTTATTGAATTAACTCAATGGGGCGCGCCGCGAAGAGTTATCTCCCCAGAGGGCGTGCGTGCGTTGTGAGGCATAAATATACTTCCGCGTTTATCAATGGCGTGTATAATAACAACGTCAGAGTACCGTATCATTGCGCAACGCAAAGCCATTTTAGGTAACAAAATGCTGTTATATTGTTGTGTTCCTGGCTGTAAAGTTAAGAGGTGGAAATAGATTCCCGAAAGAAGCAGATATGCTATGTAAGTTGCGAATAGCTGTGAAAGAATCGATAAGGTGACGCGCAAACTGTGGATGTCAAGATCGACTGAACTCTTTTACAGTGATCATATAGGCCTACATACATAATACGCCGGAGTGGTTCAAAGAAACTCTAACATGTACGCTTAAATAAATTTATATTGTGATATTTTATTGTCCATATTGTCAAATACATGAACAAATGGCATCTATATCGGACACGTTCTTGCGATGCCAGTTATCATCCCAGGTTGTGGCTATTAGAGTGGTCTCTTAAGACAAGTCAATAAATATGTCATGAATACCGTAGTTTCTGTAAAACCAATGGTCTATCAGTAAACCTGTTTTAACCGTTTAATGCTAAAATTAGTTCCAGAAAAATTATATTTTCTCATAGAAAATATCCAGTAGGGTAGGCCTACAAAGAAAATTGTTTTAGAAAATTTTCAAGGGAATGGCTCGCTGCAGGTGGACCGTTACATATATTATATCATTTAACATCAGACATTAATCACAGCTACAACATAATGTATACATCATAGGTGTAACCCCAATTTTTCATTGTCAAGACATACACAGATTAATTTCTAAATCCATTTATTTGAATCTCTATTAACCCTCTGGGCCATACCAAGAATTTACAAAAAAGTGCTAGAAACCCTACAGCCAAAAGCTAAAAACTTGCTTAGAAACCTAGCCTGTTAGCGGTAGTGGAGTGATAGCGGCGTAGTGCTACCATGCCAACTATATTAACTATTTTTGGCAAAGTCACAGATTACTATATATAAAACTATATATCATTAGAAAGGGCAATAAAATACCTTTAAGTACATATAAAATTTGTATGAATAAAATATATTTTAGTTAGTCAACGTGCCTCTCAAAATGGCCACACCTTATAGGATAAATACATTGGTCTATTTTTGCAAAGTTTATCGAAGTTTTTTTTAATTTTACAAATGCCATTGATAAAATTAATCACAATGGTATTAAAACTAACAGATACCAAAGTTTCGTGAAGGTTTTCATCCGATAAGATGTGAAAATGACAATTATATTATGCCATGGTACCGTAAGATTTCGAGAAATTCCGGTCATGATTTGGGGGGGAAGCCTCATTCAATGTTGAATAATTCCTTTATACATAATCGAACACATACCAGGGTTTCTCAGCGTTGACAGCGAATAAATGGCAAATTTTATGCTATGTAGCATTACTGGGTGCACTCAGCCGTTTAAAAAGCGAACGCGAATGTTTTACACTAAGATTCTATAGCATCGGACATTTTTTCGTAGCGGCGTCCCAAATAGGAATCGTTTATCGTGAAAGATCGCCAGAGAACGACAGGAATTTGTAGAATTGTACCCATATATAATATACGAGTACCAAGCTCATTACCCGTTATTGGCAACACCGTATCGCGTACTATGAGATTGATGCGTCTGATTGGTCGGGAATACATGAATATTAATTTTTCCGGCAAGATGGCGACACGATCAGCTGTTTTGCAAAATAGTTGTGTGTTCAAATATGTCAATCTATGCATATTTCTTGTACGCCACAAACTAAAAAGTAGACAGATCACTAGATTAACGATATTGCCAATCGGGAAGTGGGATGCCGATATATTTGACAACTTTCGCATCTCAACTCGGCCTAATTAATGCTAGTAATTTGAAGAGTAAGTTATCTCGGAAATTGTAAACAAAGAGTTGAAAGACACGCATCGATGATTGAGATTATCGGATTGTTTATCTATAACCTTATTGTGATTTCGCGACCAGAGGTAAACGAAATTGATTTATATATTTTTGGTTCAGCTGCTCTCTTAACACAATCTATAACTTTCTCGGTTAAATTAGTCATTGAGTAACTGAAAACTTACAAGTAACAGCACATTTACTAATAATCATTGATGACTGGAACTTACAAATAATTCCTTAGAAAACAAATATTTCACTATTGCCCTGGTTACAAACATTCTATCACCATTTACTGTGTGGCCAGTATCCTCTGATCAAAGATATAGAGAACCGGGGCCCTGAAATAAACTTGTGTGCCCAAAATCAAAAACAATTGTCACATTTGAACCTGAAATTCCAGAACTCCACATTTACAGTCATTATAAATGTAAGATGTTGAATATTTGGAATCCAATGTGAAGCTGGTGCTGCCTTAGCCAGTTTAATTAGTTTCAAAATATTCAACAGAACTTTGAAACATTTCGTAGCAAATTTATTATTCGCTCTTGTCGATTGAAAAGGTTAATCCAGTAACTAGTAGTCATACTCCCTCCTTGGACGATATATGCCCACCATTTATTATATTATTCATTTCATTTATGCGCTAAAATTTGAGGGTGGTGTATGACCATAACACCCGTTGTCGGGTCATAATGTTTACCAGTATATCCCTTAGTCTGAGTCTGCTCTGACTCAACCTGCCCCTGTGACAGATATTTGGACAGACTGTCAGTCTGTGACAGTCTGTCCAAATATCTGTCACTGGGAAGGGTTGAGTCAGAGCAGACTCGGACTATACAGTATATCCCTATGACCTTGCGCCATACATGTATATTGTTAACCATTTAACATTTGAGTCAGACCAAAACTGCTGCAGTTGTCGAGGAAAATGTAAATTTTCCGACCAAAGTAAGATTATTTTTGAAAATGTATCACTGGAATGACTTGCTCTTGGTCTGCATATGGGCATTGTCTATGAGAAAATTTAAATTTTCATGAAAAAATTGGATTGTTAAAGTCTTAATATAACACTTCTAGCATTTGGATATTTCTAATTTATCCTTCCTATTTTTTGCAGGTGACTGATGGGCGATGGCTTCTAAACTCTAAACGGACTCAGTTTTTCCTGCTACGCCTAATGGATTTACTAACATGGATTTTATAAAAATAAAAATTTGATGACCTGTGTTACTCTATAATCTAATTTTTGTATGGAAACAGTATATTTGAACTAAAACATGATGATGTACGTTCGAAACATGATCGGCTACTACACACATCAATGGCTGACAGCTATGCCGGCGGCTGTTCTGGATCGACTGCCGACTGTTATCAACCGTATTCCTGAGGGCTCAGCTAATGTGCATCTCACATAAGCTCTATGTATCATTTGAGATTGGGTGGGATTTGAATCAAATATCAATAAATTAAATTTAATCTCTTAATTATACCCACACGTTTTGAAAAAACTGCAGGGATATTACAATCGCCTCCATCTGTGTGTCTGTCCATCCATCTCCTCAGAAAGCTTTTGGTAGAATTCAATCAAAATTATTGTGTAAATTACCGATATGCTTGTGGATTGGGAGACACCATTTACACTAGGCTCCATTCCCAGAGGGGTGTGGGTGGGGAGGGGGGGGGGGGGGTATAGGGTTGATGGAAGACTGTCAAAGTTAAAGGAATATAACCAAATCTGGTGATTTACCATATCATGGCCCTATGGGTGTAGAATGTGAGACAACCTAATACATTAGGCTGTGACACTGCTCGGGTCGGAAGAGGCTGATGGGGGAGGGGCAAAATGTCAACTGAATTTGTTATGTGAGTAGCGGCGACAGCAGAGTGAAATCTACACAATGTAACGTGCACAAGATAAAGGTAAGAGATGAATTGCCCATATCTCATTTTAATGGGAAAAAATTAAAATTTATAAAGGAAAGCCGGTGAATATTTTAGAATTAGTTTGCCTTTGCTGACCTGGTGAGTTGGGCAGCAACAGTTTCCCGTCAAATCAAAGTACTTGAAATTGGTTTCAAAATATTCACCAAGTTAGCTGTATCTATGGTTACCATGAAATTTGGAATTCAGGATTCAAAGTATATAAACTGATCCCAACACGTGCAAATCATCGATGGAGCTTATGTAGAGATGGGCGGGGCAAAGCTAAAAAATTATCCATTAGAAAATCTAAATTTCTGCTCTCCTTCCCTTTGTCAATTCCAGTTTTTACTATGTTTAACCCTTTCGTGACAAGTCCTGAAAACAATGTGGCATGGCAAATAATGGTTGTAGCCTAATTTCTCAATCCGAAAGAAAATTACATTTTAGTATGATGACTGAATTAATTATACCTACCAACCTTGTCTCTTTGAGTCCATTCATTATCCCCATACCTACCTTGTCTCCTCGAGTCCATTCATTATCTCCATGTTTTGAAAAGGAAATTTATTGTAAGCAGAGATTGGAGTCTTCCAGATTTATCTAGATTTCTGGATTTTTCATAGACCACTCTCGCACACCAGTTGACACCCTCTCCATGAATTGAAATTAAGCCAAATGAGCCACTATGTTCAGATAGGACTAGTGATTACTAGATTCTACTTTAGCCATTCAAATTTTCTATACAGACCAAGGGAAGACTATTTTTGAAATTTTACAACTGGAATGACTGGCTCAATTACCGAGCATTCTAGTGGTAAATTTTCAAAAAGTCTTGCTCTGTTAATCAACATTTCTTAAGATCACAGCAGAGGCATTCATTGGCCACCATGACCATTAAAGGGTTGACAAATGAAATTGTTGCCATTGGGCTGGTCATTGTATTAACCCTGGTCAATTTCTCCTAGCCTCTGGCTCATGTTAATTTTAACTCCTGCTCTCACAGATCACTTCCTCTGATGACATCCAGATTTTTCAAATCAATCCACTCGTCTCTGTGTAATGAAACTAATTAAAACAAATTTGGTATGTGATTATGGAGTACAGAGGAGACTCCCCCAGGGATGGGATGGGTAAAGAGGTCAAAGTGGTGAGCATGGGGATTTGCTATAATGCGTCATCGACCAAGCAATTTAGTTATCACTCACTTACCATCATTGTCGAAGACTTGATGCTTGATAAATAACATTATGAACAGGAGTAATCAGAGATTGTAAACCACCGCCGAGACCACCCTACCGTTTTTGTCATATCCAAATTTGTTAAATCTTTATGTATGATCACACAAAGTCTGGAAACTCTTGTATAGGTTATGTTGGTTTGTTGTGTTAAAATTTTAAACGAATCGGATCAGTAGTTTTTTAGATGCAATACTGGATGCATGCACACACATAATACCCTTTCCCCTTAGGGCAAGGGTAATAATCCAGGAATGAATAGCAATAAAGATCAAAAGTACCTGCAATCTAAAGAAACAATCTGTTGAGTATATTTTGACAAATTCAATTGGAATCTATTGTTGTCCAAAACAACACCAGTTTCCAATCAAATTGGACTCGATATATTCAACAAATCTACTATCCATAGTCCAGTCTGATTACCTAAGATGAGATTCTCTCTCTCCCTCTCACTTCGAGTAAACTTTATTTGATATTTACACTGATAGCTTACAAATAATACAGTATTCAACCCTTTAATACGCAAGCTTTACCACTGGAACATGTTGTCACCTAATGCAGCAACATCTTCCAGTCCAATCGATCTCAAAATATTCAACAATTTAATCACCAGTCCTACTAAGTAATATGACACTCTTACATAGAAGAAACTGTATTTGACATACATGTAGTTTACAATGGCAGCTTATACAATAAGTGAATCGAAATAAAATGGTACAGTAGATTTACATCAAGCGCATCAGATTTAACCCTTACCACTCTTATGTCAATATTCTATCTTTTAATGTGCCAATAGCCTGGAAAACTGGTACTATTCTACTTCTACTAATAGAAACTGGTGTACATTTTTTAACAACTTTGGTTTGGTAGATGATGTTGCTATCTATGACAGCAACATCTTCCACCAAATCTGTTGAGACAAGAACACCAGTTCTTTTAATTTAATTTGAAAATTTAAAATTTTGACAGAATGGTAGAGGTTAATAAAATAGTGCAGAAGATAGAATTACAGAATCATCATTTTCATGAAATCTCAACCATATAACTGTCCTATTCGCCATATGATCCTGAAGAAAAAAAGAGGAGAAACATTTACAAGATGAAAGAACAATAGAAAACGGAAATAAAACTGGAACAGTCAACAAAGGTGATTTCAAAGAGCTAATATGTCTCATGACTGGCATTACTTTAATAATGCATGTTACGGGCCCGTATTGACCCAGTAGCAGCCCCGTAACATGCGGTATCATGATAGATGATTGAGGAACAGAAATTAGACCGTAGATGCAGGCCAATATCTCCCTAGAAGCTAAATGACGGGTGTGATATAATGGTATTAATGGGCAAGCTATGTAAGGATGCACACTTTAAATTTTGTAGGCGTCAGTGTAGCTGTTCAGCTGTATGTAATATTTTACCGACGCAATTATAAATTAGGTTAGACATTATCACTAAGCGATTCCGGCCATCAAGGAATCGAGTACTCGGTTAAATAAAGGAATCGACACGCTATCGTTGACGATTTTACGCTAGGAATTTCATTCACAGAAAACTATTTATATTTTCTCGTAGAAATTTGTAAACAAACTGAATTAACCAATCAACAGTGGATTTATAAAATTCAGTCATCTGCCGTAATGTAACGCTACGTTTGATTGGATAAAACGCCCGTAATGCTTGCGTATTTAGCGATCGAAAACTGGTGCTCTTAAAACCGTCCAGACGGCGCGTAGGTCTCTAGGCAAGTTTATTGAAAACCGTCCAGACGGCTCGTAGGTTTATTTGTACGCTTTTTGCGCGCCGTCTAGACGGCTCGTAGGTTCCTTAGGGTTAAGAGACCATCTGCCTTAAGAGACCACCTTTTAATTCTCCCATGGGACGTCTCTCAATGCAGGTTTGAAAGTATGTCATCAGTTTGGTTTGTTAGCACTGATGTCATCCATTTTCAAACAAACATTTTTCAAGATCACTTTTGATTAAGCAAATCAGAATGCTTGCATAGGCAATGTCCATTTTCAGGTTAAGAGACTCTAAAAAATATTTCTACTGGAATGACTGGCTAAGTTTTCTAAAATAGTCTTCTCTTGACTGGCAAATGGACATTTCTCAACAGAACTGCAAAATCAATCTCCGCAGTGGTATTGAGGAATGGTTATTTGCAGCACAATAGAAAAATAATTTTTGTAAATTTACCACACGAATGACTTGCTCGCATGCCAGTCATTCCAGTTGTAAATTTTCAAAAATAGTCTTCTCTTCACCTGCAAATGAACATTTAATTAAGCAAATATTTACATTTTGATCAAATTTAGCCATTATAGCATTAAAGCAGTGATCTGTATGTGAAAAAGGCCTTCAGATCACAGAATCAGTGGTTATTTCTAACCCTATTGAGAGGATCCATTGTTGGCCAGTAGGATCCAAGCAAATTAGTTCCAAAATTATCATAAACTTACCGTACTGTTGTCTTATTTTTTAAAATTAAATTTGGCCAAGCAGATAATGAGTAGTAGTCTTTTAACACATTAACCTCTATATGCCAGAAAACAAGATGTTTTATATATGATGTATGCAATGCCCTGTTCAATATTTTGAGACCAAGTTGACTGTGAGCTATTGTTGCTTCCTATGCCCTATTAGTTTGAAATTATTCAAGAGCTTTCATGTATATATGTCTAGAAATCGAGACATGGGCATTACATATGTTAAATGGTTAAAAGAAAAAGTTGACAGATGGAAAGTGACCATGGCATAAGCTCAGCCCGCCCCACCCCTTCTGGACAGTTCAGCTAATAATGTGTCTGATCTGTTTTCTAGTTATTTTACAGGTACCTCCTGTAAGCACCTGTAAGGTACTGTTTCAAATTTGTTCAACTTTGACACTCCAAATACACCATATGCCAAGGGAAGACAAGAAAGTACACAAAGAAATAGGAAACTAGTTACGGATGTGATGGGTACCAGTCTAGATATTGGAAATGAAGTCCTCAGGGAGACAAAGGAGGAAGGTGAAAGTACTCCATCTATCAATGACAATCACTTACTTGTGTGGTTAGCTGTCAAGTATGACCTTCTTTCTGACAGAGTTTGTATTCGATAGAGATTTCAGGACAATCTTGATGCAATCAAATTTAATACAGGCTATGATAATTATGACCATTTTATGCGCAGCTAAGACTTGTGAATGATAATATTTGCTCAATTATGACTTGTGAATGATAATACATGTATTTGCTCAATTAAGACTTATGAGTGATGAAATTTACTTAATTGTGACATATTAGTGATGAAATTTTCTCAACTGTGAGCTAGACATGATGAAATTTGCCCAATTGTGACTTTTCAATAATAATATTTGCTCAGTGATGACTTGTGAATGATAATATTTGCTCAGTTGTGGCCTGTGAATGATAATATTTGCTCAGTTGTGACTTATGAATGATGATATTTGCTTAATTGTGACTTATGAGTGATAATATTTGCTTACTTCTGCCTTATGAGTGATGAAATTTGCTTAATTGTGACATGTTAGTGATGAAATTTGCTCAGTTGTGATTTATGAATGATGAAATTTTCTCAACTGTGAGCTAAAAGTGATGAAATTTGCCCAATTGTAACTTATGAATGACAATATTTGCTCAGTTATGACTTGTGAATGATAATATCTGCTCAGTTATGACTTGTGAATGATAATAGTTGCTCAATTGTGACTTATGAGTGATGAAATTTACTTAATTGTGACATATTAGTGATGAAATTTGCTCAGGTGTGATTTATGAGTGATAATCAATTGAGACTTGTGAATGGTGATAATTAATCAATTGAGACTTGTGAATGATGGTATTTAATCAATATTATTGTGACATAGAAGGGATGTAATTTGGTCAATTGTGACCTGTCACTTATGAATTAAGCGTGTAAGATCGGATCAAATTATGGCTCTATGAGCCATATCTCAGAAACTGCTTGTCTGATTTTCTAAAATTTTACCACAACAAAGAGTGTGATCTTATACTAGACATCGCCAATGTTGGCCGGGCATGATCCAAAGAAATCCAGAAAGTGTGAAAAAATTTAGGAAATCCTATTGGTTTTAAAAACTTGGGGATACTGGCATTTCATTATATAAATAAAGAGTATAGGCCTATATTCATTATTCCAATGTTTCAGCTCTGTATGTTATAAGGTTAAATATAATTGTATATTAATCATAGGATGCATCTATTTAACCCTTTAATGACTAAATTTAGTCAAGAACTTAATATCAAAACATTTGCTTATTGAATGTCCATTTTCGGGCCAAGAGAAGAGTATTTTTGAAAATGTACCATTGAAATGACTGTTTCGGTTATCGGGCAAGGCATTCCAGTGGTACATTGCCAAAGGTTCTCTTCGCTTGTCCTGCAAGTGAGCATTTCTCAAGACCACTCCAGAGGCTGGTTTTTGCCTTAACCAGTAAACTGTTGAAAGGCATGCAAGCACGTAGGCAAGCAGGCAGGCAGACAGACAGGAAGGTCGATAGATAGAAAGAGAGAGTATCCATCTCTACCAGCAAGCAATAGGGAAGTAAGCAATAGGGAAGTGAGGCTATGTATAGGCTAGATAGATAGCTAATCGCTACTATGAAGTAAATGGTTGCTACTGCAATACATGATGTGCCACCATGAGAATAAGATTGGTCATACACAGGGCTGATGTGGGTGTCGGGGTGGGGTGGGGGAGTAAAAACTATTGTTGCATTTAGTAGGGCACAACGACCTTTCTTGCTTGATTAATGAAAGGTACTACTACTAAATTCTCCCCATGGACTTTCACCCTCAATAGCTCAGTCCAGAACTTGTAACACATTTAATACACTTCTAGCAAAGCATGCATGTAATGGATTGGATTGTATACATTTGCTAGGGCTTATAAAAAGTTATACATAACGTGGTCTATGCATACATGTATGGGCACTACAACCTGCTGTGATACAATTAACTGTCTTTTTTATCTTTGCCTAGCATATAGGCCTACCATAATCTCCATCCCCAGTGCTGATACTGGTAGAGATGGATACACTGTCAAATCTTTGCCCACCCGCCACCTAATCCTGGAGATGCTCCTGCTTGTCAATTTACACTATCGCATCATTTACAAGTGGATTAAATAACGCACCAATGTCTGATTAGTGATTACTTGACAGCAGCGACATTTCTGTCTCGGTCCGAAGGTGATGCTTTAAATCACGGAAACATAGAACGACGTTTGAAAATGTCGAGTTTGGACACTATTAAAGTCATTGTTAAATATATATTGCCAATAATGATACGGTATTAAACAAAGCAACAACAATCAGCGTATATACGAACTATAACTACTTAAATAGACAAAATACGAATAACAAAAGTACAAACTCGCGTAATGTCAAACATGACCGCATTAGAGAGGATGCCTCACAACGCACCAACGCCGCCTGGCGGCTGTTGCAGCGGTGCGCCCCATTCACCATGACCAGTGACCAATTAACCTTTTTACCCTATGTGAGCTTTGTACCTCCTTTATTCAATCAAAGTCACTGATCTTGAACTTATTTCATTCTGCATTTCCTGGAAACAGGGTTTCATCTCTATGAAATCATGCCATCTTTAAAATCATACAAATTAGTTAAAATGATTTCAAATATATAAGCTAGAACCAAGATAACCAAATTTTCTTAAAAATTATTCATCATGATGTTAGCAATAGTGTTCAGTAAAGTAATAAATACCATCTGCATGGAATGAAATGGATGAAGAAAGCAGTACATTTCAAGATAATTGCACTGTAATTATACCCTCCTACATAACAAAGGAATCATTGAACAACCCCCTCTGTGAAATGTCCCAGCTTTTAAAACACAGTCACCTGGACTAGAGGTGTTATTCAAACTCTACATACATGTGCTCAGTACTCTCACTCAGTACTGTACTATATACATTGTATTCTAATGCTTTTTAATGCAACATTTATATAGCAAGGTTTACCTGTATCTATAAAAATTAGACATGGCATTAACCTTTAATCATATTCATCAGAAAAAAATACGGCATTAAGCTATAATTAAGTCAAATGAACTAAAAATAAGATCTGCTGAATGTTGACTTTTTGGACTGAAAGCTATAACTACTACCTATTGATAACAACAATTTTTATTCCAATTGTTTTAAATATTAACGGAGAAGTCAGCCAAAAATGCTTTCTGCACTGGTCGTGAGGAACAATCATATATATATGATAAGACTTGGTCTTGAGGAACTTTTTTTGAAAATTTACCAGTGGAATGTCTGATTGCATAACTGAGCCAGTCATTGCATTGTTAAATTTATAAAAATAGTCTTCTCTTATCCTGCAAATGGACATTTGCTAATGATAAATCTAGTTTTTCTTGGCCAATCTTGTACAATAAAGCGCTACAATATAACAATTTTGATCTCAAGTAAATATTGGTATGGAATTGGACTTGGAATTGATAAAGTGGAATTGGAATTGAACTTGCCTGGGTGGAATTGGAATTGATAAAATGAATTGATGTGGAAACGGAATTGAAATTGATAAAATGAATTGAGGTGGAATTGGAATTGATAAAATGGTATTGGCCCCATCCCTGCTCAGAAACTAACCCCTTGAGTCCTTGACAGATATTAAAACATAATTGACAAATTTTAGGGCGTTTGTTTGAACACCAACAACCACAACTGTGACCAACCCACCAACAAAAACAACGTAACAACCGGGCCTGGATATGTGGTAGTGGGATGGATGAACGAAAATTCAAACGCTTGCACATGTGAAGTTGACCTGGATAATCATCCAATAACATATTACTTCAAAGAAAGAGCTTTGGAATTGGACTGAGCAAGCCATACTATATGTGGGCACTTTTGCTTCGGTACGAGTTGACGTACAATTCACGGAAACAGCATACAGTGACTCTAATAAGAAAATCTAAACAGTTATATCATTTGGCGAGCACTAAATAGTTTAATTCCAGGTCAAAAAAACCTATAAGTGAGAAAGCAATATGTTGAAGCATTTGTTTTCTTCATTAAAATCATATTCTATCATATTCTCACTTTATTTGCCGCCATTTTTCTTCTTATTCTTGACTTGACTTGACGTTGTAGTTCCCTCACATCTGGTGAGAACAGGTTTAAACCCTTAGTTTTGAAGAATCAGTGTTGATGACGATTGGTTTGGTCTATCTATATATCTCTGGTCAGGTACACTCCGGTTCTCTTGCTTACCGATAATTGTGATAGTCTTGTTTCTCTGAACTGGTAGAGGGCATAACAGAGTCTGCGAGTATGAAATTCAAGTTGATGGGTGACGTCTGTAGGGAGATCTGCTTGACTTACAAGCGTCAAAGCGAAAGCTGCACATCATACTATCATCTTCTTGAAGGTTGTCAGTAATTCTGAGTCACTACATACAGTATGCTGTAGTTCATCCAGTATTTGTTTAAGAATAGGTTGCCTGACCAGTAAAATGCAATATGATGAGCCTTTTAATGTTCTTTTTGATGACAGAGATTTTATGTGCAAACTGATTGACACTATCGCTAATAGCGTAGCGAATAAACTGGCGGAAACTCCCAAAGTAGTGATATCCATGCTGAAATCAGAAGGAATAATGGACAGTATCAAACAAGACGTCTATAGTGGCATTAGTGTTGATCTTGTGGCCATCCAGGAAGACATAGCATCGCTTAAAGGTGAAGTTGAATCCCTAAAGATCAAAAAGCATCAGCTAGAACTAGAACTTGATTCCCAGCAGCAATATTCTAGAAGAAACTGCCTACTGCTCCACGGTGTGCCAGAGACAGCAAGTGAAGCGACAGATGATATAGTGGTCCACACGATAAATGAAAAACTGGGTCATCATGGGGTGAAACTTAGCCAAACGGATCTTTCTAGAAGCCATCACACTGGGAGCAAAAATCTGGCTGAAGTGAATTCTGCAAATAGGCGTCACCGACCGATTATATTTAGAATTATTTCATACAATAAGAGACATGAAATCTTCAGGAATAAAAAATTTCTGAAGGACACTGGGTGCACAATCACAGAGAGCCTTACTACACTTAAATTCAAATTGTTGAAAGAGGTACAAAAACATCCTCTGGTGGAGAATGCATGGACAACTGATGGTAGAATTACATGCCTACTAAAATCTGGAAGAAAAACCATAATACAATCAGTAGATGACTTAGCAAAACTTAAATAAATAGAATGTATTTTGAAATAAGTAAAAATAATTATCAAGTTATCCGTAAGGCAGTATCATCAGATATTAATTAGGTATTTTAATTACCCATCTGTTGTACAGTATGCTATAATGTACACGTTCTTCTTTATTCTCAGGTATTAAAATGTACAAGCTGAAGAGTGTCTAATCAGAGCGCTTGGGCAGACACAGTATATGGTAAAAATAGAAAATGTTGCATGTTTAATGTTGTCAAAACATGTCTCAATTCTGCTTGATTGTTTTCTGTGTATGATATGTGTAGCCCCGATGCCAACCAAAAAATCCTCTATTTCTTTTCCTTTTGATTTACTTGCTTACTACCTTTTTATTACTTCATTCGACTGCATGGAGTAATGGAATAACATCTGCTTTAACTGCTTATCTGCTTATGAACCCATGACTTATATTTTAATTTGCCATTATTTGTTGTTGAGTATTGTTGATGTTCTCTTTTCTTCACTATGTGCTCGCTACTGAGAATTTATCTCTGAGTATTGTCTCTAGATGTCTTCATTGTTTTTTACTTTTATTTTTTGTGCTCATTGCACTGTTGCAGGTGTATGTCCATGTTAATCTAATGTAACCAACCAAATAATGTGCAAATTTGGTCAGGAAAGTTTCACTCTTCCCATAGAAAACCTCATTTGCTGGTCAGGAGAGAATTGACTGAGAATGTATCCCTGGAATGAGTGACACGGTTATCAATTCAGTCATTCCAGTGGTAAATTTGCAGGAATAGTCTTCTCTTGGCATGCAAATAGACACTTCTCAAGATCACTCCAAAAGCCATTCTGGCTGCCATGACTCCATGAGTATAAAAGTGTTAATAAAAGGGTTAATAACTTACCTGATCTGCATAAACAAAAGCTATATAATTCATTTTGTTATTGCATGGTGCTGCCTTATTTTATTTATCTCTATGGTTTATTTGCTCACTGCTCTGAACCAAAATTTGCATATTAAAATGGATGCCATTTATCTGTCGGCTACCATATCTACCATTGAATATTTTGCGCGTGACTTGGCTGGGTTCTGTTGCTGCCTGTGGCAGCATCAGCTGCCAGTCAAATTAGATTCAAAATGTTCATCAGATTTGATTAAAAAAGTAAAGACATACAATTTCTATTTGTATAATTAAGCAGAAGCTTGTACTTGAACTTGTCACTATTATGTCATTGTGTGCTGCCAGATTACCACTTATATTTTACTGCAATCCCTGAATTCCCAGTCGAATTGGTTTCAGAATATTCAATTAACTGTACACGTATCAAATAGGAAACACATACAATTCAGATATGCATAATTAAGTAAACCAATATATTTGAATTTATTATTATTTTCCCCAATCAAATTAGTTTCAAAATGTTCAACTGACTGCTGATTAAACTGTAAAGACAAATCTAAGCCATACAATTCTGATATGCATCATTAAGCAAAAGCTCATATTTGAACTTATCATTAATTTGTCATTGCCAGGTTATCATTTATATCTTACCCCAAACCCTGACTTTCTAGTAAAATTGGTTGAATCTGTCCAATTGACGGTGTCAAATAGGAAACATACAATTCAGATATGCATAATTAAGTAAACCCATATATTTGAATTTATTATTTTGGGGGGCTGATCTGACTGGGTGATGTTGCTGCCATAGGCAGCAATGGTTCCCAGTCAAATTAGATTCAAAATCTTCAAATGACTGCTGATTAAACTGTAAAGACAAATCTAAGACAAACAATTCTGATATGCATAATTAAGCAAAAGCTTATATTTGAACTTATTTTGTCATTGCCAGACTATCATTTATATTTTACTACAGACCCTGAATTCCCAGTCAAATTGGTTTCAAAATACCCAAGTGACTTTATTAAATTGGAAATGCATATAAGTCAGTTCCTTATAATTTAGCAAAAGCTTATATTTGAACTGGTCATTATTTGTTATTGTGTTCTGCCAGGTTATCTTCTATATTTACTTCAAAAATGTTATCCCCAGTCAAAACACATACAATTCAGATATGTATGGTTAAGTTAATCAAATCTTTTCAAAATATCTCTTAATTCTTGGGGTGACTTGACTGGGAGCTGTTGCTGCATATGAGACTAACAGCTGCCAGTCAAATTAGATTCAACATTTTCAACAGACATTATTAAACCGAAAAGACATACAACTCAGATCTATGTATAATTAAGCAAAAGCTTATATTTGAACTTGTCATTATTTTTTGTTGTTGTTGTTGTATGCTGCCGGATTACCATGTATACTTTACTACAGAGCCTGAATTCCTAGTCAAATTGGTTTCAAAATATTCAATTGACTGATTATCAAATAGGAAACACATACAATTCAGATATAATTAAGTAAATGCACATACTTGAATTTATTAGTTTTGGTGGAATGATCTTACTGGGTACTGCTGTTGCCTATGGCAGCAATCGCTCCCAGTCAAATTAGATTCAAAATGTTCAACTGACTGCTGAATAAACCGAAAAGGCATACAATGTATATGTATAAGTATTCAAAAGATTATATTTTAACTTGTCATTATTTTGTCATTGTGTGCTGCTGGGTTATCATTTATATTTTACAGCAAACCCTGAATTCCCAGTCAAATTGGTTTCAAAATATTCAATTGACTGTGTATCAAATAGGAAACACATACAATCTAGATATGTATAATTAAGCAATCCCATATATTTGAATTTATTATTCTCGGGGCTGATCTGACTGGATGCTATTGCTGCCTATCAATCGCCCCCAGTGAAATTGGATCCAAAATGGTCAACTGACTGCTGATTAAACTGTAAATACAACGTTAAGACATACATTTCTGTTATGTATAATTAAGCAAAAGCCTATATTTGAACTTATCATTATTGTGTCATTGCCAGGTTATTATGTATATTTTGCCTCAAAACCTGAATTCCCAGTCAAATTGGTTTCAAAATATCCAACTGACTTTATTAAATTGGAAACACATATAATTCAGATATGTATAATTAAGCAAAAGCTTACGTATGAACTTGCCATTGTGTGCTACCAGGTTATCATCTATATTTTACCACAAACCCAGAATTGCCCCGTGAAATTGGTTTCAAAATATTCAACTGACTATTAAATAGGGAACACATACAATTCGTACACTTAACAGAATTCAATGTCCATGATTTATCTAGATACGTAATTTATTACGCACTTTGATAACAACGTCGTATTCCCAAGTGACAAACTGATCTGATCAATCCATTACTGTCAAACACATATATATCACTTCACATGGATTCATGTAAAGCAACACCGGGCAAATCTAAATGAAAATGCGTTTTCAAGTTCTCTTCAAAACTCAGCGTGACCTGTCATGTATTATTTTATGCTATTTTCCTTGCAAATGTATTCTCGGTTCTCAGGCATTGAAATGTAAAGGCTGGAGAGTGTTTAACTACAGCACTTGAGTAAACATCCATATGGTAACAATAAGCAATATTATAATTATAATTCCTATATTAACCCACATGAATTCCCATCCAGCTGTTCACTCCGATGAATATTATATATGCAGCAGCCTGTTGGCCTGTGATGCCGATTAACTGGAAGCTATGATGCTTTATAATCAATGCGGAAGCTTCCAGTAACCTGGTATCAGCAGCCTCAACAATGTACTTTAACATGATTATCCTCCTCAAGCCTAACATATGAATAGGAATATAGTAACTAATCTCCTCCTCTAAATCCAAACCTAAAACTGCTGTTTATCCACAGAAACCGGTGTTAATCACCTATAGCCGCCCAAAACCTTGTTTGTATGTATTTGCATTGTTTGTTTTGTTTGTTTCCATATGCCAGTCAAGTTCCCCTGCGTATCTTGTAGCAAACCAGTCAGGACCAACCAGCATGCAATACCCTGCGATTGTTGTGGCAACTGGGTGCACCTAACTTGCTCCAAACTAACCATATCTGATTACCAATTATTAGAAAATACTGAAGAGTTATGGTGGTGCATAGAATGCAATAAAAGCTTGTTCCCATTCAATCACTATGAAAATGATATCGATTTTATGTTGACCATATTAGGTGTAAATTACAATGATAGCTACTTGAACCCTAATACACACACAATTCCAAATATGTTTATAAATCCATTTCAGTTAAATACACAAGACCAATGCACATTCTCTGAAGCCGATACTGAAGACGGAGAAATTGATTTTCAACAGCCTGAATGTAACTATACACTACAGAATAAATTCAATGAAAAAATGACTAAGAGTACAGAATCTGTTTCCTTTTCAGCCCTTCATATTAATACTCGCTCTATTTTAAAGAATTATGATAAACTAAGTAATTTCCTAGATTCTAGTATTCATGAATTTAGTATTGTAGGGATTACTGAGACATGGCTAAAGCCGGACTCTCCACTCAACTTAATTAATATGCAAACCTCCTGCAAGTGACAATGATAAATTTATTAAAACCCTAGAAAATATTTTAAAAACAATTCAAAATGAAAATAAAGCAGCCTATATATTGGGAGATTTTAACATTGATTTATTGAAACAAAACAATTTCTATACCCAGGATTTTTTGAACTTACTAAAAACATTTGGATTCTATCCATTTATATCAAAACCAACAAGAATCACTGAGTTCACAGCTACTGTTATTGACAACATTTTCTCGAATGCCTCTGTAAGCACCAAGAACCAAGCAGGTATTTTCGTTGTGGACATTTCAGACCATCCACCTATTTATTATATGGAGAAAGAAAAAATAAGACAAAAATCATTCATAAAGGAAGATATAACAGCAGAGATTTTAGAAATGATAACATAGAACAATTTAAAATGAATATGGCAAATATAAACTGGAATCAGATAATAGAGTGCCAGACATGTGAAGATGCCTACAACGCATTCCATACTCTTTGCACTAACATTTATGAATCAAGCTTTCCACTAAAAAAACTAAAAAAGTTTAAACAAAACCCTACTAAACCCTGGTTAACAACAGGATTGATAGCTGCCTGTCATAAGAATAATAAGATGTATTTAAATTTTATAAAATTTCCAACAAGAAATAATGATGCACAATTTAAAAAGTACAGAAACAGATTAAATCAGATAATCAGGGTGGCAAAGATAAACTATTATCATTATAAATTTGAAGAGCAAAAGAACAATATAAAAGAAACATGGAAATTAATAAAAAACACTATTGAATAAACAAAAAAGCAGTTCAGAAACATACCGGTTAATTTATAATAATACAATTATAACTGACAAAAAAGAAATTGAGGATAAATTTAATGAATACTTTATAAATATTGGGCCTAATTTATCTAAAAAAATACAGACCAGTCCTGGAATAAATGTGCAAGAATATCTGACAGGCGACTACCAATCCTCAATGTTCCTGACCCCTATTGACAATGAAGAAATTTACAAAATCTTAATGAAAATTAACCCAACTAAGAGTGCTGGCATTGATAACTTTAAATGGAAAATCTTTAAAACCTGTGCTAGAGAAATACTAACTCCACTGAAACACATTTGCAATCTATCATTTTCACAGGGT
Organism: Chaetoderma sp. LZ-2023a; assembly: GCA_034401795.1. NCBI lineage: Eukaryota > Metazoa > Mollusca > Caudofoveata > Chaetodermatida > Chaetodermatidae > Chaetoderma > Chaetoderma sp. LZ-2023a. The sequence goes on along the minus strand of CM067375.1, from coordinate 37,902,820 downwards.
ATATTTCCATCCCGATCAAAAACTGCATGCATAACACCTATATTCAAAGCTAAAGACCCATCTGATTTTACTAAATATAGGCCAGTCTCAGTACTTCCGCTTTACTCTAAACTTCTGGAAAGATTATACTACAATAGAACTATAAAATATCTTAATAAAAACTCTATAATCTATGAATCCCAGTACGGCTTCAGAGAAAAACACTCTACCATGCTTGCCATTGTGGATATGCTTGAAAAAAATAACCACATCCCTTGAGAGAAATGAACACACTCTAGGTGTATTCTTGGACCTCTCCAAAGCATTCGATACTATTGATCATGAAATATTACTAAAAAAACTAGCCCACTATGGAATTAGGGGTATTGCATTAAATTGGATATATAGCTATTTAACTAACAGAACACAATGTGTAAAATTCAGTGGGGCCATGTCAGGAGACAGGAAATTAGTCTGTGACATTCCACAAGGATCAATTCTTGGACCTCTGTTGTTTTTACTATACATGAATGACCTACCCAAAGCATGTAATCACCTCTCACTAATATTGTTTGCGGATGATACCAATGCCTTTTGTAGTCACAAGGACATAGACACTGTATACAAGTATGTAAATAATGAAATGAAAAAAATCATAGACTGGTTTAAAGTGAATAAATTATCTCTGAATGTCGATAAAACTAACTATATACTTTTCACAAAATCTAAGAATTTAAAACAAATAGCTCTCCCCAAAATGCATGTAAATAATCAAGGAATTCACGAAGCACAATATGTCAAATTTCTCGGCGTCTATCTGGATAAAAGCTTAACCTGGGAGAAGCATATAGAAATAGTGAGATCAAAGGTAGCAAAGAACATCGGTATCATGTGCAGACTTAAGCCATATCTTCCCCCTAATATTCTAAAAACTCTATATTGTACACTGATCCTTCCACATATCACATATTGCAATGTAATATGGACTAACACGTATAAAACTAAACTAGCACATCTAAAGTCACTACAAAAGCAGGCAATCGAATTATTCGCACAGCCAGCAGAGGGCCAGGATGTCTTTAAACCGAAAAAAAGAAGCTAAAACTTGAAGACATTGGAGCTGTCCAACTATACACTATCCTAAGGGACTACCATAATGGCAATCTACCCTCCTCATTATCAAACCTTTTTAGGAACAACTCCGATATACACTCGCACAACACACGAACTAAGAATAACTTACACCAAACCTATTACAGAACAATGACAGCTACACAAAAACCATCCCACCAAGCAATACAACTCTGGAACAACACAGATATACATATACGCACACAAATTCTTACACAAAGCTCTTTTAAACAAAATATTTTTAACACAATCTTAGAAAGATATTAAAAATCCAAACCAATGACATGAATGCAGAAGTCACCACCATGGCAGTACAAAAACAAGTATGTACCCAGTTGCCAGGATAACAACTAGAATGTAAAATACACATCTGCACTAATAATAATGCATCCCTAATTGTTTATGTGGATGATGCAGTTGTGTATAATAATAAAAAAAAAAAAAAAAAAATAATAATAATAATAATAATAATAATGCACCAAGAAATGTTGATACAAATTAGGCCGTATTATTATATATAACAATAATAATAATAATAATAATAATAATAATAATAATAATAATAATAATAATAATAATAATTATAATAATAATAATAATATTGTAAACAAGATATGCATGTGTTTTCCCTATTCCCATATGTGTGTGTGTGTGTGTGTGTGTGTGTGTGTGCGTGCGTGCGTGCGTGCGTGCGTGTGTGTGTGTGTGTGCGTGTGTGCGTGTGCGCGCGCGCGCGCGTGTGTGTTAATTGTCTTTTGTCTTAAAATGTATACATGTAAATATTATATTATCTTCACCCATGATCCAACTATTACTGAATTCTATGTTTATTATATGTTAAATGTAAGGGGTCCACCGCTGTATAGGCTCAGCATTTGGTGGACTGCCTGTTGTGTAAATGTAGAATCTATGTGTTATATGAAGATAAATAATTTTGAATCTTGAATCTTGAATCTTGAAGCAGAAAAACCCCCCATCAAATTAGACTACACACTAAAAGGAACCAGTCTAAGTTTTGTTTCATCAGTAAAGCACTTGGGCGTCAACATCCCCAATGACATAAGCTGGACAAACACATCACTGAGATCTGCAGCAAATCATACAGAACCTTAGGACTATTGCGGAGAAATGTATCATTCTGTTCCCAAGAAATCAGTCTTCAAGCATACATGGGACTAATTAGACCAGTTCTGGAATATGCAAGCACAGTTTGGGACCATTATCAGATAACTCTTCAGGATAAACTAGAAAATGTGCAAAAACGTGCAGGTAGATTTATCACCTCAAACTATTGTTATGAACCAGGCAGTATGACAAATATAATAGAAACCCTAAAACTCACACCATTATCAGACAGAAGAAAACAAAACCGCCTTATTTTGTTTTACAAAGGAGTACAGCAAAAAGCAAAGATATCATTAGACAGACTAGAGACACCAATTCGGAAAACCAAAAACATGCACAACAGCCACTTCAGCCAAATTAAGGGAAGGGAAGAACTGATGTTTTTAAAATCAGCTTTCTTCCCAGTACGATAAGGGATTGGAACAAACTATCACAGGATCTTCTAAGCAGTTCAGAAAACTCTGCAAATCCTAGAAATAAATTTACCGAATCAATCAGGGGCAAAAACATGTCTAAACCAGCTACTTGACGAATGCACAGCGAAAATAATGTCCTTTGAATGTTTCGCCATAACTAATCAAGATCAAGAAGCCTGACTGATTAGCTTGTAGAGCAGCTTAACATAGAGTCTTCAATGGACTCATCTTCATCTAGACATAACAGGCATCTTTGATCAAGTACTGAGGCATGATTCTATCTTCTGCTTGTCTGTAACTGAAATGCTCCTGTCACTATCCATTTCTTCACCCCACTTTGTAAACATCCCTTGGACTATTGCTGATTGATGTTATTACTGGGTGAAGACTGATGAATGTTACTTTTTCTGATGCTATTCTCATTGATGGGTATAGTTCACTTTTAGATTTGAGGTGTTTTAGCCAATGTCAATGGCTGAGTTTACTGTAGTCATGCATTTGTTCTTTGAAGGTATCTATGACAGTATGTGCAGATGGAAGTTCATATTTGGCTAACAGTCATCTAGCCATGCAGCTCTATCTTTCACCTTAAAACCAGAGATGGGTTCAATTCCATTTTATCAACTCCAATTCCAATTCCACCTCATTTCATTTTTATCAATTCAAATTCCAATTCCGTTTGCATATCAATTCATTTTATCAATTCCAATTCCAATTCCACCCAGACAAGTTCAATTCCAATTCCTAGTCCAATTTTAATTCCATACCAATATTTAATTGAGATCAACATTGTTATATTTTAACCCTTTAATGTCCAAGATTGGTCAAGAAAAACTAGATTTATCATTAGTCAATGTCAATTTACAGGATAAGAGCAGACTATTTTCTTAAATTTAACAATGCAATGACTGGCTCAGTCATGCAATCAGACATTCCACTGGTAAAATTTCAAAAATAGCCTTAGCATACATATATCTGATCGTTCCTCAAGACAAGTGCAGAAGGCATTTTTGGCCGGCTTCTGCAATAATATTCAAAACAATTAGAATACAAATTGTTGTTGCCAATAGGTAGATATCTTTCAGTCAAATTATTGTCGAAAAAGTCAACATTCAGCAGATCTTATTTTTAGTTCATTTGAATTAATTATAGCTTAATGCAGAGATTTTTTCCCCTGATGAATAGGCCTAATGGTTAATGTCATGTCTAATTATTATAGATACATGTAAACCTTGCTATATAAATGTTGCATTAAAAGCATTAGAATACAATGTATATAGTACAGTACTGAGTGAAAGTATTGAGCACATGTATGTAGAGCTTGAATAACACCTCTAGTCCAGGTGACTGTGTTTTAAAAGCTGAGACATTTCACAGAGGGGATTGTTCAATGATTCCTTTGTTATGTAGGAGGGTATAATTACAGTGCAATTATCTTGTAATGTACTGCTTTCTTCAGCAATTTCATTCCATAGAGATGATAGTTATTACTTTACTGAACACTAATGCTGACATCTTGATGAATAATTTTAACACAATTTGGTTATCTTGGTTCTAGCTTATATATTTGAAATCATTTTAACAAATTTGTATGATTTTAAAGATGACATGATTTCATAGAGATGAAACCCTGTTTCCAGGGATTGCAGAATGAAATAAGTTCAAGATCAGTGGCTTTGATTGAAAAAAGATGGTACAAAGCTCACATTGGATAAAAAAGGTTAATTGGTCACTGGTCACTGGTCATGGAGAATTGAGTAGCATTTATCAGATATTTATTTTGTCAATTCAGAGAGTGGGACATTATTTTTGAAAATTTACCACTGGAATTACTGGCTCAGTTATCCAGCTAACCACTCTAGTGGTAAATTTTCAAAAATAGTCTTCCATTGGCCTGCCAATGAACATTTCTCAAACTCATTGCAGAAGGTATTTTGGCCGGCTTAGGCGTTAAAGGGTTAAGAGCTAACTTGCAGATCACTGAATTATCAGTATCTCAAATTCTAAGTCTTAAAACCAAACATATAACTAAGTTGTTAAAATTAATTTTAATAGAAACTGTTTTAACCATAGGAGACAAGTATTTAGTCAGATAAATTGAAAAATATTCAATAGAGCATCTAATAACAGCTGGCATAATAAATATCATCAACCTGCATATAGAATGAAATGTGGTAAATGGTATCATATAGATAATTTAGGATGAAATGCATTAAGGGCATATAATGAGCAGTGTATAATTTACAGATATTACATGTACATGTCATAGCCATCAATGTTCAGTAAATCTATAACAAATATGACTGGAGTTGATTGGAGTTGAATTGGAATTTACAATTCCTGTCAATTGGCCTATTGGGAGAGGTGGAGCGCAGATGCCAGCCACCACCACAAGGCTCCCCATCTACTCAGAACCAATGGCAGGACAAATGCCTGGGACCTAATGATAAAACCTCATAGAGTCCCTGATAATGGCCTGATCATCCAGAAGGTTATGCTGTGGGGGTGGGGATGGATGAGGTGGAGTGGGGAGGGGTGGGGGGGTGGTATTGCTCATCACATGTACTGATGGTTAAAATGTATTTAATGCATGGGAGGATGGGAAGGAGACAGGGATCCAATCCCAGGCACCAAGGTGATGTTGGTCTGGATGGCTTTCCATGCTATAAAGGTGGAGATGCATACATGTACATATAAACGAACGGTATCTATGCATTTAAGGGATGGGAGGATGGGAAGGAGACAGGAGTCCAGTACCAAGCCAACAGGTGATGTTGCTCTGGAATTCTCTCCAAGCCATATTGGTGGAGATGCAGACACATACATTACTGAAATTAATTTATCGAATGGATGGGTGGATGGGAAGGAGATTGTGTCCACTCCCCAGCCAATCAACAGAACTGGTTTGGGAGGCTCCCCCAAAGTAAGAGTGGAGACGTCATATACTAGATAACAATATTAAATTTTTTAATGGATGGGGTTAATGGGAATGAGAAATGAAGTCGAAACACAGCCCAAGAAGTGCTCAAGAATCCCAGTTAAGACCAAGAATATCCAAGGATCTGGACAGAGAGCCAGCCCAACCAGAGAATTACCAGGAGTCCGGGCAGAGAGCCATCCCAGCCAAGAATGTCCCAAGAATCCGGGCAGAGAGCCCTCCTGGCCCAAGAAAGACCCAGGTATACAGACAAGAAAGCCAACACAGCCCCAGAATGCCCAAGAATCTGGGAAGAGAGCCTGCCAAGTCCAAGAAATACCCAGGAAACACATAAGAAAACCAGCCCTGCCCAAGATATGCCAAATGCGCAAATTGATGGAAAAACTGATAGGGGCAGAAATAATTGAGCATATGCAAAGAAATTTTTTTTAGTAAGAGACAGTTTGGTTTCATGAATGGTCGACAACAATTCAATTACCAAAGGTGTTGGATGAGTGGATGGCATTATTAGTCAATGGAGGAAGGATTGATGCAATCTATATAGACTTTACGAAGACGTACCGCATTGGCGCCTGTTGCTAAAACTTAGGCGATATGGTATAAGCAATCAAATGGTCACACTGTAGATATGGGATTGTCTTCTGGGGGGGGGGGTCATGACCCCAGGGACATCTTATATTTGCAGTCTAAGACCCAGTGAATTACTATATTTGAATACCAGGCGAGCTAAGGAACAGATAACACAATGAGCAGGAAAATAATAGCGCGATCTAGTGTGTGCATCAAGTCGATGCAAAACTGACACGAAAATGTAGCTGAAACAATAAGTGAAATTGGAATAGAATAGACTAAGACTTAGGGCAGTGAGCTGATGGAGTCCGTCGGTGGTTGAAAGATGAAAGTTATTGCTGCAGCGGCGGCATGACCTTTTATAGTATTCAGCAGAAGTTACGACCAATAGTTTTCTAAATATTCAAGCAAGAGCGTCGGTAGGGTGCTACGGACAGAGTGACTGAATGACTCATAGAATGACGTAGTAACGTGGCGACGACCGACTTACCATAGGACCGTGATAATGTGACCGAGTTTCTATATTTCTATAGAGTCAAGTTTGTGGGTGGTAATTTTGTCGAAACTGAAATCGAAACTGAATCTAAACCGAGCGCAAAAGGGATACTTGTGCCGGATAATGGCTGGCGCCAGGCTGGGGCGCCAGGCAGGAGTCAACCAAGGGGTTAGATATGACAAACGGACGTAGTTAGTTACATGGTGTCCTGTAGGCTAAGAGAAATGGTAACTTGAGTGCCGATAACTCTAGCATTCTACAAGTGGTCGATTGTATAGCATTCTACAAGGGCCGACTGTCGCCTACACAAATCGGAAATTACTATCAAAATGATATGAGTCAAGAGGCGTGCCGGTCCACCAGCAAGCCTTGGTATGAACAAGCATCCGTCATTCTAGACAGGTCGTCGTCCGGATGAAGAAGCCATCCGGAATTCTAAAATGGGAGAACGAAAACTAAGATAGTATATAAAGGGGACTTTAACTTTAATCGGGATTCCGAGTCCGAACAACAGTGCGTTGAAGTAAACCTAGCCTCGAATCCATATAGTTCTGTGGAACTGATTTTTGTCGAAATTCAAATAAGTTCTTGATGAATGGTTTTAAGTAGCCAAGAACAGTATTCGGAGAAATTGTTTAGCTAGTCGCGAAACGTAACATTATTTAAGTAAAGAACCAGTAATTGTATTTCTAATTAACTACATAGAATACTGAATCAAATAAATAAGTTTGTTTTTATAAATTCTGTTGTGACAGTATAAGTCACTTTCACGTAAAAGTACATAGTTAGAATTAGGAGAATAAAGCTATCACCTTGATACTTTACCTCAAGGCACGAGTTCGTGTTTTAAATAGTGTTTACTCTGGCACCTACGGGAAACCACCGTAGCTTACCGACATCTTCTGTAATCAGATCAGGCCCAGATTACCAAGTACAAATATCGTCATAATCATCTTCTGACGAGGCGAGCTGGTAATCACGCTACTTCCTCTTTGGAAAGATCGGTTGTCGCAGCAACCGCAACATCATAGTCTTGCCGGAGATAGTAGCGAAAAACAGAATCGAAAGATATAGAATCCGAAATCTTCAACATGAATGGAAAACTTTCTCTCAAACAGGAGTCAGTGTGTCATTGTTAATGGACAACCTTTGGAAAGTCATCCAGTAACTAGCGGAATACCCCGGGGTAGCATCCTGGGACCGATACTCTTTGTTATATATATTAATGACCTACCAGATTGTGTCGAGGCACCAGCATACTTATTTGCTGATGATACCAAGATATACAGGCAAACAAAAGGAGAGCATGATGTAAATGATCTACAAGCGGACCTAGACTCCATACAGGGCTGGTCGGATAAGTGGCTGCAAAGCTTCCACCTAGACAAGTGTAAGGTGCTGACAGTAGAAGGAAAACGGGGAAAACAAGAAAGGGCATGCAGCAGATCATATCACCTATATCGTGAAAATGGGTCCAAAAAATCCTTGAAAACATAGAACAAGAGAAAGTCATTGGAGTAATAGTAGACAATAGACTAAACTTTTGCAGCCTCATAAGATCACAAGTCAACAAAGCAAATAGTATCATGGCCCTGATCAGGCGATCCTTTGCACATCTAGATGAGGATATGTTTTAAGCAACTATTCTAGGCATTGTCAGGCCACACCTAGAATATGCAGTGAATGTATGGAGCCCAAACCTAAGGAAGGACAGCGAGGCTATCGAAATGTACTATGACGTTCATCTAAGCAAGTACCCTCACTTAGCAACCTCAGCTACGAAGAGAGATTCTTGCGCTTGCAGCTACCATCAATGTGTTACAGAAGGCGTAGAGGGGACATGATCGAAGTGTACAAGATACAGCATGATATTTATGACTCAAATGTATCTGATGACCTATTGGAAGAAGCAAGTAACAGAGGCCATGCCTACAGTTGGTCAAGCACTGTAGTAGGATTAATGTGCGGAACATTTGTTTACGAATTGTGTAAATGATATATGGAATAGCCTCCCTAAGCAAGAATTTAAATACGATCCGTCTACACCCTACCATATACCAGGAAGTCAGATATGCACAATGGTCGTGAAAAAAGATGAGACGGAAATAGAGGCTGTAATGAGCCTGAGTCCACAGCAAGATCCTAAGACATCCTAAGACACAACAGTCAAGGAAATCGGCTAAGTTCAAGGGATACCCTAAAATATGATAAGGAAACTAGCTAAAGTCCGAGGAATTCCCAAGAATCTGGACAGCAAGCCGGCCAAGCCTATGAAATGCCAGGGACAAGGTAAAGGGTAGGTAAAATGAACCAACATGCTCTATAATCTGTTTTGTAAAGTAGCATTGGCGTGTGTGGTAGCGACACCTACGTTCACCACTGGTGTGCTTGACTCTCTCTCTCTCTCTCTCTCTCTCTCTCTCTCTCTCTCTCTCTCTCTCTCTCTCTCTCTCTCTCTCTCTCTCTCTCTCTCTCTCATGCGCGCGCATGCTCTATCATTGCAGGATGGCTGAGCATCATGCTGTAGAAGGCGGGACGGCTGGAGACAGACAACACTCTGGGTATGGTTGTCGGTGATTGATTCCAACAAAACCCCGCTATCCTGCTCTGACCACCACCACACCCAGTCTGAAATGGGTGAGAGAACTGTAGGCATGGCAGCTGATTCACACCATGGAGCCTAGGAGGCTGCCATCTTTCCACCAATGTGTCGCTAAGACCCCATGGTTCATGCCACACTCATTCGGTGTCTAATATACACCATAGGGATCGCTCTTCTGACAGCAGGAGGAATTCCGTCAAGCCTTGCAGAGGTTTGCGGAAATATTAAGTGGGGCACTAACAACAAGAACCCCAGACCCGGCATCCAGGGCTAGGTAGTTCGTGCCAGAAGAGCTCGAAACAAACTGTTCTACCCACCATCAGTGCTAATTGCAGGATTGTGGTCAAATGCCCATTGCTCGCCACTCGCCAAATCATGCTTTGGCACTCCAACCACCACACCCAGCCTGTGGTGTGATGAGGGTGCTGTCCAAGGCTGACTTGGAGATTTACAATAGAGAGTAAGTACATAATAGGAATTGGGGCACATGAAAAATGTGCCCTATCGGCAGGTATTACAGGAGGAGATATACGTGTGCTAACATACCCCATGGGTGGGCGGGCTGGGAAAGTCTAACAGTGACCGATAACTGTATAAGAGGGATTCTGGTACATCAGATGCGGTCCTCACTGGCCAGCCATTGGCCATATCTTTCAACAGCGGGATTGATAATTGAGTGGTAGTATCATATGAGGGTGTGTGGTTGCAGTGATATGCCCTGCAGGTGGAAATGTTTTAGGGGTTCAACTAACTACTTGATTAATCTGACCTTTGGTGTTGATAACTCGTTTCACATCCAGACCACCTGTATGATTACTGTATTCTGCGGGTGTGGTAATAGAAACATCATACAGCTGCAATCAGTCCTTCTTTGCATTTGATCATTGTGTCTTGTCCTCAGCCAAAATCTTTCGCTTCCTTAGGTCCATTCTTGATTTGAGTGTAACGAATCCTGGTTTCTCCAGGTCACCTCGTAGCATGCTTAACAGATTTATGCAATGACATCCTCTCCTGGCTTTATATTTGTTGGCTCCAAGGCTCTCTGTGCATATGTATCTTCTGGCTTCCTTAGCACATGGCCAAATATGGACCGTCTTTGCTGGGCGACTTTTATGGACAGCGGTGATGTATTACACATCTTGTGCAGTGCATCATTAGAATTTATGCTGTCTCGGCATCAGTATCCAGTGATGGTGCGTACATCAAGTTTGCCTAGAGCTGCCTTTGGAGCTGCCCAGCTGTTACAGTTAAAGCATCAGACCACCTATTCGAATATTATGGAGGTCCTGAGTGTGCACTTCCTATGGGTGCCCAGTGATGGTGCATAAGTGTTTGCGGTGGCAGGCATCAAGTTTGCCTAGAGCTGCCTTTGGAGCTTCCCAGCTATTACAGTTAAAGCATCAGCCTACCTATTCGAATATTATAGAGGTCCTGAGTGTGCACTTCCTATGGGGGTTTGGATTCACCAGATTGGTATGCCTAGTCTGTTTAACGGATATCTTATCTATTGTTACTTTACATGCATGTGACCACCAGCGACGACGCCCATGAGGATAATTAGCCCATGCTGCAAAAATGTGCATAAAATAGAAAATGGGCTATCTAATCGAAACAATTCTAAGAATGTTACTGTGCATAGGCCAGTGAGCCATGGGAAATTGCGGCCCGATATAAGCAAAACTGCACCCAGATGACACACAGGCTGAGAATTTCCCCCGAAGCTATAGCATCAAACCTCTCGCCGTTAAAGTCTAAAACGTGAAATACGTGTCAAATGGGAAGAAGAATCAATCAATGTAAAACTACTGTAAACACTAAATAATTACATGTTTTTCGTTTAACAGAATTTCGATCTGAATATAATTCTTGTCTAACATAAATAGTAATTTCTTTTACCGAGCATTATTAGACTAAATTTAACAAGCCAAATTCACTGGAAATGATTGCTGGACTAGGTACGAGGAGTGCCTGGTTAGAGTCATATCTTAGGATCACAAATTTAACCATCTGTAGACAACGTCAGGAGTCAGATCCAATCAGATGTCGTTTTTCATCACTGTTAAATCTTTGAGAGCACAAATTTGCTATTCCCTGGTTCTGACATAGGTGTTAGGACTGCGTGGTTAAATTCACATCCTAGTACCGAAGTCTAACCCTCTGCACTCACGGGCAGGATGTAAATTCGATCAGGTATCGTTTTCCCAAGCGTTACTAGACTTTTAACCGAACAAATCCATTAGAAACAGTTGTTGGCATATGTGTTTGGAGTGCCTGGTCAAATTTATATCCACAGATCAAAATGTAGCCCTCTGCTGCCACAGTCAGGAGTCAGATCCAGTCAAATACCGTTTTCCAAGTGCTATTAGACCTTTGATAGAATAAATTCGCTGGAAACAGTTGCTAGCGTAGGCGTTAGGAGTGTGTGGTTGAATTCACATCCTAGGATCGAAGTTTAATCCTCTGCACTCAGCAGCAGGAGGTAGATTCAATCAGGTATCTTTGTCCTAGGCGTTATTAGATATTTGACAGCCCAAATCCACTAGAAATAGTTGCTGGCATAAGTACTAGGATGGCGGGATTAAATTCATATCTTAGGACCCCAAAAATGTAACCCTCTGTTGTCAACAACAGGAGTCTTAACCATACTGACATCGTTTCTCAAGCATTATTAGACCTTTGAAAGCCCGAATCCGCTGGAAACGGTTGTACTAGGAGTGCCTGTTAAATTTATATCTTAGGATACCATAATTAACCAACCCTCTGTAGTCAACGTTAGGAGTCGGATCCGGACGGTCGTCGCTTCCCAAGCGTTATTAGTCTTTTGGCACCACACACCCACTGCAACTACATGCTGGAATAAGTACTAGGAGTGCCTGGTTAAATTCATGTCATAGGAGAAAAAATGTAACCCTCCATTGTCTACGTCAGGAGTCAGATCCAGACAGACATTGTTTCCCAAGTGGTATTAGATATTTGACAGCGCAGATACATTACTGGCGTAGGTTTTAGGAGTGTGTGGTTAAATTCACATCCTGGTATCCAGTTTCAATGCTTTGCCCTTAACGTCAGGATGTACAGGGCCGGCCCTAGGGTTTCTGGCGCCCTCCGCAAAGGCAAAGGACCACCCTTTAAGCAGGGGATTGGGGGGTCCTCCCCCGGAAAATATTGAAATCCATTTGCTCTGAGAGGGCATTTCCTGCATTTCTAGAGCGAAATATAGCTCTTGTCCTAAGTGTCGATTTTCTTATTTGCTTTAAGAACATGTAGTTTGGATGGTGAGAGGCACCCAAACTCCCGTTTTAGCGTCCGTCTAAAATCTGGCGCCCTATGCAATGCCTAGTTCGCCTATACCTTGAGCTGGCACTGAGGATGTAGATCCGATCGGGTATCGGTTTCCCAAGCACTATTAGAGTCTGGACAGCAAAGGTTCACTCGAAGTGGTGCTGGCCACACATGTTAGGAGTGGCTGGTTAAATTAATACCCTCGGATCCAAATTTAACCCCATGCAATCAACGTCTGGAGTCAGATCCAGTCAAACATCATCTCCCAAGCGTTATTAGACTATTTGCAGTACGAGTCTGATCCAATAAACCTAGGCAAATTAAGTCATTTATACGGGATGGAACAAATCCTGTTTGGACAAATACGAACTGACAAACTCAAACCTCACCCAACCTCAACTTGCATAGAATCTCAGGTCGTTCATTCTTGGTTTCCACAATCAATTACCAGATTTCCTCGCTAATGGGGTTACAGAAATAATCCAACGAGCTTAAAAATCCATATCATAGTCACTGGTGGTTGAGCCCGAGCGTACGCATCTCTCTTCCTGTAGCGCGGATCGGCTGGATGGGTATGGACCATCCCAGCTAGGCTGGGTACGGAATGACTGCTCCAGGTACGATCCAAGCACGCCCTCCCCCTGGGTAGGATAGTACGTGTGTATGAAGTCATATGAGAGAGCCTTCTATAAAACGGCTAAGTCCGTAAGAATGCATAGCGTGCATGCACGCGTCAGAGCTTTTATAGTGTACCAGGTTGGTACTTGGGATTTCTTCAAATCACTCCATTTTCGTCGTTCTCGGTACCGATCAGGACCAGAATGAGACCATAATTTCAAAACTGTATACCCTTTTAAAATCGTACCAGAAATGGCCGAGTTATCCTTAAATGGCTCACTGAAATTATTTTCAAAATATTGCTTGGACGTCGTAATCGCGTGTATATATTAACTGAATGGGGAATGCGCTGATCACGTGATCGCCACGTCACACTTTTAGACTGCACGCTGATTGGCTATTGCTCGCCCGCTGATCGGCTGGGGCATCCTGCCTCTGACGTCACGAGAGTAATATAAAAGGAGCAAGAAATCAAGAATCAAGAGCACTTCAGCAAGGAACAGCCGACAGAAGGTTTCTGGACCAGCGCAGTACTAGACGTGGGTTAACTGCTTACTGACTGCGGTACCCTATATAGTAGCAGTGCCTATCGGAATTCAGATCTCCTGCGCCAGTCAGCAACCTTTCACCCGCATCACAAGTTTTTTTAAGCCCTCAGACGGCCATCCGAGGGCAGCTAAATAAATAAGAAGGACTCCCTCTCCGGAACAACTTACAAAGGAGCTTCCCTTCGGATGGGGCTTGCGGCCCCGATGTAATTCTACAGGATGTAGAGCCATGGTGATTCTTAGTGGATAACTCGCAGGATCTTCCGGACCATACTGAATAGTGGTATCAAACAGCATGTTGTGTGTTTAATTAACCTTTAGGGCACAGTCTGGTGGGACTCTGTCCGGTACACCGCAAGAGCTATGCGATGTATCCCGCACAGTGTACCCAGTTATGTACATGCAATATTTAATTACAACTCTAGCCCTCTTTCTTACGGGCAACTTTCAAACTACTGTCACCGGACGTACACTTTATAACTTACTGTGTAAATCCATGTATCAGTTATAATGACTATCTAATGGACAGTTGTTCTTCTTCACCATCTTGAGAGGGAGCAACATCAACAATCTGCCTGCGGAAATCTTCCCAGCAACTTCGGAATCGTGCCACCTCACATTACTCATCTGTAGCGCATCAACTACAGTGATTTATGAACTTTTTCCATACCGATGACCAATAGGTACTCAAGTAGCTATACTATTGCAATATTGTATTTATTCATTCATTCCGTTATAGGTACTTATGACTAATAGGTACCTCCCCGGTCATCTGAGACCGCATTTTTATACTGTATGTATTATCTTTATTATTGTGTGCTTACAACTAACAGTCATACGACCTGATATACTGTTAGCACTGTACTAGTTAGTTATGTATATGGCAAGTAGCCATCCTAGTTATTTAGTTTTGTTTATATAAAAGCTCTAGGATGCTGTACGCTATGCTATACTATAGAGCAACATTATATCCGCATCAATACTTACTGGGTACGGTCTTAGAGCCCACCACGCCCTCACGGGAAGGTCACTAGGGATGGATATCTGCCTCTTACTCGCCGCCATAAAAATACTATTGTTCTTTCTAAATTGCTTATGTGAATTGTAAACCGTCCTAGTGATGTTATATGTAGTTGATGTGCGATACATGACCGAAACTATGCCTTCGCAGCCATTATGTTCACCAGCGTCATCACCAGGTCACCAATGGCTGGCACCTCATGCACCACGTGCCGCATCTCCCCCCATACATACGTCGCAAACTATGCCTTCGCAGCCATTATGTTCACCAGCGTCATCACCAGGTCACCAATGGCTGGCACCTTATGCACCATGTACCGCATCTCCCCCCATACATACGTCGTCACCACACTATCCACCATGACCACGATATGAACCGGGAGATGCGCACCTCCCTTTCAACAATATTCCTAAAGAACAACATCATACAGCACGCACCACCCCTGTCAGTCTCCTGGACTGCCTCCATACGAGGAATACCCATCGCAACAGCTGATAGAACATCCGCGTCATCTACATCGCATGCCGCTACCAGTCTATAGACCAGCACCCATCTATGGACCCACATCAGGGTGGTATTCAGTGAACCCTACATATCGTGCTCAACATTACCATCAGGAATCGCCCTCACGGACACGGCATCACTGAAAACATCATCGGGAATTACCACCAACACCACTACCAACACGCAGACCAGCTCCCACGTTTGCACCATTCTCTCCAGCACCACCACCTGGATTCGCGCCTATAACTCCATATCATGGCCATGGCTGGATCATTCTCCCTCCCGAATTTAGTGGGGAGAATGATTGAGCTAATTATAAATGCCAATTCGAAATAATTATTCGTACAAATTGGTGGACAGATCAACAAATGGGAGAACATCTGGCCGCAAAACTGTCAGGAAAAGCACTTCAAGTCCTGGCAGATTTGGGATCAGATTCCATGCCAACCTACACAGAACTGGAGAGAGCATTGTCGGAACGATTCAGAGACATGGTCCTCGGTGAAACCAGTCGTCTTGAGCTAAAGAACTTGCGTAGATGAGCCATGGAAACATTGCCGGAATTAGCTAGGCGTATTCGGCGACTAGTTACCCATGCCTACCCCAGCACGAATCACGAGGGAGTCACACATCTGCACCTAGACGCTTTGAGCAGAGAACGTGCCCTTAAGGAGAAACTATTCCTCATCAAACACGGTAGTCTTCAAACATTAATAGCAACCATGGTTCGGATCAAGAATTTCTTGGAGCGGGTAAAAGCAAATCGCCGCCAACTAAGTGAATGATGCAAATCTCATAATCACCGATGACACATCTGCATCAGCACCGACATCAGCAACCCACCGGTCAAAATCATGCACCTAGAGGAAGAGGGTGTGGCCAGTCCCATCGCGGAGGCCACAACAATGCCCACGGATGCGGGAACCAGCACAACAACAACAGCAACAATAGACAGAACATGCACGATAGATTAGAAGAGATAACTAACTTGATCTCCGCACTCACCAACTTAGTCACCACACTCAGCACCACCATCGCAACATAGTCGACATCATGACCAGCAACAAGTACGGTAACAACTACACCAAACACATGTTTCGGATATGGTCACTTGAGGGAGCGATGCTCAAATCGCCATCCGTCTACAACTCCTACCACTGACTGATGTACACCACAGCCTGAAACCCCATTAAACTAGAATGGGCACCGATTACAGAGTCACTTCGGTGCCCACTCTTACAACCTGGCTCAACTCTGGCCTCTGAACAACAACATCAGGTGGCCTACACAACAACTCATCATTCCACGACAGTACGCAATCACACACACCCGGCTTCATATATGTCGTACCAACGATGCACACTGCATCTACAACACCGACATCTTCCTTTGACGGAGGTTGTGACGCTGCAACCGTAACAAATCTTCTTTCCTATCTAAAACGGTAGTGGTTGGTTGTAGCACCACTGAAACAACATTCGCGCAAGCACCATGACCCGCTGCCAAAGCACTTAACACCCAGTGCCCCATGGCGGTATGCAATTCACACATCCTAACAGCATCACCCACTACATCCAGCAGCAGCAGTATTAATGACATGGACTGCAGTCAGCACTCGGCATCATGGATCCGCTCAAAGAACGGCAAACTTCCACGCCGTCTCTGCTTCTTTTGTGCATCAACTAAACATCCCATGTATTACAAAAAGTGGCTCACACAGATAGCCCTCATCTGTGACTGCACCAGTCCTGTCCACGCTGCTGTATACACAGATTGACAGCAAACTGACACGGCGTCAACAACACCACCACTGTTACCACCAGCTCCATCATCGCCTAAGCAATCACAGCAGTAGCGGCAACGAGTTGGCCCTTTCCTCACTCAGCCACCAACAGCACTCACGGAAGATATTCTGAAGCAGACTGACTACATACAGGATGATACTACCCCAAAACAATTCCGTAGTTAGTATCATTGGAACTCTTCCAGAGGCACACCGCAAAGTAATAAATAAGTGTGCTTGCCTGTTTAGTGGCATTTCCACCAGTGCCACCATCGACACTGGAGCTTCCATTACCGTTTTCAACAAGCGCTTGTATGAGAGCATCTCACCTCATAAGAAGCCACCCCTTAGACCTACAAACATATTTTTACAAACAGTTACCAGAGCCGATGTTCCTGTGGCTGGTATAGTTAACCTCGTAATACAGATAGAGGAAATGCAAGCTATACAGCGAGTTGTTATTGCCTCTATTCAAGATGATGCCCTACTTGGTTCTGATTTCTTTAGTGCCACCGAAGCTGTCATACATTGCAGACAACAGGAACCAGACATACACGGTCGACGCATAGCCCTGGGACCAGAATCATCACTATACGATACTTGTGCAGTGATTTTGGCATCAACAGCCACAGTTGAGCCAGGACAGGAGAAAATCTTATGGGCCACTGCACCACAGTTTGGAAACAACACACACACACACACATAGCTATGATGGAACCCAACCCTGATTACATGATCGCCTCACAAAGTGCCAGTCACCGACTAATCGTGGACACCACCAATAAGGATCACATACCCTTCCGGGTATTCAATGGCATGACGGACCCAAGAACATTATTGCCGTGAGTTTGTTGTGGCTATCTGGTGGATGTGATATCACTGGAGACACCCCCTGCCGCACCTACACCAGCAACACTTTCTGATGATTTACCGGAGCATTTGCATGACATATATTTGTGCGCCTCAGTTAGATTGGTGCAATCTCATAAAGATGACATGAGAAAACTTCTATATAAATATCGCGACAGTTTCTCGGCTGGAAACATGGACCTGGGAGAAACTCATCTCGAACGACACTCCATCGACACTGGACACAATCGACCCATTGGACAACCCATTCGACGTCTTCCCATTCACAAGGAGGCGCAGGCACATCAACAAGTAAACGGCATGTTGTGGACCGGCATTATCAAGCCTTCAGCATCCCCCTGGGCCAGTCCCCTTGTACTAGCAGGCAAAAAGGACGGATCTCTATGGTTTTGTATCGACTCCCGCTGCCTTTATGATCTTAGTGTCAAAGATGCTTATCTGTTACCAAGGATAGATCAGGCTTTAGATTCCTTATCCGGAGCCAAGTGGTTTTGTACCCTAGTGGGTACTGGCAGGTAGCCATGGATGAGGCTGACAGGGAGAAGACCGCATTGGTGTGTAGAGACAGTCTTTTCCAGTTCCGCAAGATGCCCTACAGATTGTGCAATACCCCTGGAATGTTCGAGCGTCTCATTGAGCAGGTATTAACTACCCTGCAATGGGAGATTTGTCTCTGTTACATCGACGACGTAATCGTCTTTGGCTCCTCGTTTGAGCAGACGCTGTCCAACTTGGACAACTCTAAATGCGGTTCCATACCGCAAATCTAAAGCTCAAACCCAAGAAATGTCATCTCTTTAGACAGCGCATTGAGTTCCTGGGACACATCATATCCGGCGATGGAGTAGCTACTCAACCTTCAAAAACTAAAGCAGTAGCAGAGTGGCAAACCCCCACCACGGTCATGGATATCCGGAGTTTCCTCGGTCTCTGCCAGTACTATCATCGTTACATCCATCACTTTAGTGAGATTGCATAACCACTATATAGGATCACCGAAAAAGATCGACCATTCGAGTGGACGAGTGAGTGTGAAGGTTATTTCAGGGCACTGAAGTAACATTTGACGACCACACCAATTCTTGCTCAGACTAACCCTAACCTCGATTTCGTCTTAGACACTGATGCATCAACTTATGCAATAGTTGCAGTTCGATCTCAGGTCACAGAAGATGGAACGGAGCAGGTACTGGGTTATGGTTCATGTACTCTGAACAAAACGCAGAGACGTTACGTGACCACTAAGAGGGAATTGTTAGCTGTGATACATTTCGTCAAGTATTACAAACACTTTCTGTATGGGCACCCATTTACCCTGCGTGCAGATCATGCCTCCGTACGCTGGCTCAGAAACCTAAAAAATCCAGAGGGCCAGGTAACAATGTGGCAGGAATCCCTACAGGCTTTTAACGTCAACGTTGTTCATAGACCTGGCAAACTGCATGGAAATGCCGATGCCTTGAGCAGAATCGGGCGTGAGGATGAACAGGAAATGGTCAAAACCATGACAATACTACACAGCCATCTCCCGTGTTCCCCAAATTGCGGTGCGCAGCATGGGACATGCTCACGAACAAGCAACAGATGTGTAAACACGAAATATATATGCGTGGATCCATGAGGGGGTACGTCCTCCTAAGGAATCTGTTACACCACTTTCCGCGATGGCAAAGTACTACTATCAAAGGTTTGGAGTGTCATATTCAAGGTGGCATTCTCTACATTAATAACCGGATGGTGATTCCTGTGCGTTATCGTATCATCATACTACAACAACTGCATGATAACGCTGGACACTTGGCCGTCAAGCGGATAATAAGCAGAATTAAACAGAGATTCCACTGGATCGGGATACGTGATAGTGTGAAGGCATGGGTCGCCAAATGTGTCTCATGCCAAAGACGCACTATTGGCCAGAACCATTCCGCACCCTTACAAGTAAAAATTGTTTGTGCACCATGGGAAGAATGTGCACCGTGGCTATTGATGTGCTCGGACCATTGAATTCAACGGATGAAGGAAACAAGTACATCCTCGTATTACACGATTATTTTACGAAGTTGGTAGAAGCATTTGCTTTGCCGGACCAAGAGGCATCCACAGTAGCGGAGGTCCTGACTAGAAATGTGTTCTGCCACTTCGGTTTGCCCTATGGACTGCACTCCGACCAAGGAAGTAATTTTGAGAGCCGGCTGATCTCTGAGCTCTGCAAATTGTTTCATATAGTCAAAACGCGCACAAGCCCTACCATCCGCAAAGTGATGGAATGGTAGAGCGGTTCAACCGAACCCTGTCAGAGATGCTGACAAAAGAAACATGCCTTGATTGTCGTGACTGGGATCTACAACTCCCATATGTGCTCATGGCATACCGCACCTCGATACATTCCAGCATGGGTTATACCCCTGCTCGGTTAATGTTAGGCCGTGAATTAGCCTTATCCCTGGATCTGGCCATTCCCAGGATTCTAGGAGAGAAAAATTCACTATCTCTCTATGTAAAGCTCATGCGGCAAAGGATAGAGCAGTCCCATGAGCTAGTGGGAGCAATATTATCCACTGCCAACCAGCGTCAGAAAACATGGCATGACCGGCGAGTGCATGGAGACCGATATGAGGCGGGAAAAATGGTTTGGGCTCACGCCTCGCGACATTCTGCAAATGTGCCGAGTAAACTGAGTTACCAGTGGAAAGGCCCCTATGTGGTAGTAGGTAAGAAGTCGGACGTGACCTACCATATCCGTGCCTCGGATGGCCTGACCTCAGTCATCCACTTCGATCGACTTAAACCTTGTCTCAGTGATGACCCAGTGCCAGAGCTCGGACTGGATGTTCCACGTGACACCGGTACCCAGACAGATGTCTATATGGAAACAAGTATTCACGACGTTTGTCTGGAGCACCGCTGTGCCAGTTCGACCACTCTCCTACCAAGCCATGACTCTGGCAAACATATAACAAACACTGAGGACGATGACGAGATATGTACTCGACCCTTCCCTCTTCAGAGCGGGTCTACACGATCTGGGAAGTCGTATCTGAAGACCTTTTCGTTTGTGCTGTCCAAGGGGGAGGACGGAAAAGTTGTTCCACCGACCTCTTCCCACTCCCACCCACTTCATGCTATTACTCCAATTATGGAGTTAACACAAGCGGAGGCTGAGGCTGCTCCAGGCCATGCTACCTGTGGGGTGGAACATATAATAAATAGCATGGAAGTGAAGAGGCTTGATGAGGCCTTGGCTTGTTTTGAAGAACAGCAAAACCACACAACTCAGTGTACCCTTCCAAGTCATGAAATCGCAAAACCATCCCCTCTCCATGGTGCGACCCATCCATTAGCAACACCACCAGCACTCCAACTGGCGTCTCTTTTCTGTGCACCAAATTCGGACATCACTGGTCCTGTCCATTTCACACTCCACTCGTCGTCTGTGACTGTATATCTTCAGATATGAGAGAGTCAGCTGTTACAGAGGAGGTGGCATCCCGCACCACAGCAAACGCCACCCCCACGTGCTGGGGATGGGCAGGGAAGCAGCCTGTTCAGCAGACTCTGGCTCGAATATTCCCAGTACTTAAAAACTATGACAGAGTACAAACTGTCATGTAATGGGAGATGACCCTCCCTATCCAAAAGGAATCCCTGACCACAACCACCCTACCAAGCCCCCACCCCCTCCCACTGAGCAGTCAGAACATCACACCAAGACACAGAAAGCCAGGAGCATACAGAACACACTTGCTCGCAAGGCTGGATACGTCAATTCATCATTGCCTGAACACTACAGACATACATGGTTATATGGACGGTATAACGCAGACATTCAATATCACTAACAACATGGATAGCATGCACCTAACTTTTGTAACAGAAAAAGTTAGATACACCTTTTTCCACAACATTCCCTTCCACATGAATGCGGTGAGTTCATGAACCACCGCAACCCGACTTCTCCGCAATGACAATAACAGACTCGGCATTCCCCAGCCTGGAAAACTGGATCTGCCCACCTCGCACTACACCAGTGTCACACCGCAACCCCAACTTCCAGACAACAGAACACCACCATCATCAACACAAATCAACATTTTCCGCAAACACTCCCTTATCCGAAGTGTGGAAAACTTATCATATGGAAGGGAGGGACAACACCGCAGCCATCTACAGTACAGGCTATGGGGATATCCCCACTCCCTCCCCACCAGAAACATCGTACGTAAACAGCTAAACAAACACGCTTCAATCACACGTAATAACTGTCAATATTATTAAGAGAAGAAGATGCCCGCAGTCTGTCATCAGTATCGAGTAGGATTTTGCTAGCGAAAGGAAATTCGATAATGGATTGATTCAAGTTACGACAACCCCCTTCTTTGTCATCCACTTTCTAAAGTAACTCTGTCCCGTCTCCGGACTCGGCCATTACAGAGTGAAACACATCATGTCCGATAAAGTTGACACCACAAGCATCGCAGTATCCCCGGACCAGTGATTTAAAAACTTCACACTTCATGACTGCTCAAGATCATCTGCAGATAAGCAGCCATGCGTATCAATCAAAATTCACCAACATGACAGAGACACAGACACTCAGGATGACTGTATCACAATCTCCATACGACAATTATAGAACTGTGGCATGCACTTTCCGAGCTGTACCGTAATAATCAAGTTGGTCTGGGTGAGGTGAGACTAGTCCTACCCACAGAGGAGGCTGCTTGTCAGTCCACCCACCCGGTAAATACAGTCCAGCTTGGTGGGATCAGTAGCCTTGGCTTCCGCAAGACACGGATCTGTTTAAACCAAACAATGAATTACAGTCAGCTATACTGTCCTAATCTTGATTAAGAACATGACTGTTCTACCCCGTATACAAATCATTAGCGCGCGGGCGGATGAAGCAGCATCAAAACTTCAACAGTATGACACTATGGAGAATTTCAAATATTCTGTTACCTACATATTCCAGCCACTAATCAACATGGGCTGGAATAAATCTACTAAACACAAGAGATGGCGCATGTACAAGATCAGGCGCCTATATAGGGATGCTGTTCTAAGGAACAGAAGAGCCAAAACATATATTTCTATTTTTCGCATCAATTACGTATAATCGACAGCATCGAAACTCCACCTATATACAAATTGCCTAAGTTTCCGATCAACAACGTGCTTTCAAAACATGAATCACGTGATCATCACTTCTATTTTCCGGTAAATTGGATCAAAGGCTATAAACAAAAGCTGCCCTACACGTATCTACCACAGTGTGAAGGAGGAGGTGAGAGGTGGTGAGTCGGGGCCACGGCCGCTGATGCCATCACGCTCTCCCACACCCCATCGGGAATTCCATCCTGAAATTTGAACAGACGAGTTTATAAGCATCCAACTTGAAAAAATGCATCACGCTAATTAAAAGCTGAGCGTCCACAGGAATAAATAATTCCAGACTTTAACGTTGATTGGAGACCCGATTTCCGGCCGTGTGGTGATGAAAGTGGCTATCTTGTCTTCCAATATTTATATTTGCCTTCTTCCTATGACGGTAATATATAATCCGACTCCAGGAGAATAAAAATCAAATATTTCCATATTTGGCGGCACCGACTCACCTTTCGGGTGTAGCCCTCCGCCCTCCTGTGACGTCACCAAAAAGCATATAATGAGGAAAGCGTGCACTGAAATTTCATCTTCCCATCAAACTCGACGCTAGGGAAGATCGAGCATTAGGCTACTTTCGTGTCGCAAACCAAATTCTTATGTTTTTCTTCTTATTATTTTATTACTTTATGTTATATTGGCCAGGAAAGTTATGATGAGTTAGGAAAGTTTAGCTAGGTTAGCGCGGTTCTGAAAATAACTATCATGCGGAAATAGTATGTTGCTTGCGGAAGACCTTGCCTTGTCCGACAGCTCAGAAGAATTGGCACCTGCTCACATTGGAAAGAAGTATCCTTGTACTGCTTTGTTATACAACGGACAGCCGTGCAGCTGTGCTTTTTCCAGAAATGCGGACTTGAAGTTTCACGTCAACCACGACCATTTACTACAATGGGCATTCTGTGTGGACTGCAAGTACCTGTATTCAGCCACGCAGTATGGTGTACCACACGCGTTAGCCTTTAAACATCATGTATTGGTCGTGACATTAAAGCCCAGTGAGCAAAATGACGACATAGATATCCTCGCTTCCCGTTTTGAAAAGAGACTTCCAATTACCGTGCTTCCAACTGGAAACATGGCGAAGACTAAACGCACCAAACGATAACAAACTGACTTTCCACAAGTAGTTGTACCATCCACATCCGCAACACAGCCAGCCAGCACCAGCACTCCAGCACCAAGCATCACAACACTGGTAGCACCCATAAGAGCAGCACTGGCAGCACCTGCAGCACCAGTAACGATGCCAACTTTAGCATCAGCACCAGCAGCACCCGCAGTGACAACACCAGCATCATGCAGCACTGCAATACCATCCGCCAAACTTGGTAGTGATAACAACTCCTGTGAAAATCCATGATCCAGTTTTACAAGACATTTCAGACAGCTCAATATCTCCACTCAGTTTAGTTAGCGACGAGGAGATAAGTCTCACGGAAGTCGTCATCACCACCACTGCACCGCATACCAGCATGCCAACAGCCACATGCAGCACCATTATTCCCATAGATCCTGCCATCAGAAAGGATACTACGCTGGACCGACCATATGCGGAAAAGCACAGAACTTTGAGGTCACAGTCTGGTGGAACTCTGCCCGGTACACCGCAAGAGCTATGCGATGTATTGTGCTTGGTGTACCCAGTTATGTACATGCAATATTTAATTACAACTGTAGCCCTCTTTGTTACGGGCAACTTTCAAACTACCGTCGCCGGACGGACACTTTATAACTTACTGTGTAAATACATGTATTAGTTATTATGACTAGCTAATGGACATCCTCTACAGTCGTTCATCTTCACCATCTTGAGAGTGAGCCACATCAACAGTGTGCCTGCAGAAAACTTCACAGCAAGTAAAAATCGTGACACCTCGCGCTACTCCTCCGTAGCACATCAATTACAGTGATTTATGAACTTTTTCCGTACTGATGACCAATAAGTGCTCAAGTGGCTATACTATTGTAATATTGTATTTATTCATACATTCAGCCCCGGTCGTCTGAGATGGCGTTTTTATATTGTCTGTCTCATACTGTATATATTATCTTTATTTTTGTGTGCTTACAACTAACAAGCATTGCAAGGTCCTACGACCTGATATACTGTTCGCACTGTACTAGTTAGTTATGTATATAGCAAGTAGCCATTCTAGTTATTTTGTTTTGTTTATATAAAAACGGGACGACGTAGTATGCTAGGCTATACTATACAGCAACATTATATCTGCATCACTACTTCCCTCAGCGGCAATTTTACACTGAGGTCACTGTTCACGCTCACATTGCTCAAGCCTGATATGTGACTGACTAAACCTGGCTATTCTAGCTCGATAGGATAGGTTTAAAGTAGTTAGGGACGATCTCTCCATAAGAGACATATTATGTATGCCTCTTTTCCAGCTGTTGCGGATATGTAACACCGCACACCAGCTAGATTGTATAAATTGGCCACTTTCCCCTCGCAACAATATTATTTTGTGTGTGTTAGGGGTATAATTGGTTTATATTAAACTATTTAAGTACCCTCATTAGGACGCTCCCTTGCGGGGATACCTCGCTGGATTTATGAATCTGTGATGTACCTCCGGCGAGCACATATAAAAAGGACACCGGTTTGGCTCTATGTACTGTATAATTTTGCTCATTTAATAGCAAACGAGTACCATTGTTTGAGTAGATATTTTCTTTAATTACTATTATATCCGGACTTGTAAATTAGTTTATGGACCATCATATCGGTGACACCAACAATCGGGATGAGACCATGAGGTTCAATCTTGGCGACAATGGTCGCACGGTCCTACTGGAACGTTATTGTTCCACCGGCTCCAGAAGCCAGTCTTTGTACCTTCCAGAGATACGGGATCAGCAACCCTGAGAACTGCAGCTAACCAGCCCTCCCACGCATCCTGTACATGCTGTGCAACGGAGTGGAGTAACATGGCGGACCAGTGCATACCCCCGCGAGCTACAATCACGCACATGCATACGTGCGCACATGCACCCACACACTCATGCACGCACGCACGCACGCACGCACGCGCGCACGCGCGCACGCACGCACGGCACGCACGCACGCACGCACGCACGCACGCACGCACGCACGCACGCACGCACGCACGCACGCACGCACACAACTAGGTGGTCTAATCAGCAATCCAAGTTGTGTAATCACCACATCCCAGGGATCCACGTTTCTCTGTTGAATTGGCAAATCAAGAGGGTGGTACCCAGCACCTCGACCCCTTCCAAAGCGAGCATACATCCTCTCTGGTTCTACCAACTGGTGGATCAAATAATATTGTTTATCTGGATAAACAAAAATAACAGAACACTTAGTTCAGGGTGAGGAGGTATTAATAAAAACATCTGTCTGTCTTAGCCATTCTACTGCACTTCTGGCATCAGATAGATAGTCACGTTTTAATCAAGCAACTTCAGTCCACCTGCAACCAAGTTGTAAGGAGATAGCCTGCCAATAAACCAAATTCAGTCAGCCAACAGCCAAGCAAATTGGAAGGAAAAACCTGCCAATCAACTAACTTCAGTCAGCCTGCAACCAAGCAAGTGGTAAGAAAATAGCCTATCGGCAAGCAATTTCATTAAACCTACAGCCAAGTAAATTGGAAGGTGATAGCCTGCAAACAAGCAAGTCGTAAGGAGATAGCCTGCCAATCAACCAACTCCAGTCAACCAGCAGCCACGACAATTGAAAAAGGATAACCTGCCCATCAACCAACTTCAGTCAGCCTGCCACCAAGCAAGTTGCAAGTAAATAGCCTACCGGCAAGCAATTTCATTAATCCTACAGCTAAGTGAGTTGGAAGGAGATAGCCTGCCAATCAAACAACTCCAGGTCAGCCTGCAACCAAGCAAATCATAAGGAAATAAGCAGCCGTCAAGCTATTCCAGCCAACCTGCAATCAAGCAAATCATAGACAGATAGCCTACAGGCAGCGACTTCAGTCAGCCTGCAGTCAAACAATTTCAGTCAGCCTGCTGTCAAGCTGATCAAAAGACGCTTAGTGCCAACAGACAGAAAGCAACTGGTCTCTGCGCTAACCCACTTGATAGCCATTTGACCTAGTTCCAATCAGGGTGAAAGTTACCGAACTTACTATCTGAAATTATATTGTGGGCCAGTCTGGCCAGAATGAACTATCTCACCATTTCCTGTCCAAACCACTGCAGAAATAAGTGGTCAGAAAGAACTGAAGACATGCCTTCCCTGCCCTATCTAGTAGACGAGAGCTGTATCCATATGTACACTGTTTTGTCTGTGAAGTTTGCATTCGGTGCCGCTTCTGAGCAGTGACGCCGTTTGTCTAGGTCTCGTGTTCCACGAACTTTATCCACACCACCCCGCATGTAACAGCATGTGTGTTTCTTTCCTGCATCTGATTCCCCTTCTGAAAGTTTCCAAACTGGCTTTACGATGCATGAACTTTCTCATCAATAACTGGCTGATCTTCACTTCTACCGACTGTTTATTATCATTCAAACATTGTACCTTCTCGCCATCTTTGCTTTTATAGAAGTGCACCTTTTCCTAAAAAGTGTGAATAAGTTTACTCCATCTCTAAAGAGGCGTGAATAAGTATCGCAGCATTGTGACATGCACCTTTATCAAAGAGGTGCAAACCAGCATTGCGCCAACTAACATTTCATAAATGCGCCATCCGAAAGAGGTGTGCCTTTTATAGTTATAACTTAGTTACCACCTCGCCGATGACTAAAAGGTGTACTTAGCTATTATTATCTACTATTTTGTGCGCTGATTATAAGTAGGCGCAATAAGGCCAGCTCGACCTTTTTCTAATTGTACTATGTAAATTGTATACAGTGAGTACCGTTCTTGGGCTACACTTTTGGTTATGTTTAGTTAAAGTTAGTCTCATAAAACTTTCACTCACCTAAATAATACATTTCCAGCATCAGTTAGTGTACCACACCTAAAAACGTATACGGCTATACATTCTCACTAAGGACCGTTTCTCGTGCCTGCACCTGCAGACACGCCATATGGTATACTCCTTAGCCTAAAATATTAGCTCAGGTATTTGGGTTAGGCATTGTTGCAGCCAGAGGGAGTTTTACCACGACATGCTGTTTATTGTAAAGCTCACCTTTCGGGTCCACTTAAGTAACTGTGGATAACCATCTAAGGAGTCTTAGCATGACCATTTAATTACTAATACTCGCAACTATCTCTGTCTGCACCTATATTCCGGCCATTCTGGCAATATAATTGTCTGGTAATTACTCCAACTGGTTGTGTTAGAGCCGAAACTTGAAATCGCTGAGGTTTCTTGATGGCTAGAACCTAAATGGTGATGACTCACACATACACCCCAGTACCTTAACAGGTACCTTTAGGATAGACTTAAGCCAAAGAAGGATTTCACTGTGAAAGCATAATTGTTGTAGAACTGCCTAGCAGTCTTCTTCTTCTTTTCGTTCGCTGATCATACCGCCAGTCCTGTAAGTGACTATCGACATGATCATAAGCGCTAAGTGCGTGGATCCATGGTTTATTAGAGTGCGCCGTGCGGCCTGGAACCTCCGTCTTCAGCACTCGAGGTTTCTGTCAGGGTTACCTCACCCTTACCTCCTTTAGTCGCCTCTTACGCCTAGTAGTGAAACTTGGGCATTTATGTATACCTAACTCAGATAAAAGTTATCTCCAGGGATCGAGTCTCATACAGCTCGCTCCCGACTCTCTATCAATGGCAAAAGATGCTGATAGCAGACTAACTCTACGGTGATTTGAAGGCCAGTGGTCCTCTAATCCTTCAAGGAAGGTTACGATAGTCTGCTACCAGTTTCTTCGGCCTCGCCATAACGAGATACGCTGCTTACCTAATGCTTTCTTGTGTTGTCCTATGTTTTATGTGGTCATGCTGATACGTAGTCAGGAGTCGCTCATCGGCTCCATGACTCATCGCCCAGACAACAAGTGCGCGCCATCGGCTTGAGGGGCCACTCAATAGGTATGTCCCGAGATGGGTGCTTGAGCGAGCTGCGCAAGAAGACAAACTGTGTCAAAATCTAAGTAGGTGTAGGCCATTCGAGGCATAAACCTACCTGACTGGACATAACAACTAAAGGATGGTCTAGCTCCTCAGAAGGCCTGCTAAAATAACACGGCTCCTACTAAACTCTTGTTAGGTACGCAGCTGCTCCATTGAAATCTGTGCACCATTTCCATCACACGTAAACCAGCATAAATCCCAACCATTTAATACGCATTACACCCATTGTTCATCTCACCGTTTCTGTTTACAATAAGGAGTTCGGCTTTGCCCCTTCTCATCCTCAGCTTCGGTGTAAGAAGCTAGTATCATGATAATACAGACATTTGTTAGGATATTGACCATATCTCATTGTTGATTATTTCTTTTGTCTTTAGAATACCTCTGCCTGATAGCGTTAGACCATACCACCTTTCACATAGCGATCCACTAGCCCTTTTGTTCTACCCATCTAAATGGTGATGGGTTAGTGTCGTACTATTGTCTTCTATCGGTACACAACCTATCCTTTTAAGGCAAGACATTACAGTTATGGGTTACAAATAATAATAATATGGCAGTAGAAATTGATAGGCATACTAGTTATCAAACGGATACAGACAACTCAGACGACCAGTCCACTGCTGCGGAGCCAACACTCCACTTACTTCGAGGATTCGACAAGTGGGACCCATGCAACTTGTATCGACTGGGGAATGGACTTTTCCATTTTTAGCCATGCCCCCCATCTCTAGCTAAGCTCCACCCACACTTCCCTCGTTTGGGATCGATCGATCCCTGCACTCTCTGACTATCAATTTCCAGAAAACTATACAGGTAAGCTATTGAATATTTTGGAACTAATTTGTCTGGGCGCTGTTGCTGCCCATTTACTCGACCTACACTATCAGACAAACTAAGCAATTTGTGCTGGTGGCATTATACATTACCAACAGCCAACCTACAGAGCTACACTATTGTTGTGGACAACAACACCCTCCAGTCAAATTACTTTCAAAACATTCAAGAGCTTATCTGTATAATTACAATGTGAATGGGATTCTGGCAATCCAGCATTCTAAGTATATAAATCGATTTCAACATCTGGACACAAGAGCGCCGCCTAGTGGGGGCTTTGTACGCCCGCCTTTGATGATATTAATTATTTCACGGGGGATAAATCTGTAGGTTCAAAACTCCCTGAGATCTGGCTCGGACAATAGATTCTTGACAAATTTTACTCTTTTCAGAGGGATACCTTCTCACAAATGGATCTCGCCGAAACAAAATCATGACATTTTTCTTTACCTAATATGTCCACTGAAACAATTATTTCAAATGGATATTAAGAACCTTTTGAGATATGGCACGAATGACACGAGCCTCTATTTCAATTTCGCAACTTAAAAAATTATATTAATTTATATGGAATGAAATCATCATATGTTAAGATTTATTTAGTTTCATTAAATATAGACACATAATTTAAGCCTATAGAAGAATACACTTTTAACAATTTTATTTTCACGCATTCTGGTGGGAATATGCATTTTTAATATATGGACTGCAAACATTTGAAATGTAGATTAAAAACCTTTTGAGATTTATTGAACAAAATTTCAAACAGATTAATAACATTTTGAGATATGGTCCGGATACGAAATCTTTTATACGGTTTAAGCATTTAGGGGAGACAACTCTCACAAATATGGACGGATCTCGCCGGAACAAAATCAATACATATTGTCTCTACATAATATGTCCAATGAAACAAAAATTCCAAACATGGATTAAAAACTTTTTGAGCTATCGCCCGAACACAGATTTGCTAACAGACAGACCAGATGGACCGACTAGACGCTACGCGCCATCACATAATACGACCGGGTTTTTTCAAATCAAGTCTAGTCCGTATCTCAAAACGTTTTTAATCTACATTTGAAATTTCTATTTCAGTGGACAGATCTTAGCTGGAAATGGGCGGGGCATAGTTAAAATGGGCGGGTCATAGTTAGAACTTAGAAATGGATCCCTTCATTAGGCTACCTCTCAAAATATTAATTTTAATAGAGCGATATCTACCCACATAACACAGCTTACTGGGTTGATGCTGGCCGGATACCGGGCCGATACATACGTTATCGTCACAGTAAGCTACATTATCTTGGTAGTTGCGAGTGTGTAATAGACTCGTTATGACCCAGACTGTGATGTTATCACACACCAAAAATTGCATAACAATGAGCACAGAAAGTAGACTGCATAATGATCTACCGTGTTCTGTTGCTCTCAGTTGTTTGAAAACATCCTGCAACTGCAATAAGCTTTTCATCTTTGCCTACTATTTCCTATTCTCAGTCAGAGTATTTAGATCTCAAAGATTCTTCATTGTTCTCAGTGTACCCAGTCTTGCCTCAATCAGATTAGGACATGCACGTTTATCAGGGTTGTGAAGTGGCCTCCTCTAAAGCTTTGTATGTGGTGACCTTGAGTCAGTACAGCCGAATCCGCGACTTTGTTTAGTCTGCGTGCTGGTCACGAATGGCCCTCTATTGTTCATACAGCTTTACAACTATTGGAGAGCTGGGGCTTCAGTGCAGTCCGCAGATCTGTGGCTATACTGATACATAGAATGATGTTGCATTTAAGTACTCTCGCTAAATCCTCGATATGATTTCAGTTGATGTCGATGGTTGCTTTCTGCTCCCAGAGAGTTTCTTACATAACAGTTCCTGAGCGAATCTAGGCACGCTTCGGCATTGCCATATCGTTGACATCAGCATATAGCAGGCACATGTGCTTCATATGAAGGCGGATGGTCACTGGTTGGTTGCCAGATTTGATGTCTGGCTGCCATATGAGCGCGGGTTCAGAAGTAGTGGCTTGGTGTTAATGTGTATTGCACATACTCAATTTGGCTAAAGACACGTGTGGCGGCATTATAGCGTCTTTATTCTCGACAACCTGTGATGGCTGTTTGATGTCAGTGATTATGGCAAATATACGATGAGTACTGATTGATACTGTCATAGCACATAAACCCCATACAAGTGCTGAATCCTGCGTTTTTGTCTGTTTTGCAGCGCCTAACTAGCCAAGACCAGAGTTATGGATTTTTTCTGCTAATCCAGACGGGATAGTGCATCATTGATTTTACTATCCCACAGCAAATTTCACTAACCCAATGTTTGTAAGCCCAAAGCTGATCACTTCTTTAATCCATTCACCGATCGATCCCTATAAAACTCATTTCCAAGGCAACCATACAGACAAGCTGTTGAATATTTTGAAATTAATTTGTCCGGAAAGCCATTGCTGCCTAAGGCAGCAACATCCTTCCGGACAAATTAATTTCAAAATATTCAATAAAGCATTGAAGGTAGCAGAAAATCTATACTATTGTCAAATTTTAGTGGGTACTGAACACAATGACATTATAACAGTGTTTTTTCGTATTTGCTCTTTTGAGAGCATTACTAACCGAGACGGGTTAGCGCAGGTGTAGTTTTACTAACCCATATGAAATTCTACTATCCTCGGGTTAACATGTTAGTGTTAAAATCGACCCCTGCAAACAGTTGCGATCTGACGGGAGTGGTGATGGTTGAAATCAGTTCTGCATTGAATGACTCAATCAGTGACGGGGCTTCATTGACTTTTTCAGCAGATTTTGCTACACTCATTTCCAGCGCGATACTTAGTGGTGGAACCATTTCGCAATGACATGACTAAGTCAGAGACTGCAACCTGAACGAGTACGTATCCAAAACTTAGGATGTGCGCCGATCCGTTTCTAAATCCCAGACCGCGGAAAATGGTTTACTTCCGCTGCGCGAGAATCAGCTAGTGGTCGGTCTGAAGCTGCTGCTCTGATTGAGTGGATACTTTTGTCTCTTTCATACATGCAATGCGGATGGTGTAGTGCGTGCAGTCTGCTGCTTAGATGCTGTGGCCAGATTACGTACGCTCCATGTTGCGATTGCACACATTTGGGCGAGATTGTGACTACTGAGAGTTTCTTTGAATAGGGAGGTTGACATTATCAGAAGTGGATTTGAATGCAATTGTTAGTTCAAAATCCTGGATGACGTTAGCCTCTCAAATAAGTTGGTAATTGCTGAGAAAGCCGGATTGAATGTGTCATCTTCTCCATAGACTGCTTATGGATGCATCAATCACATTTGTGTTTTATAATAAGCTTAGCAGGAAAAATGCGTGCAAATTTGTATTAAGTTGTTGTTGCTTTATTGAATACATCAATGGCATATTGTTATAAATGAACATGGTATCAAAAGAATTTGTTACTTTGGCTCTGCAATTACAATATTACATGCTGTAAAGTTATAGAGCAGACTATCTAGGTCAAGTTCGACTCGCTAACTATAGTCAGTTCGCTGGTTTACTGAACATGCGCAGTCGCTATAACAAGCCGAACGATGCATAGTTAACTATAGTTCGTTGGTTCCCGATTTCCGATTGAATTTCTATTGCAGAAAATTTGGAGCCGGGTACCAATCTCCATTAGCCCTTTCTGTCGTCTGTTTTAATGGCCTACGAAAATGGGTTAATTTCGTCCGCTAAGACGTCAGAAAGCATCCAAATACTATAAAGCTGGAAGGAAATCGGCCTTGGGACCAATGATTTACTATAGCGCATCATAATTTTATCAAACTTACATAGGTTATGGAAATATTATCTTGTTTATGTGCATTTTACCGTGACAAGCGAACCCTACCCGCCATTTTGGACTTTAGACAAATTTCGAACTAACCATCTGAACCGAGCTCGGGTGCTCGGTTGACTATAGTTGACTAGCTAGTTAACCATTTGAAGTTCGACTAGGAATCTAGTTAGCTATAGCCACTATGGTTAGGAGTCGAACTTGACCCTAGGCTGTCTTATCGCAAGATAATGGCGCGAATGTTTAACATAGTATATCACAGCAATGGCACATATGTTTAATCATATTAAAGATTGCTCTAAAACAGAGATATATTTGATAACATTAGAGTTAACCTTCCCAGTGAAATCAGATTTAGAATATACAACAGAATGTTTATTAAATTATAGTCTTACCAATGACATACAATTCATGCCCCTCGTGGCAGACGACAGGCTTGTTAACCGTCTGACTGCTAAGGTTTTTGCAGACGACATGTTCTAAGTTTTATATCTATAGACCTGCTAATGTTTTTGAAAACTATTTGACTGAAAGTTATTGGTGCCACCAACAACTTTCAGTCAAATTGTTTTCAAAATATTCTACAAGTCAAGAGTTTTGCTCATTGAAATTATTGCCTGGTGACAGCGGCGAGACAATTAAGTGATGACGTACTTCCTGGTTCACCTTGTTTGCTAAATGAAAAAAGCGGTTCTTCAGCAAAACAGGATGACGTCATAAACCAACAGTTATGAAGAAATACAAGAAAAATGCACCCTTCCGGCTCCGGAAGCACGTGCATGACATCGCACTTAACAAGTTTGTCGTCAGCTTCGTGACGGAATTACGCCATTTTGTTTACGACATCAGCTAACATTATAGATTTGGTTATGACGTCAGATACTTGGGTGGTGGATCTGATCCGTCTATTATCACATTGTTTCCTTGGTGTCATTCAATAGACTCCCAACACGGTTAGTAGAATCTAATTAGTCTTGTAAATTATTTATGGCGGAGTAAATTAGTGGCATTTAAGAATAGAGTGGACTATGATAATGCTGCTATGAGATGGTTCAGACAGTTTAATAAACACACAATAATAAATCCCTCTAGAGAATGTTGTGCAGTTCTCAAATAACATCGATTGAGTGACTGCTAGAATATATATTTAGAAAGAGAAACGTCATTAGCAACTTCAATTCAATAAAAGAAAACGAAAACAACATTCTATCTAACAGTATTAACCATAGATATCGAATAAATTGGCTAGATTGCTCATGGCCCCTCTGAAAAGCGGAATTTCGGAGTACAGTATTTTATCCCCGGATGCATAGTCTATAGAATAATAGGTTTTTGTTACCAAACCTATTACGTAGTCGAATAAAGTGTCATATTATAATATAATATGCGAATTTGCGTCTGTTCAATTTCTCCTCAAATTATCAAAAGATAATTTAGTCCCTTTTGAAGGCGATATATGCAGCTGACCGTCTGCGTCTAGCTCAGTATTTACCATAAAATCAGAATACGCCAGACTCACTTTAAACCTTTGCATATTTAATGAGCCAATTTGAATAAATCCAAGATGGCTGCTGCTGACACCTAAACCATATTCTGAAGCTTCCAGATGACAGAATAAGTTGAGCATGTTATCTAAATGGTTGTTTCTGGGCTGGAGTGGAGGTGGGGTGGGTGGTTGGCGCAAGTTAATTCTTATCTTAAGAATACAGTTATAGTCTCACTGTAAGAAATAGGTCACATGAACAGCGAATCCAACATGGTCGCCATATCGTTTTGTTATGCGTTCCTAATCAGTTTTTAGATATCATGTGAAAGAATTAATTTATTAGAGGTTGCAGGAATGTGGTTTGGCTGTGGTAATGTTTAAACTGTGTTTCGAATTTAAATTATATGTCACATGACTGACAACAATCCAAGATGGCCGCTAATAATTAAAAGGTTCTGGTGGCTATATTGGGTTTAGAAGGCTAATGAAATGCATTCTACTCTGGTAAATGTCATCAGACTCACAATATGGCTCGTAGGTCACATAGCCGAACTAGAACAGGGTATGTAAATCATTGGCATGGATGCAATCTTGTGCTCATTTAAAAGCTTGTCTATTCACTATGTTGACCTGATAAAATAACATTTATATCTCTTTTTATGTTCGCAAAGTACTTTGTAACGTAAGACCACCCCATGAAATCATGGATATTACAAGAATTGAATTCAGAGCAGTTACCAAGTTTCTTACAATGAAGGCCGCAAATCAAAAGGAAATCCACAAACGTATGCCTGTTGTGTATGGTGACCAGGCCCGCCAACCCACCACCCCCAGCCCCCCCTCCCCGACACACAATATTCCACAATAGCCAAATGGTTCTCTGAATTCAAGGGCGGTCACAGCTTCCTTGAAGATGACCCCAGGTCGGGAACGCCTGCTGACGTCATTAGCGACGATATTATAGTCAGAGTGCAGGCCTTAATCGTGACTAATCGCTGTTTAAAGATAGAAGAAATAGCCTTAGAATCTGGTATATCCCATTAAAGTGTTTCAACTATAATCCATGAACATTTGGGTAGGTCAAGGTATCGGCAAGATGAGTACACCATAATCCTGGGCTGAAAAATCGATTCAACCGCAAATAAATTGTGAACTACTGGCTATCTACAATGATGGCCCAGTTAATTTTCATGCCTGGTTGGTAGCTGGGTATGAATCCTGGATTCATCACTGGGATCCAGAAACTAATCAGGAATCGATGCGCTGAAAACACAATGGCTCTCCTCCTCCTAAGAAGTTTCGCACTCAACCAAATGGCGGCAAAGTAATGGCCACTATTTTCTGGAACTCGAAGGATGTTCAGTTAATTGACTATAAACCAACCCGTGCAACGATTACAGCTGCTTATTATGCCGACGTCATAAAACATTTGAGGGAAGCCATCAAGCAGAAAAGAAGAGGGGTGTTATGGGCTGGGGTCATGCTTCTTCATGACAATGCCCCTGTGCACAAGTTCAGAATTGCCTAAGCCGCTATTTATGACTGTGGATTCCTGCAGCTTAACCACCCACCCTACCGTCCAGGCCTGGCTCCCAGTGATTAGTATTTATTTAGGAATTTGAATTCACACTTGCATGGTATGAGGTTTTAGGACGGTGAATAACCGAAGGCCTCAATTGAAGAGTGGATCCAGGAGAAAAACCGCAGATTCTCATATTAAAGGAATAAAGAGCCTGAAAAAATGAGCTAGGTATCCAGTTCTACTAACTTGGCGTACGCCATGTGTACTGCAGTATCAGTTTCATTAGCCACCACAACTGTGCGATTGTTACTTTTTGAAACATGCATCACTTGTATCAAAAGCAAATTAGTGTTTATAGATTATCGCGCGGATTGGTGCACGGCCAAAGAAACAACTCCATATGTGCAATATTGATGAACATGATGCAGAGAATGAGGAATACACGATCCCTGGTGATTCTCATTCTACTCTTAATCCCTTCACACTCATATCGACCAAAAACGAGCCAGTCATTCCAGTGGTACATTTTCGAAAATAGTCATCTCTTGGTCTGCAAATGGATATTTTCTATGAGCAAATTGAAATTTTCTTTAACAAATTCGATGGTTAAAGGGTTAATTAATAGTGATTCCGATGAAGATATTAATAGCAACGAACTGGCATCATAGATTATTAATGTATTTGCCTTTTCTAAAAAACAAGTATAGACATTGTACATCAAATTATTCATTCACAAGCCCGCCGAACGCCAGAAACTATTTTGTATAACTTCAAGGTCATATATTTATCACCAAACAGTTGGGGAATATGTGCAACAATTTAGAATTCTGTGGCGGACCTATTGGATTATTTCGGCCATGTGAGTTACGATCCATATTTTGAGCATGATGCCATTTACCTGAGTAGAATGTATGTTCTTGACCTTCCATGCCACAGCATAAGCACCAAAGTCATCTTTCTATCACATAATTGAATTTGAAAAATAACCATCTTAATAGACTTGACGGCCATCTTGGATTTTTGTCGGTCATGTGACATAGGCCTATAATTTAAACTTG
The DNA here is from genome assembly GCA_034401795.1 of Chaetoderma sp. LZ-2023a. NCBI lineage: Eukaryota > Metazoa > Mollusca > Caudofoveata > Chaetodermatida > Chaetodermatidae > Chaetoderma > Chaetoderma sp. LZ-2023a. The sequence goes on along the minus strand of CM067375.1, from coordinate 37,865,010 downwards.
AAACATAGTTGAAACATTACTACCAACAGACCACATTCCTGCAACGCCTAATAATACAATGCCTTCACCTATATAATCTGTTTGTGATATCTAGGAACTGAAATATAAAAAATTAGCTTGGGTGACATCAGAAACAACAATTAAGACATCATGATCAACTTAATCTATCAGCTTAAAGATTCACAATATGGTCTTAGGTGTCAACAGCGGCCATCTTAGTCTATGGAAATTAGCCCATTAAAAATGCAAAAATCTAAAATGTACCTGCCAGATTTAGATCGTATGGCAAGAACCGCTTTTGAAACACATGAGATACCTTTGACAACGCGAAAGATTAGTTTGTTACAGATATACCCCTGTCTATTTAGTTGGCCGTGACAACGGACCTTTCCAGTTTTAGCTATGTTCCGCCCATCTCTAGCTAAGCTCCACCCACATCTCGATCGTGCTTGGATCGATCGATCCCGGGGCTCCCTGACTATCCAATTCCAGAAAACGGTAACTGGAAGGTGTTGAATACGTCCAGTCAAATTAGTTTCAAAAAATTCGACAGCATGTTTATTAAATAACATACAATTCGTACAACCTGCCGGACTATCTAAAACGGGACTATATAGAATCATTCATGACGTAATGTTTATGACGCCATCACACCTGTTGCTGCTATCTATAGGCAGTAATAGCACCTAGTCAAATTATTTTCAAAATCTTCACCGGCCTACATGTATAGTTTTCTGGAAGTTACTAGTCAGGGAGTTCAGGCTCGATCGATCCCAACACGGGAGAAGTGTGGGTGGAGCTTAGCTAAAGATGGACTGGGCATAACTAAAACTGGATCCCCTCATTGCCCACGTACCTACCCAGTCGCCAGCATTATCAAGGTCAAGCTGAAGATCCCTTCAGTAGAAAGCAAGTTGTCACACCGGGCAGACATAGTTAGATGAACACCCACGCACGCACGCACGCACGCACGCACGCACGCATGACTATCTCAAGTCTGACGACACTTGCTAAGATAAGATTACTTAAAGGATAACTAATCCCATCTCTTGATAGCTATTCAGGTGATCTAACACGCCGGTCATAAACTATACAGGTAATTTTAAGCTTTTTATCACGCCACTAAGGAAAGATATTCAGGATTTAGTAGTTAAATGTTGGTACATTTCTACACCGTATGATGGCTGTCATGATTTACTTTTCAACCAATCAGAAAAACCCTTGTGTGTCCTCCTTGGTATATACGATCAGTCATAGAGGCGCCAGCTATAGTTTGGCAATGTGGTATAAAGGCAATCCTACAGGTAAGCTGTTGAATATTTTGAAACCGATCTGATTGGAAGTTGTTGCTGCCATAGGCAGCAACAACTTCCAGTCAAATTAGTTTCAAAATATCAATGGGATGAGCATTACATAATAAAGAATGTGATGCATTGGAGCTTACATGACATCACGCACAATAGTCTGAGGAGACAAAATGGTGTCGATCACTGTTCAACATTTACTCGATATTACAAAACAGATAATTGCGATACAGATCGGGGAATGTGACAGGATATGAATGATATGGAATCTATTAACCATATTCTATCGGTGCAATACCATAGTTGAGATGAGATTAGCATCGCTTTAAAATCTATGTGCATATATGGCAACACGGTTATTATAGTGAGCTATAGCGTACTGAATTGCTGAAATACAAAAAAAATCAACTCAAACATATAAATGGTGCGAGCATAATCAAAGAAATAAGTGAGAAATGCTAATTTGAAAATGTACACAACGGGGATTCTGATTTCTGATATTAGATTTGAATTGTGTTATCATTATTCCCGGACTAAGACAGTTACCACGATGCGTCTGAAACTCATTAAAAAGTATACAAGCATTAGATGCATTGCCTCTATTGCCATCAAGTTTAAAAGTGAAAATAGTTTGAGGCTACTGTGAGGAATATCAGTTTAACGCTTTCATGACGAAGCCGGCCAAAGCCAGCCTCTGTAGTGCTCTTGAGAAATGCCCATTTGCAGGCCAAGAGAAGATTCTTTTGGAAGATCTACCGCTTAAACGAGCTAGTCATTCCAGTGGTAAAATTCCAAAAACTAATCTTCTCTTGTCCTGCAAATCAACGTCCAATGAGCAAATATTTTGATATTCTTAAACAAATTTAGACAATAAAGGAGTAAAACTATTTCCGACTGAACAACTGGTTTCCTCTGACTTTCACAAAGTTCTACAATTATTCAAATTGAATTGGTTTATTTGCTTATGCGCTATGTATGACTTCAGCTATTTATTATTTTGCTCTTTCCTATACCCATATAAACCATTTGATCCCGAGAGACTAAACACGAAAAACCATCGACAATTCAAGAACTATTCTGTCGAGTTGCTATGGCAGCAACAGTTTCAATTTAAATTAGCTTCAAAATATTCAACAGTTTACCAGCATAGTTACCGTGGGGTTAAGAATTCAGAGTGCAAATAGTCAATTAACCGGGATCGGATGTTTTCTGTTAGTTTTTCTACATTTAATCGTACGCATTATATCGGCACGAATAGACGGGGATGCGAATGCATAGACCAGGGGATTGAATGCGGCATTACTAAACAAAAGAAAATCCGTAATCCGCAAAATGATGAAGAATTTGCCAGAGAATGACATGTCTAGAACACTGTACACTGTACGAAACATTACAAATGTAAATGACGTAACAAGAAAGGCAATTACCATAAGCATTAGCGCACGCGTGTTTGTCGTGTCTCTGCGCTGGTCCTGTTTCAATGTCATCGTCATGTTTGAGCGAGCCACGGATTCCTTCTCTATTTTACATATTTTAGCTAGATGAAAGCAACACGCAACTCCGAACGGGAACATGATATCAACGCCAGCCCATACGTCATTAAACAGTGGGAAACTTCCAACGAACCAGCAGATGTACACATACTGCCCATTAATTTGTTGTGTGAGTTTCGTGAAGAAAAATAGGAATGGTATGGTGCTAGCCATTCCAATCACCCAAAAAGTCATACAAATTCTGGAAATCAAGCTGGTGGTCAGTCTGGCACGTGCTGACAACGGGTAAACGAGTTGATAGAATCTGCAAAAAGGTAAATCGAATATATATATATGGTTTTGTATGATGTAGTGTAAAGGAAAATGCAGCTCATCTTAAACCATCCAGCCTATCTAAAATATCTGCCACTGCCTTTATGTCTGGCGTTTTAAACTTTACATCATGATATCAGTTATATCGAGTCCACCATTACAATTACAACAGATTGATTTTAAATTACATAGATTAATTAATTAGAGAACAATCACGTGGGGTTTCGGATTGCATCTAATGTATGGGCCAGTTGTCACGGAAATATAAAATCCCTACAATCTACATTACTGTCAATTACTAAACCCTTTATGCCACTCAGAGATATCATTATAATTCCAATCCAGAGCCCAACAATTTTTCTCATATTGCTGAGGTGGAAGTCGGGCTTGGTGGGTGGGGGGGGGGGGGTGCGGTGGTCGTGGTGTGGGTGTGGGTGGGTGGGTTGGGTGGTGGTGGTGGAGCGGTGGGGGAGGGGTGGGGGCTGGAGCTCTCATTCCACAGAAAAAGACAAAAATAACTTGCGCTTAATACACTCTCTGCTAATTAAGTTACCTATCACTTGCTCGTGACGTCACAAAATCGTTTAATAAGGCATAGAATCTAGGCTTAAATGGCTTAACTCTGTGACTGATGGAATCTGTGGGACAATGGTCAGCCAGATTACAGAATATATGTACCATAGAAAGGCCTCCTTAGTTGGAAGCGAATTCTCAAACAAGATGTCGCATAAGGAGGAATATATCGGTCCTCATTCTTTCTAATCGTCATTAAGGATGATATCCAGGACATGCGGGAAGGAGTTCAAGCGATGATGTATACAGACGATTTCTCTATTTGGAGACCAATGTTGATGTAGCCTGTAACAGGTTAAGATTTGGTCTAAATATACTTGAAGCAGTGACAGGAAGTGGGTTGCAGGGCCGGATTTGTTATAAAGGAGACACCAAGGCAGTAATTGGGGAGGGCGTGGTGGTGGTGGTGGTGGTGGCCTTGAAAGAAGGTGTCCACCAAGCATAGACAGGGGGCCTGGCGTCATCTGGCTGAGAGAATTGAAAAATAGATGCACTGAGAAGCCATTTAATGGCTTCTCAGAGCATCTCATTTGCAAGTTTCTAAGTGGCTATCTCTGGGAGAGCGACACGCTGCCGCTTCCTGCATTCTGTATAGATAAATAACATCCTTAGTTTGCTTCAACTGTTGTCATGAATTTTCAATAAACTTTGGACAGAAATCTAACAATAATCTTATCCCAATGATTCCCACTGATCACTTCTCCTTACGCATTAAAATTTTGTCTTCACAGCACAACTCTAATTCTTAGTGGAGGCCCCAATAGAAGTTTTAAAATTAGATATTGTTGGAGGCCCCTAGGCAACGGCCCAGTCTTCCCAGTCTAAAACCTCGCGCTGATGAGTTGTTGCAATTAATCAGAGCAAGACAATATATTCGATTCTCAGCATGTCAACCAAATCATACTAAGAAAATCCTCAAATTAATGACCAACAATTCCCGGAAAATAAAATCCCAATCTAAATAGTCATGGCATTAGATTGCTGACTCAATGGAAGCACCACCTAGAGAAAATTCATGGTAATGACAACTCCTTGAAGAAGATCACTGGGACAAAATGCTGAGAAGACAGCAACATTCTGGGAAAGTGTTGTAGGCAATGCACGTTCGATCCTAAAATATGGAATTTCTTCATGTGTAGCAGGAAAATCTAGCTTTGATTATTTTTTCCCCGACCTCATAACCAGACAACCAGAATCATCACAGGATGTTCTGAAGCACGCCCATTTATGATCTGAAGATTTTCAATATTTGGAAACTAATTTGACTGGATGTTGTTTCTGCCTATGGCAGCAACAGCGCCGCGTCAAATTAGTTTCAAAATATTCAAGCGCATGATTATTAAATAGTAAAAAAATACAATTCATACATCACCGCTTAGTCCGACATAATTTGTGATGAACTTATAGCTACGTCATTAATGTTACGTGGTTGATTATGACGTCATACGATTGATGGATAAACTGGAATACTCCAATGCATGACGGGACCTCTACCAACCCAACATCTTACCCGTCATGGAGTACTGGATGCGGACTACGCTACCTGAGATACAGATAAACATCTCGGGTATAATTAGAAAGAAAGTCATAAATGAGATAGAGAAGACTCACTCTGAATTTCCTCATTGTCGGAAAATCCATTACGGAGTGTACGAATTATATGTTTTTGAAGAATTTAAAATTCAATAAACATTCTGTTGAATATTTTGAAACTAGGAGTCGTTACTGCCAAACAGCTCCCAGCATGATACGCCACAGCATCTTACATGTATAGTTACCGTGAAAGTTAGATTAGAGGGGCATATTCACACCAGAATGCTTGAAAATAAAATTGTTAAAACTTTATTATTTTATAGGCTTAAATTATGTGTGTATATATGTAATGAAACGAAATAAATCTTAGCATATGATGATTTCATTCCATATAAATTAATATAATTTTTTAAGTTGCGCAATTGAAATAGAGGCTCATGCCTCTATTTCAATTTCGCAGCTTAAAAAAATTATATTAATTTATGTGGAATGAAAGCATCATATGTTAAGATTCATTTCGTTTCATTACATATAGGCTCACAATTTAAGCCTCTAAAAGTATATAATTTAAACAATTTTATTTTCAGTAATTTTGCTGTGAATATGCACCTTTAAGGAAGTCCATATCTCAAAGTTTCAAACCGATTTCAACATGTGCAAACGAGTATTAGCTAATGCGTAGGGCGTAGCTAAAAATCGATCCTTCCGTTATGAACACGTAATGCTGCATTCATTTAGTGATTGCGGTGAGGGTGATTCTGAAGCTCACTTTTCAGTGTACAATATTTTATAACCGATCACTCTGCACTCTGTTACGCACCCAATATTTCAAGGGATCGCTTTATTTTGCCTCCGAATAACCACATTTAATCTAGTATATGCACATCTTGTAGGGGAGTTGATTTGGCTAACCGATGTGTGAATCATTCTCGGTGAACCATTCGCTGACCTTACCTTAATACCGATATGCCCGCCAAATGATAGTTGCTGACAAACACTGCGGTGAAAGTAAAGAACGGAATAATCCGACAGAGCCAATCTGGCCCAAACATGAACGGTACCAGGAATCCGGCAAGGACAAAGCACGAGGTACAAGCTGATAGGTCACTGCAAGACAAGCTCAAAATAACTGCAAAAATTGGTGATTGATAACGTTTCGAAGACAATATATATGATATTAAAACACCGTTGCATAGGGCACCCGTTAAAAAGACTATGGCTGGTAAAGCCCTAACCAGCAGGACCCAGTGTCCGCTCACTCCGAACCAAGCTTTGGAATATATGTAGAGCAAAGATCCATCGGTTATGTTGTTATGGAGGCGCGTGGTGTTGTTGTTAACACAGCTTACAGGTGGGGAGCCATATTCACTTGATAAAACCATTGCTGATTCTGAAGAAACTCACGTGCTGAAAATTGTTAAACATTTACAAATATTGTCCATATTGTCTGGTAATTTTCAATGACCGCGTGGTGCCTTTTATGAGAACCAAAATGAAAATACCTGCTTTAGATCGCCAACGCCTTGTGAAAGTCACGTGTGAAGGTCAAAACTAATTGTAATGTCGTAACTAAGCCGTAATCAGAAGACTTTGTACCATCACGGGCGAGTTTTGGCAGAATTTAACTCTTATAATAACTCTTATGTTACTCTTTCGAAGTTAATCGTCCGCTATCAATATTTGGATTGAGTCCACTTATCATCAAATTTATTGTGCTGATTCCGAATGCGACTTTATCGCCACGGTATGCTAATGAGTTAAATACTGTCAATTTGAATGGTAGGAACACCATATTAACAACTCCTTTGTTTCAAGAGTTAGAGATGTTCCACCGTTGCAGCTTGAGCTTATTGAACGCAGAAATACACTGTCTTTTGTCATGGTTTCAATATCTACATATAAAGGCCTTCCGATTGTCTACTATTGACCCAAAAACATTGCAAACGAAATAAAACAACCGTTTTGATGTAAGGAACGCTCTGTTGCGTGTCTTGGAAATAATGGACCTTTCCAGTTTTAGCTATGCCCCGCTCATCTCTAGCTAAGCTCCATCCACACCTCGCTTGTGTTGGAATCGATCGATCGCTGACGCCCCTGACTATCAATTTCCAGAAAACTATACAGGTAAGCTGGTGAATATTTTGAAACTAATTTGACTTGGTACTGTTGATGCCCATGGCAGCGACAGCGCCTAGTCAAATTAGTTTCCAAATATTCAACAGCATGCTCATTAAATAGCAAAGACATACAATTCATATTTTCTGACGGACTATTAAGCGTTTAAAACGGACTAAATTGAGTCATTCATGCCATAATTGATTAAGACGTCATCATACACGTCACGTAGTTGATTATAACGTCATGTGATGGATGGGTAAACTGGAAGGGTCCATTTGACTGGGAGCTATTCCAATCGATAGAGCTTCAAAATACACAACAACTTTCACGTATTGTTGTTTTGAAATTGAGGTGGGGTGGGGGTGGGGGCTCAAGTCAATGTCCAACGGGGAATGAACATGTTTGAAGTGTGGAGCTTTAGCCATAGAAACCATACATTCAAACACAGAGAACGAGTATTCTTTACAATGTAAGAAATTATATTGGATATTGAAGACTGTTCCCCTAAGACAGCAGTACAATTCAGTCAAATTAGTTTCAAAATATTCAATTGCGTTGCAATTGAGATATTGGACTATTAAGGTTGACGGGTTTAATCCGATTTTGATAAAGCTGTGTCCCTAAATCTTTGTCTTAAGATTTTGTAAATCTGTTAAACCATACATCTTACATCTCGCGCGGTAAATAGTTCAAACTCGAACCTAGTAAATAGATTCAAATAGATTCTTTGTCAATAGTTACCTGTATCCTTTTGTCATCATCTTCCTTTGATATTAGTCTCTACTTAATCATATAGAGTATCGATATCATATCTCGATACAATGGTCAATTTTTTCGTCATATGTTTTAGGGAGAGACCGCGTGAGAGAAAAAGACGTAGCAGCAGCAGCAGCAGCAGCAGCAGCAGCAGCAGCAGCAGCAGCAGCAGCAGCAGCAGCAGCAGCAGCATTAGTGGTAGTAGTAGTAGTAGTAGTAGTAGTAGTAGTAGTAGTAGTAGTAGCAGTAGTAGTAGTAGTAGTAGTAGTAGTAGTAGTGGTAGTAGTAGTAGTAGTAGTAGCAGCAGCAGCAGCAGCAGCATTAGTGGTAGTAGTAGTAGTAGTAGCAGTAGTAGTAGTAGTAGTAGTAGTAGTAGTAGTAGTAGTAGTAGTAGCAGTAGTAGTAGTAGTAGTAGTAGTAGTAGTAGTAGTAGTGGTAGTAGTAGTAGTAGTAGTAGCAGTAGTAGTAGTAGTAGTAGTAGTAGTAGTAGCAGTAGTAGTAGTAGTAGTAGTAGTAGTAGTAGTAGTAGTAGTAGTAGTGGTAGTAGTAGTAGTAGTAGTAGTAGCAGCAGCAGCAGCAGCAGCAGCAGCAGCAGCAGCAGCAGTAGTAGTAGTAGTAGTAGTAGTAGTAGTGGTAGTAGTAGCAGTAGTAGTAGTAGTAGTAGTAGTAGTAGTAGTAGTAGTAGCAGTAGTAGTAGTAGTAGTAGTAGTAGTAGTGGTAGTAGTAGTAGTAGCAGCAGCAGCAGCGGCATCAGCAGCAGCACGGCAGTAGACGACTACGACTTGCACATATCATCACATCTAATTGTACACCTAACAACTGACGTACTGTGATTATGACGCCGGTACTTGATGGACAGGTCGCAACTTTCCATTTGCGCCCAATTTTAATTATTAGAAAGCAAATCACGCATCTCATCGTGACAATATTTTTCATTCATGCGGTGTTCGCAAGCACCTCTTTTCAAACATAATGCAATCTGAATGGATCGAAATCGTGAGAAAAACCCCACACCTATTCAATGGATGAATCCACTTTTAGCTATGCTCCGCCCATTTCCAGTTACTCTCCGCCTACACTTTGCCCGTGTTGGGATCGATCGAACCCTGAATTCACAGAATCCCAATATCATGGTATCTATACAGGCAACATGTTGAATATTTTGAGACTAATTTGACTGGGTGCTGTTGCTGCCTCTGACAGCAAGACCACCCAGTCAAATTAGTTTCAAAATAGTCAAAGAATGCTTATTAAATTGTAAAGACATACAATTCGCACACGGACTATTAAGTGTTCTTGACGTGTTTAGATACGTCATTCATTACGTATTTTGATTGCGACATCAGACTGCGCGTAACGTAATTAATGTAGCAATGTCTTCCAGTCCAATTATGTTCAAAATATTCAATAGACCATTTCTTACATCGTGTTCAAAATTGTACTAACTAACATATTTCTGTTTTTATGTTGGAAATATTCTACGTTATTTCTGAACTGTTTCACTATTTCATACATACTAAATATATTCACACACACACGCACGTACGCACGCACGCACGCACTCACGCACGCACGCACGCACGCACGCACGCACGCAGGCACGCAGGCACGCAGGCACGCACGCACGCAGGCACGCAGGCACGCACGCACGCACGCACGCACGCACGCACGCACGCAGTGACACAAATTTGACAAAACACAGATATCAACGGCTCTCCGTCAAATTACTTTTAAAATGTTTGTTTATGACATCCGGCTGATCGAGTTCGTGGGTATATATCCTATTATATCTTATTGGATATGTTATGATATGATATTATCTGATGGCTTTCTGTTAGCGCACCATCCAATCGGACAAACATCCTTTCAATGAAGGACACGACGATGCGTCTGAATAAATGGTGCAGTTGAACTCAACCCCAAGGCTAAAGGCAGCGAAAACTAGCACACATTTTGTTATATACATAATGTATCTGAATTCAAGTGCCGTTTTAAAAATAAGCAAAACCTCACAAAATCGTGTCCACAGATCTCTTTAGAATGAATAATTTGGGAGTGGAGGAAAGCGTCCCGGAAAAAATAAAATTTATTAATTAACCCTTTAACACTCATATCATCCAAAAAAATGCTTCTTGAGAAATGCCAATTTGCAGACCAAGAGAAGATTAGTTTTGAAAATTTACCACTGGAATGACTGGCTCGATGAGCGAGCCAGTCATTCTAGCGGTAAATTTTCGAAAATAATCTTCTCTTGGTCTGCAATTTTTCCCTGAGAAAATTACAATTTTCATGAACAAATTCGAGTGTTAATCCTTTAAGCATACGAATTTGTTGAAGAAAATGTCAATTTGCAGACCAAGAGAAGACTATTTTTGGAAGTTTAGCACTGGAATGACTGGCTCTGTTATCGAACCAGTCATTCAGTGGTAAATTTTCAAAAATCGTCTTCTCACAGTCTGCGAATACACATTTCTCAAGACCACTGCATAAGCCGTTTTGGCTGATATAAGGGTTATAGCTTTAAGGAGTGTGTGAAGTACGTTACTCATTATGCAAAATATTTCTCTAGAATATGATGTTAGAGGAGTGAGTGGAAGGCGTGGGAGGATAGAAAAACATGGGCCAAGTTAACCCTTCTCATGTCAACTTAACCCTCTAATGGTCAAGTTGGTCATAAACGACCTCTGCAGGGATCTTGAGAAATGTCCATTTGCAGGCTAAGAGAACAGTTTTGAAATTTTACCACTGGAATGACTGGCTCGGTGACCGAGCCAGTCATTATAATGGTAAATTTTCAAAAAGACTTCTTTTTCTGGAATTGGACACTGGCTAAGTAGACATTTCAATTTTCTTAACCATTGCACTTTTTATGAATGCCCATTTGACAGATAACATAAATCCATTTTTTTGGGTAAATGTTCGTTATAAATTTACTAAAAATACTCTTTTCGGCTGCAAAAATCTAAATTAAAAAAAAGTATTGATAATTAAATGGTTAATTGAAATAAATAGTATTTTAAGCGCTTTAATGCGCTGTTGGCATACGAGTGGTTAAATAAAGCTTATTGTTGTAGGCTGTAGGTATCGGTAATGAATTAGACATCTATTCAGATATGACAGGTTATTTCCCCGGGCTTGGTGCAGTACCAGTCCACTAACACGCATCGTACTAACATACGGGAGCGTTAGGGGGAGGGCGAGATTGAGCTATAAGACGATGACTAACACACGTCCTCGTGGTATCCTTAAAGCTTCAATAGCGACCCGCTTCTTAACCCTTTCATCCTTAGAGACCATAACAGAGAAATACTTTATGATGTTAGGAATATTTTGTTGAAATTTTCAAGACCAATTTTACTGGGAGCTGTTTCTGGCAATGTAACTTAATGTAAACTAGGATTTCCAGGCCGTGATTTGGATAAAAATCCTGGATTAGGAGCGAGTCAAATTACGGATCTATGGTTATAGCTAAAATTTCTGGTCTAGTTTGGTTCAAAATTTTGCTTATACGAGAATGGGCCTGCTCGTACACTAGGATTCCACAACTTTAAGACGAAAAATCATGGAAAATCAGGAAAATCTGAAAACCTAATATTCGACAAAAAACTGGAAGGTTTGCAATCTCTTATTCCCAAAGGTGGTAAGTATTAACATGCTTATCTATAATTACAATGGACCTTTCCAGTTTATCCATCCATCACATGTCATCATAATCAAGTACGTGACGTGTAGGCTGACGTCATAATCAATGACGTCATGCATATAGTAGATAAGTTCGTCATGAATCCTTAATTGATGACGGACTAAGCGTTGTTGTACGAATTGTATGTCTTTGCTAGATTTAATAAACATTCTGTTGAATATTTCGAAACTAACATACAGGAACAGCACCTAGTCAAATTAGTTTCAAAGTATTCAACAGCTTACCTGTATAGTTTTCTGGAAATTAATGGTCAGGGCGTTCGTGGATCGATCGATCCCAACACGGGCGAAGCGTGGGTGGAGTTTAACTAGGGATGGGCGGGGCATAACTAAAACTGGATTCCTCCATTGGCTCCATTGTTCTAGAATCTAGACTACGCCCTTTGACCCTTTAATGACTAAATTTGTTCCAAAAAATTAAAATATTTGCTTATTGAATGTCCACTTTCAGGCCAAAAGAAGACTATTTTTGAAAATTTACTACTGGAATGACTGGCTCGTTTATCGAGCCAGTCAATCCAGTGGTAAATTTTCAAAACTAGTCTTCTCTCGACCTGCGAATGGACATCCCCCAATACCATTACAGAGGCCGGTTTTGGCCGGCTTCGTCATGAAAGGGTTAACCCTTGCTATCCCAGTGTCTCAATTTCTATACGGTTATACAAGAAAGGCGTTAAAGTCTTTGAAATAGTTACCAGTCAAATTAATTTCAAAATCTTACGTTATTCTTTAATCCCTTAACACTAATATCAGCCAAAAACCGCTTCTATAATGGTCTTGAAAAACGTCCATTTTCAGACAAAGAGAAGACTATCTTAAAAATTTACTACTGGTAAATTCTCAAAAATAGTATTCTCCTCGCCTGCAAATGAACATTTTCTATGAGAAAATTGAGATTTTCTTGAACAAATTCAATTTTTAAAGGGTTAAAAGAATATTATTTACATTACACTGATAACGCAGGTGACTGTTCCGATACTGGATCAATGCCGGGCCAATATGGTCCAGTACCGGCCCAAGAATCTGCATTTTCAGGGTATAAGGCACTTGTTTCTATGATGTAATGTTTAAAGTGATAATAATTTTTTTAAATTCTTAATGAATGTCACAATCAAAAGGAAGTTCGTCACGAAGTCGAAAATTACGAAACTGTATGAATTGTATGGTGAATTTATTATTTAATAAACATTCCGTTGACAATTTTGAAATTAATTTGACTGCGAGTTGTTGTTTACATAACCCCATTTTCAAAATGTTTAACAGCTTACCTGCATAGGAAACTTGAAATGTAGATGGTGAGAATTCAGGTTTCAAAGTTTCAAATCGATTCCAACACGCGTAATATGTAGGCGGAGCTTGACTACTAAATAAAGGGCGGGGCATAGCTAGAAATGCATCCCTTTAAAGCCAATGTTCTTCTTGAAATGTACTCTATGGGAGACAGATATAGTGTTTCCGCCAAACATACAGTACGGCTCAGAAATAACAATGTACTGTTGAATATTTTGAACATAATTCTTCTTCTTTGCGTTCACCAGCACATGACATATTCAATCAAATTGTTTTCCCAAACCTCTCACAATGCTGCAGAAAATGTTCTGTTGTTTCCTCTGCTTTCTGACAGCTGCAAAAAGGTGTGTCCACAATTTTGAGCTTGCGCAGATGGTGGTTAAGTTTGTTGTGGCCTGTCCTCAGTCTAAAGAGAGCAGTCTGATTTCTTCGTCGTAGGCTGCAGAGTGGATCTTTCAGCCGCCTTTCATTACGTTTTCTCAGTTTGATGTTCTGTTTCAGCTCGATCCATCAATTCTTGGTTGGATACTTCTTTAGCTAACTTGTCAGCTCTTTCATTTCCTGCTATCACACTGGAGGATGACATGATTTTCGGAGCAGAGAGCTCTGGCTGACTCCAGTAAAGGCAGAGTAGAATCCTTACCACTTAGAAGCGCATGCTGAGCTGCGGATGAGTCGATGAAGAAGACAACTTACTTTGCTGTTGTACCTCTTTCCATCATAGCACAAAATGCTAGGCATAGAACCTCCACTTCTGCCACATAATTTGTGCAGTGTTTTCCAGTCGGTTTGAAGCTGTCTTATGTGTCCGAGCTAGCAAAGCTGATATGTATTCCTGCACCACCATCTTTCACTGCAGCTGTTGCTGATCCATCTGTGTATACGTGAATCCACTGGTCTTTTGGATACTCTTCATAGATTAACTCTTCAGTAAGAGCCTTGTTTACATCTGGAATGTTCGAATCCTAACAGGTAATTCCCGGGATGGTGCCGCAGATCTCAATGCGGCATGATTTAGAATTTTCACATGGGGAGGTCATATCGGTTGTTGCGATTGTGCTGACTTCCTTTGGAAGGTCTGATTGCCTGTCCTTAGGTAGTTTTCCAGAAGCCATTTTATTTGTGAGCGGTTTCATGGGATGTGAAGGCATCAGTCTGAATTTTTCATGCTGTGTCGCGGCCTTTGTCTCACGTCTCTGTTGAAGGGAGTCAATATTGGCTATCTATTCCATAGCACTGATTGGCGTTGTTCTCATTGCGCCAGTGATAACTCAAAGATCTTCGTTTTGCAGTTTGTTTAGTGTTTGGAGATTGGTGTGCGGTGCAGATGGGCCATACTCAATTGCGGGTCTTACAGATTCTTATAAACCTGTTTCAACACATTCATGATTGCTCCCCAGGTGGTGCCTGCAAGTTTCCGCATGATTGCCAACCTCTGTTTTGATTTACCCCCAGCTTTTGTGGTTTTCAGGTCATCCTTTTGTCAAATGTTACCACACCCCAACCCCTCAGGTCGGTTGCGTTATCTTCAGGTTGAACCTTTATGTTGTTAAGCTCCAGATCTGTCTTGTAGTCTTGTTTGATTGAAAGTGTGAATAGCTTGCTTATGGTCTTTTCCTCATTTATTTTAACATGTCATCCAGTTGTCCATGCTGAGAGGTGATCAAGGACAAGCTGCATCCGATAATTTTCAGGAGTGTGATATTCTTCGCTGCACCAAAGGACAAGATCATCTGCATACATTGTTGCTTTAATTCCTCTTGGTAGGTTCTGGGTAAGATCCTTCACAAATACTAAAAGACAGGTTGGGGATATTACGCTATGCTGATGAACTCCATTCCGCATAAGCACTTTCTTGCTGTGTTGTCCATTGAGCAGCATGGATGCTCTTCTGCTATCAAGAAACTGTTTAATCCATTTGAACATTATTCCAGATTTATGACTTCCTCTCAATTTCATTAGAAGCCCCTCTTCCCAGACCGTGTTAAATGCCTTCTGGAAACACTGCAAGTGTGTGTGGTTTGGCTTGGAACCCTTCTTTAATGCATTGTGATATGTAAACGGTTTGATCGTCTGTTGACCACATTTACTGAAACCTCTTTGCTCATCTGCTAGAATGTTATCCCTTTCCAGGTGCTGCAGAACCGTTTTCTTGATGATCCTCTCTACTGTTTTCCGACACAGCTTGTGAGGCTGATGGCCTGTAACTTCCAGCTTTCGATTTGTTCTTGCCATTTTTCAGTATTGGGATTGCAGATTTCCAAAAGCTTTACTTTTCCCATGCGCCCAAACTTCTTAAGCATCTCATTGGCTATACCGTTTGGACGAGGGGATTTCTTTAGGCGAAGTTTTGTCAAGGCAAATTCTAGTTCACCTGGCGTTAGATCCTCTTCCACACCATGTGCATGGGATGCGGGTATTTCATTTGAGTTCGTCTTTGCTGCTTTTTTCTCTTTCGTGGGTATGGCTATGCTACTTTCTTTGCTGTATGTCTGTACCAGGTAACTGGCGGAAATTTCTCCTGTTTTGAAACAACCATCTTCTTCAAGGATCACATTTGCTTCCCTCGTGCTTTCATCATTCAGGTGCCTGATCAATTTCCAGAGCTTGGTGGTGTCTCTCATCATATCAAAACTAAATGTTTTCTCTCTCCACGAACTTCTGATGGCACCAAGCTTGGCTTTCACATACTTGGCTTTATATTGCTGGAGTGTCATATGGTTTGCTACTGATGGTGATTGTTCATCAGCACGTCTGACTTGCGACATTTCCTCATGTAGTTCCTGAAGTTTTGCACTCGAGTACGGCTTGTAATTCCGCCGATCACCTCTTGGTGTGCTTTGCTTAGCTGTTGATAAGATGGCTGAGTTCAAGTCCTTTACAATGTGATTGATGTTTCGTTCTTCAATTGTTACCATCACTTACCAGAGTGACAGAAAATTCCTGGAATTTCCTCCAGTCAGCTGTCTTGAAATCCAAACGAGGGACTTTATTCCTGTCCACTCTTGTTTCACAACATTGTTTTATGAGCACAGGTCGATGGCCACTTCCTCCTAGTGGAGGAGCTACTTCTCTGACTGATCCTTGATGGGGGTCTGCTGAGCTGATAGCTAGATCAGGTGTACTCGAGGTGTGCCAACGTCTGGAATAAAATGTTGGATGGTCATGGGCTTCATTCAGGCGTATCCGATTGTTCTCCTCCATCCAGTTTTCAACATCTCTCTTAGGTTAGGGCAATAGTAGTTTGTGATCGATATCTCAAGGTAGTCTGTCAAAATTTTGGTTGTTAAGATAGCTGCCTCTTCCATGTTTCTATGAGTTGCTACTGCATTCAGGTTGTTTCTCAACAGGGTAAGCACTCCGCTTTGCGACGTCCTTCTCTGTCTGCTCTGAAACACGGATACCCTCGGATGAAAAACAGTCTTAATTCATTAAGATGCGTTTCTTGTATACAAGCCACATCCACCTGCTTTTCTTTAAGACTTCTTGCAAGTTCTATTTTCTTGTTGACAACACCATCTGCATTCCAATGCATAATAGTGAAGGGCTTGGTAATGGGATCTGAAGTTTGGTCACCATTCGTCTTCTTTGATTTCCATGTCTTTGTTTGTTTTATATGATCCTCTAGTAGCTTGCGTTGTCCCTTTCGAGGAAATTGGGCTCGGCGCTGCTCCCGCCGGATTGATCCCCACGCTGCGAACACCATAACGAGTTTCGTTTGATTTGTTTGCCATGAAGGTGTGTTTTAATGTTGTGGTTGGCCGTTCACAAATACCTGGGTTGGTGCTCACGAAAGTAACACCCCTTCACCAGATTCAAGCTGATCAGAATCTTTTGTGAGGCCCAGCACTATAGCAGGGGTGAACATAATTGAATTGTAAGTCATTGCTGCATAATCCAATTATGTGAAAAAAATTAAACAAAACATCTCTTGCATCGTGTTAAAAATTGCACTAACTAACATGTTTGGGTTCATGTATGGAAGCATGTTAGCTTATTTAACTATACTCTACCTATAGGAGACAGATAGGCCACTTGAATTCTTATCAAATAAACTAATTAAAGTGAAATAAATTCAAAGCATTTCTTTGCAACCACATACTACTAAAGTAGCTTTCATTCTCTATAGATACTGTATGTATGATTATTGTATTCTGCGGCTGTAATACTAGACACATCCTACAGCTGCAATAAGTCCTTCTTCGCGTTTGACCACTGCGTCTTGTCCCCAGCCGAAATACTCACCTGAGTGCACGGAGCCGGGATTTCTTGAAGTCACCTCGCAGAAGGCAACATATTTATGCAATGACGTCATCTCCTGGCTGTCTATTTGCTGGCTCCCAGTATGGAGAATTCCAAAACTCTCTGTGCTCGTGTATTTTCTAGGATCCTTAGCACATGGCCAAGCATGGACCATCCTTTGCTTGGCGTCTTTTACGGACAACGGCGATGTATTACACATGTTGCGATTACCGATTTCAGTTGCAAGTTAAAAAAGAAATTGTCATCTCTTGGCCTGCAAATGGATATTCATCAAGGCCACTGCAGGGCCGATTTTGGCCAGCTTCGTCATGACAGGGTTAAAAAGCACAGAAACATCTTACTTAGTAGGGATACAATATTCTGTTGAAAATTGTGGAAGGCATTGCTGCCTTAGGCATTTTTGGGGGCATTCCACGTTCAAAGGTACACATGCATAAGCAATTCACATTAAATAAATAGCGATCTGTAAAATTATTCAAAACACATTTGACGTCATTAGCTACGTCGCAAAAGAAAAACATTTATTAAAAAAAAAAAAAATTATTTCATGTTATACACGAGACCTATCAAAATGACGGATTTCAAATTAAGATTAGGATTCTGAATTTATTTATTAGTTAAAATTGCGATTTAACACGTATTCATGCGTTACCCGAGGCCTATGATTCTTTGAGATCTTTATATAAAGATTGCTATCAAATGCATCGGGTATTTATATAAAATAAGTAACGAACTCTAACTTAATTAAAAGTATGCGCAATAACTAAATTTATCTAGCCTGCATAGGATACATCATATTGATATGCTTATAGCTAACGTGCAGTGATCTTTGAAACATTAGCTATATATCATCGTCGTTGCTGTCTTGTTCGGGTACATCCAATCTAAGCATAGAGCCGTAGCTTCGTGCTATACCGAGAATACACTATCTCGCTCCCGTTTAGCGTACAGGGTACATCATCATGTCTCATACGCGGCATCGATGTATTATTATACTCATTCTTATATTGGCCATTCTGGCGATTATGTGCTTAGCACGACCCAAAAGTGCTCCCAAGACGAGCACGGCTGAACAAGGCGTCAAAACGAAAAAGGAGAAAGCGGGCAGCCCTGGAAAAGATGGAAATAAAGGCAACAAGGGTAACCATGGCAGTAACGGAAAGAATGGGACAACAGGCAATAATACGGATAGTGGAAATCAAGGTGGTAAAAGCACTGGAGATGGGGGTACTGCCGGCTCTAAACAGGACGAGGGTGGATGTAATCTCGCGCCTAAAGGCGGAAAAGGTGAAAAACACAGAGGATCGAAAGGTGATAGCAATACTGAATCTAAGACAGGTAGCAATAATGGAACCAAGAGCGGTAACTGCGGCACCACCAAAGCCGAGGACATTGCGCCAATACCAGGTATGCTTAATATGCTGAGCTTTTAAACATAGGCTAACAGATGGCATGTGTCACCATCCGTAAAACAATGTCGTGGTAATATTGATGGTCATAATGATGATGATGATGATGATAATGATGATGATGATGATGATGGTGGTGGTGGTGGTGGTGGTGGTGGTGGTGGTGGTGGTGGTTATGGTGAAGATGATGATGATAATGATGATGATGGTGGTGGTGGTGTTGGTGGTGGTGGTGGTGGTGGTAGTGGTGGTAGTTGTGGTGGTAGTGGTGGTAGTGGTGGTAGTGGTGGTGGTGGTGGTGGTGGTGGTGGTGGTGGTTGTGGTGGTGGTGGTGGTGGTGGTGGTGGTGGCGGTGGTGGTGATGATGATGATGATCATCATCATCATCATCATGGTAGTGGTGGAGGTGTGGTAGTGGTTGCGGCGATAGTGGTGGTGTTGATGGTGATGATGGTAGTGGTGGTGATGGCGATGGCGATGGCCATGGCGGTGGCGGTGGTGGTGGAGACGATGATGGCGGTGGTGTTGGTGGTGACGATGACATTGGCCATGGCGGTGGTGGCGGTTGTGGTGGTGACGATGGTGGTAGTGGTGGTTGTGGTGGTGGTGGTGGTGGTTTGACTTACAATTCAATTATGTTCACCCCTGCTATAGTGCTGGGCCTCACAAAAGATTCTGATCAGCTTGAATCTGGTGAAGGGGTGTGGCTTTCGTGAGCACCAACCCAGGTATTTGTGAACGGCCAACCACAACAGCGGCTTAACCAGGAACGGGCTAAGTTTACACAAAAGAGATTAAGTCCCATGTTTTGCAGTTTCTGTGTATTGCTGAATGTTAGCCGTACAATAGTGTGTTCTGACCATGGCCGTACAATAGTGTGTTCTGATCATGGCCGTTGCAAATTATCAGTTTGGGATCAAATCCTAGTGTATTGGAATTACAATACACTCCAGTGCGTTCTACTAGTTCTGTTGAGATTTGTAGTGACATCGTTACAACTTGGCTTTGAAAACAGAATTTATTTTTGTCACGAAAAAAACAGCATATGCAATGATCTTGAAAAATATCGATTCGCAGACCAAGACAAGGCCATCCCCTGAAATTCTCCTCTGCAAAGACTAGCTCGATAATCGAGCCAGTCCTTGCAGTGGTAGACTCTAAAATTATGATCCCTTCCTGATACGCACATGGAAATGTCCATTCACACAACAACGCTTAGTCCGTCGTCAATTAAACGGGCGTGTCGAACTTAGCTCAGTTATTTATGACGTAATTGATTATGACGTCATTCTATACGCAACGTAGTTGATTATGACGTCATATGATTGATAGGTAAGCTGCGCCATTGTATGCCTTTGCTGAATTTAAATATAGCGTACAACTTGGCTTTGGAAATATGTGTAGAAGATCGTAAACACAGAATTCCCAGAAACTCAAATTCTAGGTAACTATTCGGGTAAGCTGTTGAATATTTTGAAACTAATTTGAGAGGAATATGTTGGTGCTACATCTGTCAATGGGCGGGGAATAGCTAGAAATGGATCCCACTATTAAATTTTCCATCGTCAAATGTGCACGAAACTGTCAAATCATTTACTGTAGCAATTAATTTGAGATGAGCGACAAACTACACGCCTTTAGTGAACACGTTTAATGGCAATTTTCACTGTAGGCTATTGACAATGGAAGTAGGAAGATATTTGTTGCGTGACGTACTTTCCAGCGAGTTCACAATGTATCAGCTTCGAAAATCTGCTGCGCATCCCTGAAATGGCGGGATCTCACGCTTAAGCAACACATGTATACACTTATATACAGTGGCATAGCAAGGTGGCTGGAGGCCCAGGTTCATACCAGGGTGCGTGGGTCCAGTTTATAGTTTACAGTTTATTTTATTTTTGATCAATTTCTTTTGAAGTATACGAAACACAATACACAATAGAATATTTTATGAAATAAACAATAATAATATGATTCAGATCACATATGAGATTTGGATATACAGTATCCTACACATATGTTGAGAAATCAATGGAGAGATCCGTTTCTAGTCATACCCCGCCTATTTTTTTAGCTAAGCGCCGCCCAACCTTTACTCGTGTGGAATCGGTTTAAAACCCTGAAACCTTGAATTCCCACAACCTAGAATTTTTTTGGGGGTGGGGGGGGGGTGTAACTGTTGAATATCTTGAAACTAACATGACTGGGGCCGTTGCTGCAACAGTTCAAATTCGCACCAAAGCGCCAAACAAGATGCCCTTTCTAATTGTATATGTTCAAGAACACAAATTCATACACTTTACGGACTGATAGCTGTTCAATACAGAGCTAAGTGACGTCCTATTGATTTCGACATCAGCCTACATGTGATGTAATGGATTTTGGTATCGGATACTTGTGTGACAAATTGGATCCCTCCGTTACTAACAACATTATATTTGTACAAGTCGTATCAGTAGATAATCATTGCTCAACACAGGTAGTCACATACCGAGCTACTCATACAGTCGTTCGGCCGTTTCATTTTGTACTTCCTAATATCATCAATAAATATAGTATCAGTACAGTAATCCATGTCATTCATCATCATCGTGCTTGAACCATGCCAGTAATATCCTACATTGGTAACTAAAGGCATCTTAGACAATGGCATAGTCACACCAGAATGCCCGGAGGCAAAACTGCCAGAACAGTACTCTTCCAGATGCCCACATTGAGCGTCCAGATGCAACGAAACGAACAGAATCCTAGCACATGAGAATCTTACCACGCACAAAGCAATACAATTCCGCCAGCAGTGGAGCCGAATCAGATACACGAGTCCCGAATTCAACTCCACGGCCAAATCAAACAACGAAGAACAAAAACAATGCATGCAGTTTGAAACCATCATATGCCAAGACCCATCTCCTCAAATTTACCTTTCCAGAGTACCCACCCATCATATGACGTCATAATGAACTGCGTGGTGTGTACAATGACATCATAATGAATGACGTCATGAATGACGTCGATAAGTACGTCACGAACGCATATTTGATGACGGTCTATGCGTTGTTGTACAAATTGTTTGCTTTTACTATTTAATAAATATTCTGTTGAATATTTTGAAACTAATTTGACTGGGCGCTGTTGCTGCCATAGGCAGCAACAGCACCCAGTCAAATTGGTTACAAAATATTCAACAGCTTCCCTGTATAGTTTTCAGGAAATTGATAGCTAGGGCATTTGGGGGATTGATCAATCCCAACACGGCGAGGTGTGGGTGGAGCTTAGCTAGTGATGGGCGGGGCATAGCTGAAATGGAAAGGTCCATTGCATTAGGATACACAATTCATACCCCAGAAGCACACAACTTCAACAACTCCATTATCAAACTCCATGTGCTAGTGTGCATTTTCAAAACCAGGAGAATTTCTTGGTAACGATCTGTTACTTCGTTTTCGACAATTCTACAGCCATAGCAAATGAAAAGCCTTGGTAATACACAACAGTTTGTGACTGGAGAATTAACCGACAACAATCTCTGCCGTATCTGATATGCTAATAAATGAAATATTAAGATATCCATTTCAATATTAAGGAGAACACTCTTTGTAAATTGATATCAGGAACTTCATAGAATTTTAGTTAATATAGTAGTTACAGGCGGTTCCTCCTTACGACATCGCTCGCTTGTCCTTGTGGAGAAGCAGAACAGACCACAGAGCACATACTTCAATGTTGCAGTAAGTATCAGCTGCTGAGAGAAGAGATCTGGCCTTTGTCAACCTCTTTTCTTGAAAGGCTGTATGGGCCTGTGGAAGAACTGCAGAAAACCACAGATTTCATCTTGAGAACGGCTCTCTAAGTGTGATACCAGCGATCGAAAAGAAGAAGAAGAAGAAGTAGTTACGGCGCCTTTTTCCATTTCAGTTTCTTTTCGTAGATACATATACGGATTTTCTACTCGCAACCATACATCACTATATTTACACACGGAATATTCTGCGTCGCATCCTAAAATGCAATTGTTACAAATATTATAGACCTACATAAATTATACAGGAGGGTTTCTGAAAATGCAGAAGACGGAAATAAAATAATGTATGTGACTATTTACTCAAATGACTGGTTAACTGTAGCAGTACTCATAGTATTATATTATCAATATCTCTCAGAATCAGCAAGGGATTTAAGACATTAGTGCGTAAAATGTTCACATTTGCAAACAATACTTTTGCCAAGTCGTAGATTAGACGGCTGTTAGTTTACCAGGCCAAGCGTATATGTAATATGTTAACATGAACATAACTTAAATCAATATTATAGATACTCGGTGAGTTAATAATGAAATGAAAAAGAGCACTATTAAAGCTGTTTCAATACAATACTTTTATCGTTACTGGTTAGGAATATCATTATCAATCATAACAATAGTAGTTTTCATCAATTTCGATAAGCAAATCGCCCTTTCTTATTTAAGCATTTCATAATAACCGCAGCAAATTTACAAAGTTTTTGGTCATTGAATAGTTGCTTCACTTAGGATCTCCACATTTTCGCAAGTGAGAGAGAGAGAGAGAGAGAGAGAGAGAGAGAGAGAGAGAGAAGCTTTCTGACGTTACCTGTTGAAAAAATCATTGCTTTTGTTTTCGATTTATTAACGTATAGCTTCTACGTTTGGCAATGATCGTGCAGTTCATTTAGAGCTTTCTGCAGTTCTTGAGGTGGTTCTGCTAGTAATATCGTGTCATCTGCGTAGAGTAGAATAAATAATTTTAGAAATAGTTCCGGTTCATTTTTACTCATTGATTCTGCTATTTGTGAAACTTCGGAAAGGCCGCTGTAAAATGAGGAGATCGTACTTCCTAGATCATTAAAAAAAATGTAAATAGTACTGGTGATAAACTTTCTAGCTGTCTCACCCCTGTTTCACATCGAAAAAACACAGAGATCAAGCTATTTGCAGAATCCCTAATATACGATTTATCTTCATTATACAGGTTAAATATTAATCATAAACATCTTTCCAGTAATATTATTTGACAACCGTTTCATTCATAAATATGACCTATGTACACGATGCGTTCTTGTAATCCACAAAACAACAATACACTCGTTTGCGCTTTATTAGATGTATATCGATGATAGCTTTTATTGCAAAAATATGATCAGTTGTTTAATAACCTTCTCTTAACCCAGCCTGTTCATCACGAATTAGTTGAATGGACTCGGTATTCTTTGTCAATCTGTTATTAATTATGGCGGTAAACAGCTTGTAAAAACAGCTGAGAAGACTGATGCCCCTATTGTTTTCGGAGTCTGGTGTGGGCCTTTTATATTTATATTGTGGTAAAATAATACCCTTGGTACATTCCTCTGGAATATGACCCGTTACTATAATTAAATTAAAGACTTTGGTATAGACTTGTAGCACATATTCCTGTGAAGAATTTAGAAATTCATATAATTAGTTGATCTGTTCCACAAGGTTTGTTGGTTTTAAGTTGCTTGCTAGCGATGATTACCTCCTCTTCCATAAACGGGTTATTTATAAGGTTCTTGCCACTTAAAGGTGCTGGTAGGGAACAATCAATTTTGACATCTACTTCTGTCATCTCGTTTAGCTTTTTGAAGTGATCGACTAACTTCTGAAGTGGAATTTGTGCTTGTTTTGTGTGGGATTGCTTTGATGGCGCGTTAAAAATATTTCAAAATGACTTATGTTCACGTGGTTTTATACTGCGCATTTCGACTGCGAAAGTTTTGAAATATAGCCTAATACACTGCCTGTTTAGTTCTCTTTTGTAATCTTTATTCGCAACTCGTTTTTATTCTTTCTTTAAGATACTCCAGTTTTCTTTTATAAAATTTTCTTCTTTTGTTTTTTTCAGCTTGATTAAACCACGACTTATCCGTTTGCTATACATAGGTTTAATTTCATACATATTTCAGTTAACCTATGGCCGTAGTTGTTTCTGAAACTGTCCATTGACTTCATCTCTAGTGGGATACCAAGGGAGCTTATGTTATAGTTTTCGTTCTGGCTAAACAATACAAACTCTTTAGAAAAAACAAAATCTTCTGCTACACAGTCTGGTTCCATAAAGTCATTTAAGTTGCCCGTTCTGCCATTAAAGTCGCCCCTAAGAATTATTAGTGTATCGTTTCCATCTGCGTATAGAGACCACCTCATATTCAAAGATTGAAATGTTTGAATACTGGAAGATATCTAGTGGTATATATATGATTACACAAAGCACGTCATGTTCAATCAGATTTTTACACATTTTAAACCATAAACAGTTTTCTGAGTCACTATCAATGGCGCTAATATATTCGTCTATTTCTTGTTTGATTAGCAGCGCCCTCAGATGTGCTTTTACACCTCGCTATGTTAACAGGATAGCAAGTATACCCATTTATAATAATCGTGTCGTATTGACTTAATTGTGTTTCAGTTATACAGATTATGTCATATTTTGAGATGTATTCTGTAAAGTCTGGCCCTATCAGTTTCGACCGTAGGCCACAAACATTTATTGAAAGGCATTCGAACAAACGTGTGGCTGCACCAATGTCTCCATTTCCATTACCATTTGAGTCCCCTCGCCAAAAGACCGAGTGTCATCATCATCATCATCATCATCATCATCATCATCTTCATCATCATCATCGTCATCATCATCAATCGCTAAACTTCTAGATGAAAATATATTGAGTCATCACCAGTTAAACCGGCTATTGCTACGCCACTGCCCATATAAAACATGCTGCCAAAACAAATACAGAAATATATTATTAGTTAGTACAATTTTGAACAAGATGTAAGAAATGCTCTGTCGAATACTTAGATACTAATGTCTTCCAATCCAACTATGTTCAAAATATTCAACCAGTAAGTTTTAATTTGTTTTGGAAACATGAGAAGTTATTTCTGAGCTGACATGTAGGCATTTATAGGCCTATTTAGCCAGCATGTTATTTCTTACACAATAAATGGGTTTTCATGTTTGGTGTGACGAGTGTATAGGCTAGTGTTATTTTACTATTTCTAGTACTGGGCAATTATGTGAGAAGTGAAACCAGAGGCACAAAAACTGAAAATTGCTCGTTTCAACACGATTGTTGTCATTTAAACGAGTGAACTCTCTAGTTTCGGAAAATGTATTCAGGTTAATGATATTTGAAATACCTATGAAGTTACATTAATTTCTTTAAGGGTACCCTAATATCGTTTTTAAATTTCCTTTTTGGATAAATCATGTCTGAAAATAAAATTATATGTCCATTACAGAATTTATCTTGAACTAGTCATTTTATTGGATTGAGGGAGCCTGTATTTTGATGTAATGGCTTATACAAATCTTTTACAGTTTGATTTCAAATATTTATAGAACATTCTTTCAAGATTTCATCAACATGTACATCCGTCACAAAAATACAAGCAATGATCCTGGAAAATATTTGCAACATACTATTAATATTAGAGCCACAATGCCTGTGACGGGCGTACATATTTTTGAAAGTGAGGTACTGGAATTTCAATGGCTACGTCCGTAGCAAAATCAGACTTTCAGTTTCTATCCATTACATTGCCATATTACACTCTACAAGTTCAAGATATTAGTTTAATTAGACTACCAGTTTAATTTCTAATCACAGAGGCGTGTCACCCAGCTCCGACACGATTATTAGCACAGATGTACTGAACTGTTCCAGACATGACACTTGCTGAGTTTATATAAGTTTACATAGTAGTATTCAGAAAATTATTTTCTGTTCTCAGCGGAAAGATTATATAGTCCATACAATATAATGTTGCAAAATGACTATTTTGTGTGAATAATATTGTTTAGCCACCTTGTTTCTACTAAATTTATAGAATCTGTCATCAAATATGTCTAGAGGGAATTACAACTGAGACGTCTAATGCCAAGAGACAGCTACATGCACAATGCATACAATTAACATCAAGGTACAGATATTATCATCAATAAGACTAAATCTATAATTTGCCTTTGCTGCAATTAACTTAGAAATCTAGAGAGACATTTAGGATTGTTCAGTGTAGTCAAAGGCAATTAATTAAACAACATGCCATTTAAAGAATGATCAGGAAAATATGGATTACCGGTATTCAACTATTCATAGTTATAACCTACTAACTCATCATATCTATAATGTATTCAGAAAATGCAGCATAGCAAATCAATAAGATACAGTAAGTCCACTAAAGAGATAGACAAGACATTATTTCACAAGCTAAATTTGGATTAAAGAATGCACAAAGAACGGGTTTGCAGTAAGTTCTGACTTTTTAAAACAGGAAAAACAATGTCTACATAAGATTTTATGGAATTCTTCCTGAAGGGGGTAAAAGTTTCCATCCATCAGCATACTCAGCATCTTGAGTGAATGTTCAATCTCACAATTCAAGCAAAGCTTGTGCTCAAACTTGTACGAGTGGCTGTTGTGGGAACAAAATCATAGTGTAAAAGTTCAAATGTTACAAGGAATTACTACAAGTACATGGTAAAGGGTTGTTAGATGGGCGGCATAAGTGTGATGAGAGGGCAGGCACATATATATGACAACACTTGACGACTCCTCCTGACCTATTAAAAAAGCCATCCTTATTTATGAGTACAATTGTCATTTCCTTCACAATTCATACCGAAAATCACTGAGGGCTACTTGAGAAAGGATACATTCAGTTATTCACATTTTCTTTGCATCTGCTCATGTTCGGTGAAACTGCAAGCTCATTCCAGAATCTATACACAGATGAATTTAAAAGCCAGATGCAGAATGGAAAGATGCATAAAATACCACTTATGCATTGTGTATAGTTCCAAAAGGCAGAGACCAAACGTGTGATGATCGGAGAAATACCTAATTAAATACATTTCGCTCTTTAGTGTCAATCAAACGAAGAAATAAAAAAGTGTGATTCTAGAGCTTGGACATGTTGGAGGATGAATCAAGCCTCGCCCCCTTGTTAAGGCACGTGCCACCTGTCATCCAATGAAGTGAGCTTAAAGGTGATTGGCGTAATGATTGACAAGGGTTAATGAGTGGGTAATTAAGGATGATTGACGGGTAATTAAGGATGATTGATGGGTTACATGTCTGGACTCGTTCGATCGCGAAGCCCTGCCCCTCATTAAGTCACGTGTCTCCAGGCATTCAATGAGGCGTTGGTTAATGGGTGTACTTAAGGCTGATCTGTTGGAGCCATGCCAAACGCTCAAGGGTTAATGTATTACGTAATGAGGGATGACCAAGTTACGTGTCTGGACACGTCTTTTCCTGGGAACTCATTCGATCACGAAGCCCCGCCCCCTCGTTGAGTCATGTGCCTCCAGGCATCCAGCACTGCGAGTTTAAGGGTAATTAGCGTAATGCTGACGAGGGTTAATGGGTATAATTAAGGATGATCTTTTGGAGCCATGCCAAACGCTCAACTCGTTCGATGACAAAGCCCCGCCCCCTCATTAAATCACGGATCTCTAGGTATCCAATGAGGCGAGCTTAATAGTCATTAGCGTAATGCTTGACAAGAGTTAATGCATAGTGTAAGGATGACTGACAGGCTACATGTCTGGACGCATCTTTTCTGACTCTGGGAACTCGTGCAATCATGGGGTATTCTAAACAGTCGAGCTGAAAATTCCTGTCTATGTTGACTCAGGGTTTGGACGGGTTATAGATGATGATTATTTCAGTTTTCAACATATTATATATTTATGTATATGGAAGACTGTGCTATCTTAGCGTGCTTCCATCAGAACAAAAATAAAATCTGTTTAAACCAACATCAATGATCAACCAGTCAATTAGTTTGAACATATTCGGTAGCTTACACATATAGCTTTCTGGAAATCGCTGGTCAGGGCTTTCAGAGACCGATCAATCCCAACACGCTCGAGGTGTGGGTGGAGCTTAGTTAGAGACTGGAGGGACATAGCTAAAAATGGAATGTGTATTAACGAGCCGCTGGCAATCGGTTATGCCGTTATACTCGCTTAATAGACTGTCAAGTTGCAGGAATTGTTGTACTATTTAATAAACATTATGCAAAATACTTTGAAGGTAAATTGACTGGGGCGTTGTTGCCACCATAAGCAATAACATAGTCCAGTCAAATTAGTTTCAAAATATTCAACAGCTTACGCTTATAGTTTTCTGGAAATTGCTAGTCAGGGAGTTCAGAGATCGATCGGTCCCAACCCGATCGAGGTGTGGGTGGAGCTTAGTTAAAGCTTGGCGGGGGCACAGCTAAAATAGAAAGCCATTAGCGAGCTGCGTGCAATCAGTTATTCAGATTATTTTAAACTGTAGCATATTCCTCTTATATTTACACTTTTTTGCACTCAGATTTGTATATACATATTTCAATTCTGTTTTGGTGAGCGTCTGCCTGAATGGAATGACTAGTTATGTTATCTAGCAAGTCATTTCACGGTTAAAAGACTGTGGCTAGTATTCCTTCTCTCGGTCCGCAAACGCAACACTATCCAGGTGTGGGCGGAGCTTAGCTAGAGATGGAAGGGGCATAGCTAAAAATGGAAAGATCCATTAGCGCTCTGAGGGCAATTGGATATTCCATTATAATCGCTTAGTAGATCGTCAAGTTGCACGAATTGTATGTATTTACTATTTAATAAATATTATGTAGAATAATTTGAAACTAAATTGACTGGGAGGTGTTGCAGCCATAAGCAGTAACATCGCCAGGTAAATTTACTTTCAAAATATTCAACAGCTTATCTGGATAGTTTTCTGTATAAATGTGCATCCATTTATATAAATGGGTGCCCGAGCATGCGGATTTCCGGGCACACATGCGGATTTGCGGGTGCATAATATTTAAAACTAATTTGACTATGTGCTGTTGCTGCCATAGCGCCAATGCATTCACGCACGTACACACACACGTCATGAACATGGAATTGTCTGTCAGTTGTATGAAGTGTATGTTTTACTATTTAATAATCATTCTGTTACCACGGACTACGAACAAGCTCCCCCCACACACCCAAACACACAGCCGCATGACCGTACACACGCAAGTCCAATATGCCCACATGCACTCCTCAAACGCATACTTCGTGTATTTTTTCATTTGAACCCCGGTCATGGGGAATGAACATTTGCAACCCAAGAGAATGAACATTTGCGGACCAAGAGAAGGCTATTTCTTGAAAATGTACTACTGGAATGCCTGGATAGATAACTGAGTCCGACATTCTAATGGTAAACTTTTAAAGATAGCCTTCTCATGGCCTGCAAACTGACATTCAATAGGTAAATATTGTGTGTATTATTATGTCGCTTAAAGATGTTATGTTACAGCTAAGAAATAACTTTAAATGTTTTTTTGCAAGACAAATAATGGCGTTACAGTCTAGCCCCTATTATCGATTAGTTGCGACGAGTTCTGCGTATATTTTCTGCATCATAATATTCATGGGCTGCCGATGATTTCCATTATAATGGCATTACTAGATTTAACAAAAGATGATCGAATCGTCCAAAGCTTAGTCCAAAAATTATTAGAGGCTTATAGTGCTTCAACTTGGAACGTTGCAAAAAAAATACGCAGTTCGCCTAAATTTTCACTATTGTCTGTTTTTGGATTTTTTCACCCGTTAGATGCCTGCAGATGTTTGTTTTAAAACGATATGGTTTAAGCCTGCTTTTACCATATTCGTGTTAAAAAGCCTTTCAAAAGCGACTTTCGCATTTTCCCATAGTTATAATTTTGAGGCAGACCCTAGAGTTACACCAATGGCTGACGCACCTGGCTAATGACGCATTCCAAATTAAAGGATTGTAAGAAAAATCGGTAATGTTGTTATAGCAACCCCCCCCCCCCACCCCCACCCCCCGAGCAGATTATATGTTTGGTATTGATATGTGTGCTTGGCTGTGTGGGGATGGGTGGGTTGCGGTGGTGTGGGGGTGGGGGTTGTGTCGGGGGTGGGGTGGGTGTGTGTGTGTGGGGGTTGTGGGGGGGGGAGGGGGTTGGGGGTGTGTGTGAGGTGTGTGGGGGTGTTGGTTGTGGGGAGGTGGAGTGGGTAAGGGTTTGGGTGGGGGAAGTCGTTAGTTAATAGAGATACGTGTTACTCTCCTAGCCCAGCTGTTGCCAATATTGCCTTGGACGAATGCTAAGTTCGCCTACTCAGTCATTACGCGTTAAACAGTTGGAATGTACGGTCGTGAAAGTGACGCTGGAGTTTAACTTCAATCGTGTCGAAACTGTGTTAGCTATAATTCCAATTTTTAAGTCCGGTAAAACGTGTGCCTACAGATTTCCAGAAAACTATCAGGGTAAGCTGTTGGATATTTTGAAAGTAAATTGACCTGGCGATGTTACTGCTTATGGCTGCAACACCGCCCCGTCAATTTAGTTTCAAATTATTCTACATAATGTTTATTAAATGGTAAAGACATACAATTCATGCAACTTGATGATCTATTAAGTGATTATAACGGAATATCCAATTGCCCTCAGAGCGCTAATGGATCTTTGCATTTTTAGCTATGCCTCTCCCATCTCTAGCTAAGCTCCGCCCACACCTAGACCAGCCACAGTCTTTTAACCATGAAATCACTTGCTAGATGACCTAACCAGTCATTCCATTCTAGCAGACACTCACCATAACAGAATCGAAATATGTATATACAAATCTGAGTGCAAAAAAGTGTAAATATAAGCAGAATATGTTACAGTTTAAAATAATCTTAACGAAACTTTATCACAAATTTACTAGCTGTTATATAACGGCATAACCGATTGCCCGCAAATGCTAATACACGTTCCATTTTTAGCTATTTATTCTCTCCAATCTCTAGCTAACCTCCACATACACCTCGAGCGTGATGGGATCTATCGATCCCTGAACGCCCTGACAAGCAATTTCCAGAAAGCTATATGTGTAGGCGACTGAATATTTTGAAACTAATTTGACTTGGTGATCATTGATGTGGGGTTAAACAGATATTATTTTTGTTCTGATGGAAGCACGCTAAGATATGTGGCTTATAACACAGTCTTCCATATGCACAAACATATAATATGTTGAAAGCTGAAGAAATAATCATCGTCTATAACCCATCCGAACCCTGAGTCAACTTAGACAGGGATTTTTTCGTGGCCGCTCGAGACCCGTTAAAATGTAATAAGTTGTTGTTATTTCCTTAACACAATTGAAAATCGATTCACTGAACTTTGTACGACTCTGACGATCGTTACACGTGGTCGGAGTTGTTTAAGGCTAGACTAGTTAATTTTAATCTGTCAGGGTAATAACTAACCGATTGTCCTTACGCTATACATCGACCCTTGTATATTGTCACAGCTAAAAGCGCCAAGGTTCAGAAGTTTAATAATGATTAACCCGTTAGACTAATGAAGACGTCTTCTGCAATTGTCCCTACTCTATAGCTCGACTGTTTGGAATACCCCATGATTGCATGAGTTCCCAGAGTCAGAAAAAGACCCGTCCAGACATGTAAGCCTGTCAATCATCTTTGCGCTATGCATTAACTCTTGTCAAGCATTACGCTAATGACTATTAAGCTCGCCTCATTGGATACTTAGAGACCCGTGATTTACCGAGGGGGCGGGCCTTCATCATCGAACGAGTTCCCGAGAAAAGATGTGTCCAGACACGTAACCCGGCCGTCCCTCATTACATACTACATTAACCCTTGAGCGTTTGGCATGGCTCCAAAAGATCATCCTTAATTACACACATTAACCCTCGTCAATCAGCATTGTGCTAATTACCCTTAAGCTCGCAGCACTGGATGCCTAAATGCACGTGACTTAACGAGGGGGCGGGGCTTTGTGATCGAACGAGTTCCCACGAAAAGACGTGTCCAGACACGTAACCTGGTCGTCCCTCATTACATAATACATTAACCCTTGGGCGTTTGGCATGGCTCCAACAGATCAGCCTTAATTACACCCATTAACCATCGCATCATTGAATGCCTGGAGGCACGTGACTTAACGAGGGGGGGGGGGGGTGCGGGGCTTCGCGATCGAACGAGTCCAGACATGTAACCCATCAATCATGCATAATTACCTGTCAATCATCGTTAATTACCCGCTCATTAACCCTTGTCAATCATTACGCTAATCACCTTTAAGCTCGCCTCATTGGATGACAGGCTCGTACCTTAACGAGGGGTGGGGGGGGGGGGTGGGAGGGAGGGGAGGTGGAGGTTCGGGCCTATGGGCATTTTCTACATCTAACATCCAATCACAATGGAGAAGATATGGGCCCCAGTTTTCAAACCTTTTTCAATAGGCGGTGAGATCAAAGGAAAAAAGGTGATAATGATGCAAATTAGTTGGTTGCTCTGACACAGCAACTACTTTCAGTGGAGGCCCAAATCGCCTCTCCTCTACTAAACAAATCATCCATATATATATATTTAAATAAATTATTACTCAGGACAAGCCACCACAAATCTAATATGTGACATTGTTCCTTATCCGTACTATATTTTCCAAATATCAAATTAAAGTGCCCAAAGCGTACGTCCGTATACCGGGACAATACGGCCTGGTAATGTCTCAACATCGGCCCAGTAACCTGTGTTATCAGGGTATATGGCAATCTTATTCTACTATGTATAGTACTATTGTATCTCTACCCTAATAACGCGGGTTACTGAGCCGGTACTGAGCCAATATCTCGTCAATTATCAGAGATATATCTTTCTATAAGAACGCGATTCAATCCGATAATCACTCTTTCACTAGCGGTCTAGACACATCTGAATGAATAAAGGTATTGAAATTAATTTTTTTTTTAAATAAACTACATTTTCTATTTCAACCACACCCAAACGCTACAAGAAAACCTAACAAATATCTATTATATATTATAATGTCTGAATTTGATCGTCGTTTTAAAAATCCTGAAAAATCGTGCTCAGCTCCTCCCCACCTCAGTATGAATAGTTAGGGTGTAGTGAAAAATGTGTAGGAAAACATAATTATTATGAAGTGTGTATGGCCTACCGTAAACTGTGTCAAGTTAACCGGAATCTTTCTCCAAAAAAGATTACGATGTCGGATAAGTGGGAGGGTGGATAAGTATGTGTGACAATTTAACAAATACAAAAATATTGATGTTCGTCTATGTTGACGTCAACAGGCATGGCTTAAAATAACCCTCTTTTATGGCAGCCACCACTGCTGTGGAGATACCGGAACACACACGAATGCAGAAGCCAGTTTCTCAGTCAATCATATGACGTCATAATCAACTACCTCACATGTTGGCTGACGTTATAAGAAATTACGCCATGAATGGCTCAATTTAGTTCGTCTTAAACGCTCAATAGTCCGTCAGATTGTACGAATTGTATGTCTTTGCTGATAATAATAATAATAATAATAAAAATAATAATAATAATAATAATAATAATAATAATAATAATAATAACTATATATGACACTATGTTTCAAATTGTCAACGCATACGGCCCAACTGCCGAAAAAGCCAAAGAGAATCCAGCAATATTAAATTTCTTCTATGCAGAACTGAGCTCCGCCATTACAATCCTAGCTAGATGGCAACTCTTCGTGTGTGGCGATTTCAACTCCAAGCTGGGTAAACTTGGAATTGCGGACAAAAGTTCAGGACTTGCCTTATGCATGGGATCCTATGGAGAGGGCACACGCAACATCAATGGAGATGCACTGGTGGCATTCCTTAGTTCAATGGCCTATTTGTCACAAATACGGCTTTCAAACACCCATGCCTACACCGGACAACATGGACTGGACACATTGCTGATCGCAAAGTCCTAATATATAAACACCATACCGGGCAAGAGGGTAGAGCCACCTACAACCTACCCAAGCTCATCAGCGACACTGACACTCAAATGTCATACAAAAAAGCCCTCGGGGAGCAAATAGCTAACATCGACATCAGCTCCGATCCAAACGAAGCCCTAACCAAAATACTGAAATCTATGGAATCATCCACTACCAGCACCATAGGTGTTCTTAAAAACAACCAAACTAGGTATACTGACGATCCTCTAGTAGTAAAACTGTCAGCAGAGCAGAAAGCGTTGCGGCATCTATCAAAGTTGCCAAAGTGAAGAGCGCACCAAACTACGCCGGGAGCACAATATTATTCTGCGCCACATTAGCAAACGCTTAAAAGATCTTGATATTCAACAGGCAGACTCCCTAGCAGATGAAATCACTGCCACGGATGGCTGTCACAAAATGTTTCCGGCAGCCCGAGCCCTGCGAGTTACTGACTACACACCACCACTCACTGTACACAACTCTGAGGGACACTTTATCGGGACTGACCAGGGAAAAGCCGAGGCGATCCGAGAATGGTTCAAGGAACAGTTCACTGACAACGATGATGAGCCCTTGCACCCATTCTCAGGAAACCCCAGGCCATTACTAACACCAATTAAAACAGCAGAAGTTGAGAAGGCACTTAAAGCCCTGAAAAATGGACGTGCATCTGAACCTGATGGCATGAGCAATGAACTATTCAAATATGCAAGTGACATTACCTCAAAACCGATCACACACCTAATCAATCCAGCTTTTATGCATTTATGCATCACCTTCCCATCGACGCTGTAGGCCAAGGCACCCTTGTCGCACTACCCAAGCTCAAGAAGCCACCTGGGACCCCAGCCAATCTGTGGCCCATTGTGCTCCTCAACAGCATACAGAAAATCCTATCCAATGTTACTCTATGCCGCATCCGAGACAAAATCGATTACTCCACTGGATCATGTCAAAAGGGCTTCAAACGTGGACGCATCTGCGCAGACATTGCATGGGCTCGACGCATACTTGTGTTGGTAGTCATCTCCAAACACAGGGACATCCACGAAATGGGCATTGACATGTCACGAGCCTTCGACACAATTAAATGCTCAAAGATCCTAGATGTACTACGCCATGCAATGAAGATGAGCTACGACTAGTGAGACTACTACTTGCAGACACCAAGCTGAGAGTACGAGTCAAGTCAGTGAAGTCTGTAGAGATTGAGACATCAAGCGGCTCCCCACAGGGAGATGGTCTCTCTCCGGTGCTTTTCACCTGCTACCTTGCTGCCGCATTGAAATCTGTGCGGGAAGGTTCCACAAGACCAACCCCCAAGAATATGCCGACGATGTGGACTTCATAGACAGGAAAAGAAATCCCTTGACGAACTTCTCCCAATAGCTGCAAGCAAACTAATAATTGAGAATCTCTTTATGAATGAATCCAAAACAGAGTTCACCCACATATACCTATCTACAAAGCATGAAACTATAGAAAATGACGACCCACTTCGTGGCGGCGAACCATGGAGGAAAGGTAAAATCCTGGGCTCACTGCTTTGCAGTACTGCTGACATTTCTGCACGCTGCGCCATGGGGAACATAGCTTTTCAATCCTTCTGGAAGCTATGGATTCGTAGATCAAAGGTGGTTGTTATGGTGGTGTTGGTGGTGGTGGTAGCGGGGGCGGTGGTCGTACTATTAATAATAATAATAATAATAAAAATAATAAAAATAATAATAATAATAATAATAATAATAATAATAATAATAATAATAATAAAAATAATAATAGATCCATTGATCTGCCGTCTTTCAATATTAATTCTAAAGGAATTAGGATTGGTCATTTAAATGTACAGCACCTGGTGCCTAAGATTGACCAGTTAAAACTGATTATGAAGTTTTCTGTACCACTGAAACATTTCTCTCATCAACAACTCCATTGAAATTGAAGGCTATGTTAATGAAAGAAAGGACAGAAAAGAACGGGACGGTGGTAGAATTGTACTATATATAGCTGATAACTATTCATATGTGAGGAAACTAAATTTTGAAACCGATGATCTGGAAACTCTATGGATTGAAATTAGACCCTTTAAGACAAAGCCTTTCCTATTGGGCTGTGTCTATAGACCCCCTGATTCACCCGCTATCTGGATTGATGAATTTGAAGCTATGTTAGAAAAGGTATATTCCGAAAACTCAGATATTATACTTGTAGGGGATTTTAATTTCGACCTTATTAACGCAGATAATCATAAATGGCAGTCTTTAATTGAACTTTTTCATTTAGAGCAACTTATACGTAATCCAACCAGAGTTACTGAGAAAACATCTAAACTGATTGACCATGTGTATGTCACAGATAAAGACAAAATTCAATCGTCACATGTCGGCTCATTAACACTAAGTGACCATTATCCAATATTCGCTGTACGCAAATGTAAACCATTCAAAACTCTAAATTCGCACCAACTTATTAAATACAGGAGCATCAAAAGCTTTAATGAAGCTAAGTTTCTTAGTGACCTGTCTGTATGTGATTGGCGTTCTATAGGTTATTTAGGTAGTCCTGATCAAGCGCTTGATCAATGGTATGCAAAATTCATCAACATTATAAATAAACACGCTCCTGTCATTGAACGCAGAGTTAAACGTGTATGTCAACCGGGATGGATGAACAGAGAAATTTAAAAAAAACAATGAAAGAAAGGGATTATCATAAAAACGTAGGAAACATGTTGAATTTTAAAATGTTAAAGCAAAGAGTTGCGTATTTGATTAAAGCATCTAAACGAGATTATTTTGCAAATAAATTAGAAGCAGGCAAAATAATCTGGCTAATATATGGAAAATTCTAAAAGACATAAATCCCAAGGCAAACAAATTACCTTCAATAATCTGTGATGATAATGGAAGTGAAATTCAAAACCCACATATGCAATCTGAACATTTTAATGTATATTTCAGTACAATCGCGTCAGAACTGCCACACTCCATGATAAAACAAAGGCCAATGGCATTTGATAAGCTATCAGATCATGTTTTTAATAAAGTTCCAGAAAATATAGAGTTTCGAATTCCATATATAACCGTTGAATATGTGTCCAGAGAACGTAGCAACTTAAAAACAAATAAGTCATCTGGTTTTGAGGAATTGAACGCACACTTCCTCAAAGCAGCAGCATCAATAATTGCACCATCAATTACACTTATTATCAACAAAAGCATAGCTACGGAAGAATTCCCCAAAATGTGGAAATGGGCAAAAGTAAAGCCTCTACATAAATCTGATTCGAAAGGCAATGTTAGCAATTATAGGCCTATCTCTATCTTACCCATTATATCTAAGGTTATTGAACGAC
The DNA here is from genome assembly GCA_034401795.1 of Chaetoderma sp. LZ-2023a. NCBI lineage: Eukaryota > Metazoa > Mollusca > Caudofoveata > Chaetodermatida > Chaetodermatidae > Chaetoderma > Chaetoderma sp. LZ-2023a. The sequence goes on along the minus strand of CM067375.1, from coordinate 37,827,070 downwards.
ACATACATGATCATATTTATAAATTTATAACCAAGTATAATTTATTAGTGGAGTCGCAATCAGACTTCAGACCTAACCATTCATGTGAAACTGCTTTGTTAAATCTAGTAGAAAGATGGCGCTTTTCGATAGATAATGGCGACCTTATTGGTTCTATTATGATTGACTTTAAAAAGGCCTTTGATCTTGTCAATCATGACATCCTATTACAAAAATTAAGTATTTACAAATTCTGCTATAATACATTAAAGTGGTTTTCTTCATATTTAAATGGCAGACAACAATACGTTTCAATTTCTGGAAAGAATTCTAAACCACTGCCCATCGATATAGGAATGCCACAAGGCTCGGTTTTAGGGCCACTTCTGTTCATTTTATATGTTAATGATTTACCCATGTGTGTCAACAATCTTATGGATATGTATGCTGATGATACAACTATGCATGCTGTTAGCTCAAATGTCGCTGAAATTCAAGAAAATCTAATTAACGGTATGAAATCGGTAGAAGAATGGTGTGTAAATAATAAAATGTTGTTAAATACGGACAAAACTAAGTTTCTGATGTTAGGAACTAAGCATAAATTGAAACAAGTAAATAATAATGTTATAATCCCTACAAATCGTGGGAGCTTAAATGTTGTGGAATCTGACACACTTTTAGGAGTATACATAGACAATACGCTTGCATGGAAAGAACATATAGGCAAACTTTGTAAAAAGATTTCGTCCTTGATTTATATTCTACGGAAAAATAAAAATTATCTTAGCATTGAGCAACGAAATCTTTTCTATAAGCCGTATATCCTTTCACACATTGATTATTGTAGTCTTGTATTTTGCCCGTCTTCACCTACATTATTGGATAGTTTAGAAAAACTACAAAAACGGGCTGCTAGGGTGATATTAGACATGCCTTACAGGACACCATCTGCACAACTATATGAAACATTAAACTGGACAAATTTAACTAAAAGAATGCAAATTAAAATGGGTATTATGACATATAAATCTAGAAATGGTCTGGCCCCTGGTTACATGAAAGACATGTTCACTTCCGTTGGGGTGGCGCACACTAGAAATTTACGTTCCAAAACGCGCAATCATCTACAACTTCCGAGGATTAAAACGGAATATGGCAGAAAAAGCTTCAAATACACTGCAGCGCAACTGTGGGATTCTCTGCCTGAAACGATTACTCAGTCTTCTACTCTGCTGACATTCAAATCAAATATACATGAATATATTACTAAATTATAGTGATATATGGGCAATGTGATTTCACCTTTTTACTTGTGTTCTAATATTGCATATTTTGTTTATTTCTAAATAGCTATATATGTGTGTATGTGTGAATGAATGTGTACGACCTTGCGCGTATGTATGCGTGAACGGTGATTCGAACATCGACATTCGACGAGGTAATTATTCTGCAATACTGTTTTAGTAATATCTATCGAAAATGAACAAATATGTTAATTATCTAATTTAACAGTCATTTTACTTGTGTTATAATATTGTATATTTTGTATATTTGTAAATAGTTATATATATATATATATATATATATATATATATATATATATATATATATATATATATATATATATATATATATATATATATATATATATATATATATATATATATATATAAATATATATATATATATATATATATATATATATATATATATATATATATACACCTGTGCAAAAGTTAAGCACCAGCAAAAACAATAGAACGTAGAAACATGATGGTACAACTAGGCTGCCATACTTTTTGTCCCCGCGTTAGCTGACATAATTCCAAGTACGGATTGCACATGCATGCATGACTTCACGCCGCTTGATGTCCGTGCGTGGCGGGAAACAGCACACGTGTTCAGTTATGTAAAAGTCCAGTTTGAGGTGTAGAACATTACATACAGATTTAGGCGACAAGATTAGGAATTTTTAGTTCATGACCGTGGTTTATTTGTACAGAGAGAATTAGCTCTTGATTGTGAACCGCTATGGCAAGACGAAGGTTAAGTGATCGTGTGAAATGGCAAATCATAGGCATGCATACCACTGGTATGTCATGCAGAGAGATTGGCAGACAGCTGAACATTAACCATACTGTAATCAGTCGTTTGATTGCAAAACATGGGCAAACTAACGAGGTGAAGGACAGGCCTAGATCTGGAAGACCGAAGAAGACTACTGCCCGTGATGATCGAGCCCTAGTACGCCTTGTTAGGAGATCTCCATTCACCAACAGCAGAGTGCTCAGCCAGCAATGGGAAACGCGCAATAGAGTGTCAATGTCTACCGTCAAAAGGAGACTGTATGCTGCTGGCATGAAAGCTAGGAGACCTGTCAGACGTCCTCTCCTCACTGCACACCACAAAGAGGAGCGTCTGAGGTGGTGCAACGAAAGAAGACACTGGAACATGAGATCCTGGAGACGGGTACACTGGTCCGATGAAAGTCGGTTCCTGCTTCATGCCACAGATGGTCGAACTCGTGTATGGAGGTCCAGACGCACGGCGTACGACCAACGTAACATCATGGAAGAAGTTCCATTTGGCGGAGGTTCCGTTATGATATGGGGGTGCATCTCATTTGATTGTAAGCTGGATCTGTTGACTGTACCTGGAACACTAAATGGACAAAGATATCAAGATTCCATACTGGATAGAGTTGTGGTCCCTCATTTTGTAAATCATGCACCTGGAACCCACCCTATATTCATGGATGACAACGCCCGACCACATCGTGCTAGAGCTGTGCATGAATACCTCCGCCAGAATGCCATCGAAACCCTACCATGGCCAGCAAGGAGCCCTGACATGAACCCTATTGAGCATATCTGGGACATTCTGGGAAACATGGTGAGAAGGAGGGATCCTCCTGTGCAGAACCTACAGGAATTAACAGACGCACTCCATCTTGAATGGCAACGAATACCACAATGGCGTATCAGTCGGTTGGTGACCAGCATGAGACGTCGTGTCCAGGCCGTCATCCAGGCACAAGGTGGATATACCCGGTATTAATAATGACAGTCTCAAACTCGTGCACAGATGTTAAACTTCGTTTTCAGACACCATTAATGACAATCTAGCCACGTGTGTCAACTGTAGGGCAATAGTTGTCAGTTGTGTCAACGTAACCATATTCAGGCCTCGTTTTCAAGTTCAAACAAAAACATACAGTGTTTCCCCACCATCATAATCAGCATTCCTCTGGTTGCATTATTACCTCTTGCACTAAGATGGATGGGTACATAAATGTTTATGCTATTGCTTTCTTCATAGCACATGAATATACCCTCGCATGTGCGTAAAAATAGGGTGGTGCTTAACTTTTGCACAGGTGTATATATACACTCGTGTGCGCGCGTGTGTGTGTGTGTGTGTGTGTGTGTGTGCGTGCGTGCGTGCGTGCGTGCGTGCGTGCGTGCGTGCGTGCGTGCTTGCGTGTGTGTGAATGACCGTGTACGACCTTGCGCGTATATATGTATGTATGTATTTATATATGTGTGTGCGTGCACGTGTGCGTGTGCGCGTGCGTGCGCGCGCGCGTGCGTGTGGGTGGGTGTGCGTGTGCGTGTGCGTGTGCGTGTGCGTGTGCGTGTGTGTGTGTGTGTGGAGAGCCTCGGGAAAATCAGTTTACTGACGATGTATACCCTACTTAAACAAAGATTATTATTATTATTATTATTATTATTATTATTATTATTATTATTATTTTATTATTATTATTATTATTATTATTATTATTATTATTATTATTATTATTATTATTATTATTATTATTATGCCCTTGATAAAGAGGGTACGTTTATACAATGCAACCTGCGTATTCTTGATGCTGTATAGCTGTAACAGCTGGGCAGCTCCAAAGGCAGATCTAGACAAACTCGATGCCTGCCACCGCAAACACCTACGCACCATCACTGGACACCGATGGCCCGACACCATAATTTCCAACGATGCACTATACAAGATGTGTAATACGTCGCCGCTGTCTGTAAAAGTCGCCCAGCAAAGATGGTCCATGTTTGGCCATGTGTTAAGGACGCCAGAAGAGACACCAGCGCAGAGCCTTGGAATTCGCCCTACTCGGAGCCAGCAAATACAAAGCCATGAGAGGACGTCATCGCATAAATCTGCTAAGCGTGCTACGAGGTGACCTCAAGAAAGCGGGACTCGGTACACTCAAGTCAAGAATGGATCTGAGGAAGCTAAGGTCTTCAGCTGAGGACAAGACACATTGGGCAAAAGCGAAGAAGGACTGATTGCAGCTGTAGGATGTTTCTACTACTACAGCCGCAGAATACAGTAATCATACATATATGACACTGACCACCCACATTGTAAAATTTATGTATATATGTTTCCCCATATACTTGTGTTAAGTCTAGGTGTAAATAAATATTGAATTGAGACCGTAGTACAAGAAAACTCTATGTGAGGCCATCCTTAAAAGATTACTGGTTTATCCTCTCCCGACCCTGATTTTTACTGTAGGGTATGCAGGTAGGGAAGGGGAATATTATTAAAAAATATATTGCAGACCAAGATAACACTATTTTTGAAAATTTACCACTGGAATGACTGGCTCGGTTATCAAGCCAGTCATTCCAGTGGTAAAATTTCAAAAATAGTCTTATCTAAGTCTGTAAATGGACATTTCTCAAGACCACTGCAGAGGCCATTTGTGTTTTGGCTAACTTGAGGGTTAACCACTTTATTTCAGCACTACATTCCGATGCTAGCAATTTAAAGACAGGAGTAGGCATACATGGCAATTCTGGAATATTTGACTATAATTTGTCCCTATCATTTCATTGCCACGAACAGCTACCCGCATTTGCCAGTCGAATTAGTTCCGAACTTATCAATATATAAGGGCGGCGTAATGATTTCAATCTTAAGTGGGAGGGTGAGGTTGGTTGACGAAGTTGGGGCGGGACTAATAGTGGTGTTCCCCTCCCATGAGTACGGAATTTCAAACTTAGACACTCTGAGAAATCAGTTAAAGCTGTTTTCATAATAAAATCACCAGTCAAAATATGTACTGTGGTAAAAGTAGTGTTTAAATGTAGAATTTAATTTCCCCTCCCCCCACACTCCTCCCAATTTTTATTTGGAGGTGTTGGTGTTGGTGGGGGTGTTGGTGGGGTTGGGGTTGGGGGGGGGGCGGGGGGGGGGTGGAGGGGGTGGTGGAGATACATCAGCATTCTCCTACCCAGCCGGTTCTTCCGCCCATATCATCATGGCGTTTATTTAGTCGTGGACCTAACTGACGTATCGTATTTGTTACCTAAGGCTGGTTATTATTATCAATTGTGGGTTGAAAAAGGCGCTTATCTAACACTCATCAACTATTACGTATGCCTTTCTTCAAATACGCTCCTCCGGAGGACGGTACTTCAAATTCAAGCTTTTAGTTATCAAAAAGAGTAAGGTGTGTGTCCGCCCCTAGATATGTGTACATATATACAAAAACCTCAATTTGTAATAGAATAAAGCAGACTAAGTCTCGTCGGCCTACAATGTTTCAAGAAGATTTCAATGAATTTGTGAATGAAATAAATTCAAAGCATATTTAACCACACCTCCAGTACATCAAGTTATGACGCGATAACTGTCATTATCCCCTCAAAAAGAATACTTCACAGTAACCCTTTCAACGCGGGAGGCCAAACAATAAATATCCTTTACGATTGAATAATGATCCTGTTGAATATTTTGAATCTAATTTTATTGAGCTGTCGGTGACTATGGCAGCAACAGCTCTCTGTCAACTTGGTTTCGAAATATTCAACAGCTTACATGTATGATATTGATATTCTGGGACTTCAGTGTTCAAAGGGTTAATTGCTACTATAATTTAGACGTGTGCCCGTCTTTCAGTCATTAATGATATCATCTTTGTAACTGCTATATCGTTTTCTCCTGTACTCAGAAACTAAGAGCCATTGGGCTTAAAGATCTGCTACCTTACCGCATTCATGTCTCGTACGTTATTTAGATGGATTCTTATCGCCATTCTTCTAGTGGTCATTCTGAACATAACATGCCAAGCAAAGCCCACAAAGGGCAGAAAGACAAAGACTGGTGACCAAGGTATCAAGAAAGGGAATAAAGACAAAAAAGCAGGAAAGAATGGAATCAAAGAGGATACAAGTGCAAAAGCTAGGGGTAAAGGCGGGTCAAAAGGTGGTTCTGATAGTGGAGAAAGTGGAATAAAACGTGGACCTAAAGGATCCAGAGATGGAGACAGTGAACGTAAAGGTGGATCCAAGTGTGGAGAAAGTGGAGGCAAAGGTGGATCCAGAAGCGGAGACAGTGGAATAAAAGGAGGAGAAAGTGGCAGTAAAGGTGGATCCAGAGGTCGAGGAGGTGGAAGTAAAGGCGGATCTAAGAGCAGATCAAGCACCAGTGAATCAACAAGCGGTGACAGCAGTAGCAGTAGCACTGGAGAGGTCATAGCGCCAACACCAAGTAAGACAATTGTTAACACCGCCAGATTGCTGGCAATGGTGAAATGTAGATATCAGAGCAGTCCGACCTACCGATATTTTTCAAAATATTTATTCGTTTTCCTGGGTAGTTGTATTAAATCTGGGAAGTCACGAGGTAAAGATATAAAATACCAATTTGTTATATAATGTTTTGTAAAAGTTACATAATTATAATCGCTTGGGTTACCAGGTATCTCTGAATTCATCGGGGCCCCGGGACGCAACTGGTACCGCGCAACCGTAACACATTAACCCTTACCATTCCGATGTAAAAGTATTACAATTTCAAATTAAAATAAAAAAATAACTGGTGTTCATTTTTCAACAACTTTGGTGGACCATGTTGCTGTCGTAGACAGCAACATCGTCCACCAAAATTGTTGGAAAATGGAGGCCTACACCAGTGTATTTGCTATTTACACAGTAAAAGACAGAATATTGACATCGGAGTAATACGCGGTAATCCTTGAAATTCGAGTGCCTCACTTTCAAGACTTATTATACACAGACGATATTGGATATTTTGATATACCTTCAAAATATCGTTTCTGAGGAATCAGGTTTCAAAGTTTCAAATTCATTACAGCATGCGCAAAAGAATGGACGGAGATTAACTAGAAATGTACTGAAGATTGAAAATAAAAGTGTTAAAATTATTTTCTTTTAGAGGCGTGAATTGTATACCTGAAATTAACTAAACGAAATAAATTTTAACATATGATGGTTTCCTTCCGTATAGATTAATAAAAAATTGTAAATTGCGAATGTCACTTAGCGACTCTTATCTTATGATAAGATTTATTTCGTTTCATTGCATCTAGACACACAATTTAAGCTTATA